>JBBBDQ010000460.1:4622500-4772500 GCA_037127315.1 Ascarosepion bandense | reverse complement strand
TTTCGTCTGAATTTCTGGGCTCAGAGACTTATTATTTACATTATTCACATGCTGACTATAGTTCCCATCTTTGTTGTTGTTATATTATATTTTTGTTGTTATTATCATCTGATCACCTTTCGTCTGAATTTCTGCTCAGAGACTTATTATTTACATTATTCACATGCTGACTATAGTTCCCATCTTTGTTGTTGTTATATTATATTTGTTGTTATTATCATCTGATCACCTTTCGTCTGAATTTCTGGGCTCAGAGACTTATTATTTACATTATTCACATGCCGACTATAGTTCCCATCTTTGTTGCTGTTATATTATATTTATTGTTATCATCTGATCACCTTTCGTCTGAATTTCTGGGCTCAGAGACTTATTATTTACATTATTCACATGCTGACTATAGTTCTATCTTTGTTGTTGTTATATTTGTTGTTATTATCATCTGATCACCTTTCGTCTGAATTTCTGGGCTCAGAGACTTATTATTTACATTATTCACATGCTGACTATAGTTCCCATCTTTGTTGTTGTTATATTATATTTGTTGTTATTATCATCTGACTTCACTGCCTGAATTTCTGGGCTCAGAGACTTATTATTTACATTATTCACATGCTGACTATAGTTCTATCTTTGTTGTTGTTATATTATATTTGTTGTTATTATCATCTGATCACCTTTCGGGCCTGAATACCAGAGACTTATTATTTACATTATTCACATGCTGACTATAGTTCCCATCTTTGTTGTTGTTATATTATATTTGTTGTTATTAACACCTGATCACCTTTCGTCTGAATTTCTGGGTCAGAGACTTATTATTTACATTATTCACATGCTGACTATAGTTCCCATCTTTGTTGTTGTTATATTATATATTTGTTGTTATTATCATCTGATCACCTTCTACCTGAATTTCTGGGCTCAGAGACTTATTATTTACATTATTCACATGCTGAATATAGTTCCCATCTTTGTTGTTGTTATATTATATTTGTTGTTATTATCATCTGACTACCCGTCTGAATTTCCGCTCAGAGACTTATTATTTACATTATTCACATGCTGAATATAGTTTCACTTTTGTTGTTATTATAATATATTTGTTGTTATTATCATCTGATCACCTTTCGTCTGAATTTCTGGGCTCAGAGACTTATTATTTACATTATTCACATGCTGACTATAGTTCCCATCTTTGTTGTTGTTATATTATATTTGTTGTTATTATCATCTGATCACCTTTCGTCTGAATTTCTGGGCTCAGAGACTTATTATTTACATTATTCACATGCTGACTATAGTTCCCATCTTTGTTGTTGTTATATTATATTTGTTGTTATTATCATCTGATCACCTTTCGCCTGAATTTCTGGGCTCAGAGACTTATTATTTACATTATTCACATGCTGACTATAGTTCCCATCTTTGTTGTTGTTATATTATATTTGTTGTTATTATCATCTGATCACCTTTCGTCTGAATTTCTGGGCTCAGAGACTTATTATTTACATTATTCACATGCTGACTATAGTTCCCATCTTTGTTGTTGTTATATTTGTTGTTATTATCATCTGATCACCTTTCGTCTGAATTTTGGGCTCAGAGATTTATTATTTACATTATTCACATGCTGACTATAGTTCCCATCTTTGTTGTTGTTATATTATATTTGTTGTTATTATCATCTGATCACCTTTCGTCTGAATTTCTGGGCTCAGAGACTTATTATTTACATTATTCACATGCTGACTATAGTTCCCATCTTTGTTGTTGTTATAATATATTTGTTGTTATTATCATCTGATCACCTTTCGTCTGAATTTCTGGGCTCAGAGACTTATTATTTACATTATTCACATGCTGACTATAGTTCCCATCTTTGTTGTTGTTATATTATATTTGTTGTTATTATCATCTGATCACCTTTCGTCTGAATTTCTGGGCTCAGAGACTTATTATTTACATTATTCACATGCTGACTATAGTTCCCATCTTTGTTGTTGTTATATTATATTTGTTGTTATTATCATCTGATCACCTTTCGTCTGAATTTCTGGGCTCAGAGACTTATTATTTACATTATTCACATGCTGACTATAGTTCCCATCTTTGTTGTTGTTATATTATATTTGTTGTTATTATCATCTGATCCCCTTTCGTCTGAATTTCTGGGCTCAGAGACTTATTATTTACATTATTCACATGCTGACCATAGTTCCCATCTTTGTTGTTGTTATATTATATTTGTTGTTATTATCATCTGATCACCTTTCGTCTGAATTTGGGCTCAGAGACTTATTTCTACATTATTCACATGCTTGACTATAGTTCCCATCTTTGTTGTTGTTATATTATATTTGTTGTTATTATCATCTGATCACCTTCTGCCTGAATTTCTGGCTCAGAGACTTATTATTTACATTATTCACATGCTGAATATAGTTTCCACCTTTGTTGTTATTATAATATATTTGTTGTTATTATCATCTGATCACCTGCCTGAATTTCTGGGCTCAGAGACTTATTATTTACATTATTCACATGTTGACTATAGTTCCCATCTTTGTTGTTGTTATATTATATTTGTTGTTATTATCATCTGATCACCTTTCGTCTGAATTTCTGGGCTCAGAGACTTATTATTTACATTATTCACATGCTGACTATAGTTCCCATCTTTGTTGTTGTTATATTATATTTGTTGTTATTATCATCTGATCACCTTTCGTCTGAATTTCTGCCTCAGAGACTTATTATTTACATTATTCACATGCTGACTATAGTTCCCATCTTTGTTGTTGTTATATTATATTTGTTGTTATTATCATCTGATCTACCTTTCTTTGCCTGAATTTCTGGGCTCAGACTTATTATTTACATTATTCACATGCTGAATATAGTTCCCATCTTTGTTGTTGTTATATTATATTTGTTGTTATTATCATCTGATCACCTTTCGTCTGAATTTCTGGCTCAGAGACTTATTATTTACATTATTCACATGCTGAATATAGTTTCCACCTTGTTGTTATTATAATATATTTGTTGTTATTATCATCTGATCACCCGTCTGAATTTCTGGGCTCAGAGACTTATTATTTACATTATTCACATGCTGAATATAGTTTGACCTTTGTTGTTATTATAATATATTTGTTGTTATTATCATCTGATCACCTTTCGTCTGAATTTCTGGGCTCAGAGACGATTATTTACATTATTCACATGCTGACTATAGTTCCCATCTTTGTTGTTGTTATATTATATTTGTTGTTATTATCATCTGATCACCTTTCGTCTGAATTTCTGGGCTCAGAGACTTATTATTTACATTATTCACATGCTGACTATAGTTCCCATCTTTGTTGTTGTTATATTATATTTGTTGTTATTATCATCTGATCACCTTCTGGCCTGAATTTCTGGGCTCAGAGACTTATTATTTACATTATTCACATGCTGACTATAGTTCCCATCTTTGTTGTTGTTATATTATATTTGTTGTTATTATCATCTGATCACCTTTCGTCTGAATTTCTGGGCTCAGAGACTTATTATTTACATTATTCACATGCTGGGATCATAGTTCCCATCTTTGTTGTTGTTATATTATATTTGTTGTTATTATCATCTGATCACCTTCGTCTGAATTTCTGGGCTCAGAGACTTATTATTTACATTATTCACATGCTGACTATAGTTCCCATCTTTGTTGTTGTTATATTATATTTGTTGTTATTATCATCTGATCACCTTTCGGCCTGGAATTTCTGGGCTCAGAGACTTATTATTTACATTATTCACATGCTGACTATAGTTCCCATCTTTGTTGTTGTTATATTATATTTGTTGTTATTATCATCTGATCACCTTTCGTCTGAATTTCTGCCTGAGACTTATTATTTACATTATTCACATGCTGACTATAGTTCCCATCTTTGTTGTTGTTATATTATATTTGTTGTTATTATCATCTGATCACCTTTCGTCTGAATTTCTGGGCTCAGAGACTTATTATTTACATTATTCACATGCTGACTATAGTTCCCATCTTTGTTGTTGTTATATTATATTTGTTGTTATTATCATCTGATCACCTTCGTCTGAATTTCTGGCTCAGAGACTTATTATTTACATTATTCAAATGCTGACTATACTTCTTATCTTTGTTGTTATTATATTATATTTGTTGTTATTATCATCTGATCACATTCTGTCTGAATTTCTGGAGTCATTTTTTGGTCTTCACAATTTTTTCAATCAGTTTTGCTGTGTTTGGTTTTACTTTGAACAACCTTTCATCCTTTTGGTCAAAAAAGGCATCAACAGCAAATATGAAATCATCATTGTTTCAGTTTTTTTTTTTGAGAAAAGATAATATTCAGATGGAGCCAAATCAGGTGACAAGATAGGGTGGTCAACATGTTCAAAGCCAAAACCATGTACACAACAACTATTAAAACCAAGAACCATTGGAGCATTGTCCTGATGAAAGAAGACTCCTCTCATCAGTTTTGCTGGGTGTTTTGTCTTTATAGCCTTTGATAACTGCTTTGACAAGTTAGCTTAATACTCTCCATTAATGATATGGCTCTTTTGAAGATCATCATTTCAAGTTCATTATGCAGAATATTATCAATTCTCTCACTGTTTATACATCGGCATATCCGATTTATAGCCAATTGCATATTATCGTACTTTAAACAAGATAAACATTTTCCTCAGTAGTAGCATTTGCAAGACATCCAGACATTGGATTCTCTTCAAAATTCTGTTTTCCCTTCCTGATTTCAGCTGCCCACTATTGCCTTGTAGATAAAGCTGGAGCATCATCCCTTAATGCAGCCACCATATCAACAGGAATGTTCTTGGGGGCTAAACTATTTTTCTGCAGGTACTTGTTAATGGATGTGCGTTGTGGTGTAGTGGATATTGACTCGGAATAACAAATTCCAGTTGAATTCCTTGCATTCACTTACACACAAATACCCTTGGAAAAGGTATTAATCTATCTCTTCCCTCCAGTTATGGGTTAAATAATAGGATAGACTGAGTTCTACAGCCTTGGCTAGCAACCAGTCTACTGCAGAAAACAATGGCAACCTACCGTGGGATAAATTTCTGCCCAGTCATGTCTCTTTTGAGACATGATTGCCCAAAGCGTGTATCATGTATGGTACTTAACTGACTGACTTGTTAACACTGTGATGTGAAATTTTGCCCATTTTCAAGAGAATTTGTTATAATCATTCTGTATTTAGTTTTGATTACTTGCCTTTGACTAAGGTTTACAGATATATTATGTTGAAATACTGGTTTTCATAAGTTCACTAAAGTTAAGCAACATTGACCTTGCTCAGTATCAATATGGATGACCACTTTGAATACCAGTTTTACTATAGATGTCAAGATATGTTTTCTTGTGTCTTGTCAGATTTCCACACATTTAAGTGCTGTTTTTGACTGGATTTATATATTTGAGATGGATCAGAAACATTATTTTTATTTTTGCCAGAAAATATCATGATTATTAAAAAAATATTTGAAATTAACTTATAATTTTATGTATATTTCAAATGAAATTTTATGCATGAAGCTGATTGTCTAGTAATTTTTTTTATCATTCTGTATTTAGTTTTGATTAAATTTAAGCAACATTGAATCTGATCAGAATCTAGATGGGTGACTGCTTGAGAGTTTCAGTTGCTGTAAGCTTGGATGTGCAAGTGATGTAGTGGATAATGGCTCAGAATTGGCAATCAGGGAGCCAACTTCCCATTCTGATCAGGTTTGTTACATTCATTTATGCACATTTATCATTGGGAAAGGTATGAATCCACCTCTTCTCTCTCCAGCTATAGGTTAATTAGTAGGACTTGTATCACTAAAAATCATTATTGTCCTCCCCCACAAAAAAGAAATTCTTACAATCTAAAAATATTTTCTGGCTTTAAATAACCTGCATTTTAATCAATTTTAAGGTTGATTAGCTGTAAAAAAAATCACTCACCTTTGACTTGGTGGATCTGTTATTCCTATAACACAACACATTTGTCTCATTCTTGAAACCAATTTCTGGTTTGAAATCTTGTTCTTTTGTATATCATGTCTTGTCTTGTCATTACTCTCCACAACATCCTCTCTAAGCAACTTTTGACATTTTCCATCACTTTTTCTATCTTTTCTGCATTCATTCACTTAAACCCACTCGGGAGCATAGTTACTGTTTTAAGGATGCTGCGAATCTCATGGATCGAGCATTTGAGCAATGATGAGGTCTTGGAAATGATGGAAGCAAAAAGGAAATTAATACTGAACATCAGGAAGAGACAGCTGAAGTTCCTGGGACACGCAATGAGGAAGGAGGGCCTGGTGAACATGATATTAACAGGCCAGATAGAGGGAAAAAGAGACAGGGGAAAGCAGCGGATAACATATTTGAAGGACCTAGCAGGTGGATGACAGAACAAGGATTGCACGGTGTAACAGGAGAAGGCGTGCTCAGAGCCATCAGGGACAGGGAAACATGGAAAGCCATGATCACCTACGTCCTGAAGGGACAGGTCACATAGAAGAAGAAGAATAGAGATGTGCATTGCGATGCAATTGATGTCAGCTCAGAACAAGAAATCATGGAGCTGAATTCAAATTCCAATTGAATTCATTGCATTCACTTATGTGCAAAAGTATTAATCTATCTCTTCCCTCCAGCTATGGGTTAAATAACAGGACAGATTGGGTTCTATAGCCTTGGCTGGCAACCAGCCTACCGCAGAAAGTAATGGCAACCTACTGTGGGATAATCCTCTGCCCAGTCAGTTATGTCTCTTTTGAGACATAATCGCCTAAGCATGTATTACACATTGTACTTAAATGACTGACTGAATAAAGGAAGATATATTTTGACAAGTGAAATATTTTTGATAGGTGATAGACGGAGATACTTTTGAAAAGTGATAAAGGGAAATAATTTTTCACGGGTGATAGACAGAGATATTTTCAACAAGTGATAAAGGAAAATATGTTTCATGAGTGATAGGTAGAGATATTTTTGAAAAGTGATAAAGAGAAATATTTTTCATGTATGACTGATGGAAATATGTTTTGAAACTGACAGAGGAAATATTTTTGGACAAGTGATACAAGAATATATTTTGTGTTTTCTTAAAATGGATATAGGAATTAGATTTCAAACACTATTATAAATTTAACAACAACAAAGAATTTTATGCCCTAGAAAAATTCAACAGAAGATGAATAAAAGTGTGCATACAGAGGTGTGCTTACAGTGCTAAGGATATCTTTGATGAACAGTGCAAATTGCTACAAAACCAAAATATTATTCTAAAAACCCAAGTCACATACTTAAATAGCCTTGCTATATGTAGACTCTTATGTAGATGTTATGATTGACATCTACATATCATTCATTAAGAAATGTCTAAAATATCTGCTATAAGAACTCAAGTCCTATTCTTAAATAGCCTTGTCAGATCTAGACTCTCATGTGGATGTCATGCATGACATCCAATTTATTAACAAATGTCTAAAATATCTGCTATAAGAACTCAAATCCTGTTCTTAAATTGCCTTGTCAAATCTAGACTCTCATGTGGATGTCATGCATAATATCCACTTCATTAATAAATGTCTAAACTATCAAACATGAACTCTAAATTTTTGTGGGACATTTTAAATACTTACATTTTGTCACCTGAAATTGATTGACTCTCCTTTCTTCTCATCACAACAAAAGAAAGAGGAACAAAAGACCTCATATCCATTTTGTTCACAGAGACACCAATTTGTCTTTTTTTACAGTGATAACATTTGCCTTTTTTTTTTTACAAAACAAAGACTCATTATTTAAATGTTACTACTATTGTGCATGCATAGCAAAACATAGACTTATCTTTACTTCACAAATCACATTTTGCTTAAATAAACAAACCCTTTGAACTTTTGAACATTGAAGATATTTTACAAATAGGGTACTGAAAAATACAAATTGTTTATTTTATGTGTATATTTGAAATATATGATGATTCTTTCTGTTTTCTCACAGAGCATTTCTTTTTGTGTTGCTTTTCTTAAAACTTGGGTTGTATTTTGTGGACAAAATACTCAACATTAAATTTTTCTTTTAATCTCGGTATTCTACCCCCACAAAATGGTGATCGCGACATAGAACATGCAGCCAAATCTTCAGATATTTCAACCGTCACTACACAAGACAGCCAACTGATAACAATAGGTGCCTGTTCACATCTGCTCGCAATGAGTGCAAGAGAACTCTAAATGACGCCAAACAATTGTTTGCTGAGAGAATGCGACAGCACATAGCTGACCGCAAGTTTGGCTCCAAGGACTATTGGAGGATTTGTAAACGAGTGCTCAACAACAGGAAATCCTCAATACCTCCTTTAATCCATGGATTTGAGGTTTTCACGTCATCTGCGGACAAAGCTGAGTGCTTTGCCCAGAGATTCTCATCCAACTCCACATTCGACTCATCCGGAGTGCACCCACCCGACTTCCCTATTAGAACTGAGGCCAAACTGCATGACGTACATATTACCCCGACAGTAGTATCCAGAGTAATTTCAAAACTCGACCCCCATAAGGCATGTGGAGACGATGGAATCCCGGTGATAGTCCTTAAGAGGTGTGCTCCTGAACTTTCCCCTGTCCTCTCTAAACTATTTAACTATTGCCTTTCTGCTTCCTGCTTTCCTGCATGCTGGAAATTCTCTTCAGTCGTTCCTGTCTTTAAGAATTATGGTGAACCCTCGGACCCATCCAACTATCGCCCTATCAGTCTTTTACCGATATTCGGGAAAGTATTTGAGGCTATAATCAATGCTGAAATAGTTCATCATCTCACCGCCCACAAACTGTTCTCCGACAGGCAATATGGATTCCGCTTTGACAGGTCCACGGCCGACCTGTTAACATCCGTAACGGAGTACATGCTACAGGCCCTTGATGAGTCTGACGAGGCTCGCGCGGTTGCTCTGGACATCTCCAAGGCTTTCAACAGGGTTTGGCCTCCTATGCAAACTATGCGGTTATGGTATTACCGGCCGCCTGCTTGACCTAATCCAATCTTTCTTAAATAACCGCAAAATGAAAGTCGTTCTGAATGGGCGTGCCTCTTCGTCCTACAGCACGAATGTTGGTGTCCCACAGGGCTCTATCCTGGGCCCGACGCTCTTCCTTATTTTCATCAACGACCTCCCAGATGAGATCAAGTCCCAAGTCGGCATCTACGCAGATGACACTACAATATACTCCTGCTCCAGTAAGAAACCTGTCGTGGCGGACAGACAGAATCTCGCTGCTGACCTTGAGCGGGATCTACACTCTGTGGTGAACTGGGGCAAGAAGTGGCTTGTCAACTTCAATTCATCTAAGACCAAGCTGTTGTCTGTCAACCATTACAGGCAACCTCTTCTGCCTCCCATAAGCATGGACCAAGTGATTCTCCCTGAGAGTAATACACTACGCCTCCTTGGATTTACCCTGTCCTCAGACCTCAAATGGAACCACTATATTGAATCCATAGCAAAATCTACTGCTAAGAAGATTGGGTCACTATGTCGATCCAGGGTGTTTTTTCCACCTGAATCCATCCTGCATATATACAAGTCAACCATCCGTCCGTGCATGGAGTACTGCTGCCATTTATGGTCAGGTGCCCTTGCCGTTCTCCTCAGTGTTCTTGACAAGCTCCAAAGGAGAGTCTGTAATGTGATAGGTACTGATCTGGTGACTCGACTGCAGGCACTTCACCATCATCGAAATGTGGCCTCCCTTTGTCTCTTCTACAAATACTTTCATGGCTTCTGTTCGGATGAGCTTAAGTCACTGATGCCTCCTCAACAGGTGTTTACTCATGCAACCAGACTGGCAACTAGGTCCCACCCATTCACAGTCAAGTTAGCCAAATGCAGACGACAATTCTACTCCTGCAGCTTCCTCTCTCGCACTTCCCGCCTGTGTAGCTCACTCCCGTATTCTTGCTTTCCTGACAGCTACAACCTCCAGAAATTTAAATGCAAAGTCAATACTCATCTATGTGACCGGCTCTGGTGGGTATTTTCTTTTTTAGGTGTGAAAAATCATTTGACTGACGTCATATGTGAATTTTCTATTTCTTATCTAATCAGGATCCCAAGATTAATCATTACAATAAGCAAAAAATCAAATGGTACTAAGAGCTACAAAGAATAGAAAGTTGTAGATAGCATCTCAGTGTTCTTAACAGGCCCCAAAGAAGAATCTGTAATGTAAATGGCCCCAATCTGGCAGCTTGAATCCAGCCACTTGCACACCGGTGATATGTGTCTTCCCTCTGTCTCTTCTACAAATATTTTCATGATTTCTGCTCCAAAGAACTTAGGTCACTGGTGCCCCCTCCACAATAATTTACTTGTGCAAGTGGACTGGCAACAAGTTCCCACCCTTTTACAGTTAAATCAACCAGAGTCAGGCAACAATTCTACTCCAGCAGCTTTTTTCTTGCACTTCCAGCCTGTAGAACTCCCTTCCATATACTCGCTTTCTTGACGGCTACAACTTCCAGGAATATAAATGCAATGTCAATTCCCATCTCTTATCCATTTGACTCCAGTTCTTTCTACATCACCTCGTATATCTTGTTCTTTTCTGTTCTTTTTAACTTTCGCAACTGTCTTCACACCTGTGTTCCCATCCTTCTCGTGCTCTTTCTCTGACACTCCCTGTAACTTTTTTTTTTTTAATCATATCACTCCAAGCAAGGCGGTAACACCAGTGATGTGCAGGGGGCTACTTTAGAGTAAAAAGATTGGAAAAGAGAAAGCCGGAAGCCAAATCCTAAACAGGGAACAAGGAATGAGCCTCTTCACCTGTTCAATAGATGTGGGTGGAGTGTGAACCGGGTGATAGTTTAGTCTATCTACTCCAATTGAAAAAAAAAAGAAAAGAGTGAAAAGATTGGAAAAGAGAAAGCTGGAAACCACATCCTAAACAGGGAACAAGGGATGAGCCTCTACACCTGTTCAAAAGATGTGGGTGGAGTGTGAACCAGGCAATAGTTTAGTCTATCTACTCCAATTAAATTGGTTCATTTTTCTTTTTACTCTCCTCCTGCCTAAACTTTGAGTCTCTTATGTAGCCCCCTGCACATCAGTGGCAGTACTGCCTTGCTTGGGGTGAAACGATTAAAAAAAATTACACTTAGAAAAAGAAGAATATATTAATTGTTATTTAACATAAAGACATAAGTAAATAGACTTAGGAGTTAATGAAATTGAATGAGTTCACTTGAAAGATGGGTTTCTAAGTAGTCTGAGATATACTGAGTTTGTAGAAACTAAGTCATTGTTGAAGATATGAAATAACTGATTTCTTGGAAAAGTAGATGTCAGCTGGTAGGGAGATATGTGTATTTAAATCATTCATAAGGAACAGATAGTTAATTTTGGTGTTTTGGAACACATTTATAATTGTTAATTTTGATGTTTTGGAACACATTTATAATTGTTAATTTTGGTGTTTTGGAACACATTTATAATTGTACATAGTAAAAACACATTAGTGTTTTTTCTGCATTAAGTTCTGAGTGGTCAGAGTAATAGACTGTTAATACCTATAGGTGCATTGTGGTGAAATAGATATTGACTCGGAACAAGAGACAGGAGAGTCAAGTTTGAATTTTAGTTGAATTTGTTGCATTTACTTGTGAGCAAATACCTTTGGGAAAGGTATTAATCTGTAGCTGTTCTATGGGTTAAATAGTAAGAGAGATTGGGTTCTATAACCTTGGACAACTTAGAATGGCAACCAGTTTACCACAGAAAGTAATAGCAACCTACTACGAGAAAATCTTGTGCCCAGTCAGTCATGTCTTTTTAGAGACATTGACCAAGGACATTGACCATGTATAGCACTTAACTGACTGACTATAAAAATGTGCTTTGATGTGCAATGGATGTCGATTTGGAATGAGAAATCAGAGAGTCTAGTTCAAATTCCAGTTAAATTTGTTGCATTCACTTACACACAAATATCCTTGGGAAATGTATTAATTTGCTGCTTCTCCTTCCAGCTATGAGTTAAATCGCGGAACAGATTGGATTCTATAGCCTTGGTTGGCAACCAGTCTACCACAGAAAATAAAGGCAACCTACTACAAGAAAATCTTGTGCCTAATCAAGACATGATTGCCCAAGCATGTATCATGTATGGCACTTAACTGACTGAACATCTGTATACAGTGAAATCTGATTGGTTGAAAAAAATATTTTTTCTGCATCTACTTTTGATTGGTCAAAAATTGGTGTTATATGAACTTCTTATAATTATACACAGAATAACAAAAGTGGCAGAAGTGGTTTAAAGAGACAGGGGAAAGCAACGGATAACATATATGAAGGACCTAATCAAGTGGATGACAGAACGTGGATTGCACGGTGTAACAGGAGAAGGCATGCTCAGAGCACCAGGGACAGGGAAACGTGGAAAGCCATGATTGTCTATGTCCTGAAGGGACAGGGCACATAGAAAAAGAAGAATCAAAAGATAGAAGGGCAGTCTCATGGCATCTGCCTTCCCAAAGAACTGAGCTACAAACGCATGCTAAACAACCAACCTCAAAAGAGAGAGCAAGTCCAAGGAGGTGCAGTGTGTTGCTCTCGGAGACTAGCATCAACCAAAATCTAGGATTGACCATTATCTTTCCTACATATCCTCCAACTGCATATCTTTCATCCACTTCTTATGCTCATATAACAACCTTAATCAGTAATCATCTACATTGGGTTGATCTTGGGCCTTATATTAGATAAACAATTTTTCCTCCATTGGAGTTCTAGCTAGTTTAACTTCTATTAAACCTTGAATTAGCCACCTCAGATCTATGCTACACACCCTCAATGCGTCAGGAGAGTAGTGGGAGGGAACAAAGGAAATGAGTTACCAATTTGGAATTATGAATACTTTAAATATTTGGGGGTAACAAAACACCTCATGTGACTAATGCAGTGTTAGTTTGGAGTTTGAGTTTGAGTCTTCAATAATCTTGGACTTATTTCAAACTTTTGTTCTCATCTTGATTGATATAGGTGTTATAATAGACACAACAATTCGACCAAGTACACTCTGGTCATCAGACATAGATTGGCTGATGTGGATTATCTCATTGATTATTGCAAAATATCCTGTGAAATCAGTTATTGTTCTTTCATGTTGAAATCAAGTCCAAGGATCGAACTCATGACCACTAGATGATACTAACACATATATAACCAACTACTATAAGTTCTGGCTTTTATAATTAAGATTCATCATACTACTTATAGTCGGATGACCTATCCACTTCATATTACCTTAATAAGAAGAAAGATTAATTTGGGCAGTTTTATCCCAGGAACTAATACTTTACTCTGGGGAACAGACATGCAATAGGTTTTTTATGATCTCTACAATCTTAAGCTATATGAGTCTAGACTTAACCATTATCTTTTCTACATATCTTCAAAGAAGAAAGTTTTATTTGGGCAGTTTTATCGCAAGAACTACTTTATGGAGCAGAAACACAATAGGTTTTTATGATCTCTACAATCTTGAATCTGGGCTTAACCATCATCTTTTCTACATATCTTTAAACTGCGCTTCTTACCTTCTCTTATGCTCATCATCCAACCTCAATCAGTAACCATCTACCTTGAGTGGTTCTTGGGCCTTGTATTAGGTGAACAATTATAAAAAAATCTTTTTCATCTATTGAACTAGTTTATCCACTGTTTAACTATTTTGCATCCTTTCCAACACCTCATCATTGCACACATGCTCTGTCCATGGTATCTTAGCATCTTTCTGAAAAAAAAAACACATTTCTGCTGCCTCAAGCCTCTCCTTCATCTATGATGAGATTGTCCAGCATTCACTTCCATACAGAAGGACATATATCACATAGCAATCCAGCACTCTTTTCTTTGTTTCTAATGAGATTTTCTTAACAGAAGTAAAAATCTTGTTAGGGTGGTAAGTGATGTAAATTAAACAAAGGGAATAAATGATGTTGAAAAAAATCAAAAACATTGCTCATTTTCATTTATTAAATTATATCACTTAGCATCTTCCATAATTTACACAAATTGTGTGATGTATATTTATGATTATTCTTAAACATAAAACATTTTTACCTAAGATACATATCCCAGTGGATAAAAGTGTTGTGAGATCAATACATGGCTACAGCAGTAGTGAACAAAAAAACCTTAGAGTTAGGTTAAAGGGAGATAAGTAAAACATCCAGAAGTAGCTATACTCATGAAAACAATCTATCCCAGTGATCATCATAAAGGAATCAGTTCAAAATTTCAGTCACCAGAAGAAGGGTGGATAATTTATTGAATGAAAGGTCTGAAGTAATAACAGGATGTAGGTATACAAAAAATATGTCTTGGGCTCGTATGAACCCAGTTGAGGGTGTATGTGCCTTGCTTGCCTTCTTGTTTGATTACTCTCACTCTTGTTTGTTCCCTCCCATTCAGCAGGACTGTCAGTGGTCATGTGCATAAAGAAGAAGCCTCAAAAATGTGGATTGCCTGATGAGGTCGATATGGTTGAAACCTGGTAGCAAGTAAGTGGTGAACATTTTATCATTTAATATATTGTTGGCTCTGCAAATCTTTTAGTTGTGCATTGAGCACTTTTTGGAAATAACTGTCAACTGTTCTATTCTTTTACTGTCCTATATATATCATCATCATTATTTAATGATAGTTTCCATGACAGGGATGGCTCTGTAATTGAACCATTATGAAATACTGGAGTGGGTTTTACAGTTGTATACCCTTACTTACATTAACCTGTTACAGAGACTAAAACTCAGTGTTTTAATCAAGACACCATCTCTAGAAAGATTATCTACCAAGGTTAGAGAGTTCAGTCTACCCTATTCTCCACAGAGTAGGTGTAGAGGTTCTTATTTCAGAGATTTCCTTTGCTTAGACAAGTTTCTCTCCAAAGCTAAAGACTCTTACCCAGTCTAATTTTTTCTTTTTCTCTTAAATGACCCATTTTGGATGTTATATATTTTAGGGGTTATATATATTTTAAAAATTATATATATTTAGAGGTTATATATATTTCAGGGGTTATATGTATATATAGATTTTCTTTTTGTTTTTATTTGTATTGCCATTTTGCAAATTTTAATTATATCTGAAACTAGCAGTGTAGCTCGGCGTTGATCGAGTGTAATGAAAGATTTAAAACTAATCAATGGTCCTGGAGCTCAAACTCTTTGGATGTTGGCACAAAAGACTACAAAGCAATAGTTGTTTCCAGTTAAAGCAAAATTGTAGACTGAAAGAAAAATGAATGGATGTAAGTCAAATTTTGATTTCCTGATATCAATATCAAATTTTCTGCATTATTGTAAGAACTGCAACTTTGAAACTTCTGAATATCATTTCTTATGGCTTTGTCTATGAGTGTATCAAATTTCATTAAAATCAGACCACTCCTATAACCCAATTTTTTTGATTATCGATTTTCAATATTTACCTCGACACAACAGACACGCACACAAACATCTTGCCTTTTATATACATATATATATATATATATATATATATATATATATATATATATATTATCGATTTTCTGCACTATTGTAAAAACTGCAACCTTGAAATTTCTATCATTTTTTATGTCTTTGTCTATGAGTGTATCAAATTTGATTAAAATCGGACCACTCCTTCTATAACCCAATTTTTTCAATTATCAATTTTTGATATTTATCAGAGATACCTCGACACAAAATCTAGCTAAGAACACTTGCAGATGCTTATAGTACAACTGTGTAAATTTTCAAGAAAATCAGTTCAGCCATTTTGGGGTCTATAGGTAACGGACAGACACACACACACACACACACACACACACAGACAAAGTTCCATTTATAAATAGGTTTAGATTATGCAAACACAGACATACGTGTATATGTGTAAATGAAACTAATATGTATTTATATTATATACATATCTTTATACATACAAGAATTTGTGCATAATTAAAACAAAGAAATATATGCATACATATTTGTACATAAAAATGATAAACCAATATATACACACACAAAAAAAGCAAAAATACATATGTTGTTATATAGCAGAGTATATATTTAATACAACCAGACATTTTGGTCCATTTATGGAACAAAATCGAGTTGAGTCAGGTATGGAGTGGGCACATGGATGTCATGGGATAGGGTCCTTTTGGCTATAGCCAAAAATGTAACTTGAATGTATTCTGGAGTTCTTTTTATTGTTGGCGCCAGTGCCAATAGTAGAACCAAAGTTTGATTACATGAGTGTGACGAACCAAATTAGATTCCAAATATCAAATCAACACCAGGGGGAGCCAACTTGTGACAGAGACAGAGTGGAAAACCAAGCCATTATTTATCTGCAGATACATGAGGTCATACATAAAGGCATCTATATATATATACACACATATATAGAGAGATATGAATGCATACACCTTTGTATATGTACATATAAATACATGCATCTATACAAACTTATGTGATATTGTGGTTCAACAGATTCTGTGAATTGTTTTGAAACAATCATACAAGAAAATTCTTTGGTTTTTATTTTTAATGTACAGCGTCTGTTTAACAGTTATATAAAAAAGAACGCTGATGAGGAGAATTCATTCAGATTTTGCAATGTATCTATATTCTCTACTTCTACAATTTATGTTTCAGAGTTACAATAAAAAATGAGAAATGAAGATGAAAGAAATACTAGTCAAAAATGAATAATAATTGACAAAGCTTCATCCAAGAAGGCTAACCAGTAGTTGTCATTCAAATTTAGCCATATAGCTATATTCTCTACTTCTACTTCTTATGGATGAGAGTTGCAATAAAAAGCAAGAGAAATGAAGATGAAAGAAATACGAGTCAAAAATGAATAATAATTGCTAATGCTTCATCCAAGATGGCTAACCAGCAAGATTCATTCAAATTTAACCATATAGCTATATTCTCTACTTCTACTTCTTATGGATGGGAGTTGCAATAAAAAGCAAGAGAAATGAAGATGAAAGAAATACGAGTCAAAAATGAATAATAATTGCTAATGCTTCATCCAAGATGGCTAACCAGCAGGAGTCATTCAAATTTAACCATATAGCTATATTCTCTACTTCTACTTCTTATGGATGGTAGTCGCAATAAAAAGCAAGAGAAATGAAGATGAAAGAAATACGAGTCAAAAATGAATAATAATTGCCAATGCTTCATCCAAGATGGCTAACCAGCAGGAGTCATTCAAATTTAGCCATATAGCTATATTCTCTACTTCTACTTCTTATGGATGGGAGTTGCAATAAAAAGCAAGAGAAATGAAGATGAAAGAAATACGAGTCAAAAATGAATAATAATTGCTAATGCTTCATCCAAGATGGCTAACCAGCAGGAGTCATTCAAATTTAACCATATAGCTATATTCTCTACTTCTACTTCTTATGGATGGTAGTCGCAATAAAAAGCAAGAGAAATGAAGATGAAAGAAATACGAGTCAAAAATGAATAATAATTGCCAATGCTTCATCCAAGATGGCTAACCAGCAGGATTCATTCAAATTTAGCCATATAGCTATATTCTCTACTTCTACTTCTTATGTACGGAAGTTGCAATCAAAAGCAAGAGAAATGAAGATGAAAGAAATACTAGTGAAAAATGAATAATAATTGACAATGCTTCATCCAAGAAGGCTAAGCAGCAGGAGTCATTCAAATTTAGCCATAAAGCTATATTCTCTACTTCTGCTTCTTATGGATGGGAGTTGCAATAAAAAGCAATAGAAATGAAGATGAAAGAAATACTAGTAAAAAATGAATAATAATTGACAATGCTTCATCTAAGAAGGCTAACCAGCAAGAGTCATTCAAATTTAGCCATATAGCTATATTCTCTACTTCTACTTCTTATGGATGGGAGTTGCAATGAAAAATTATTTGCAAACATGGCTCTCAACAGATACCTTTTCTTTATTCTTTGTCAAATTCCTTTCGAAGTTCATGACAAAATCAAAATTTAGGACATGCAATATATTTCATCCTGACTTTGCATTTCAAATTCAGTCACTTTCTTACTGACATGACACGGATTCCCTCTGTCTTTTCTACAAATATTTTTATGGCAACTGAAAAGATTTCTTCCCTGATGCCCTGTCCATATGAACTTAAGCCTGCTACTAGATTGGCGTCTAGGTTCATTGAAATAGTTCAATGTAATTTTCTCTTCTACTCGACAGTTTCTTTTCCAACATTTCCTTCCTGTGGAACTCCCTTCTGTTTGCTTGCTTTCCTGATAACTACAATCTCAAAAGAATGTAAATGCAACATCAAATGCCGTCTTTAATCTTCTTTAATCTCATTTATCTTTTACACTTTTTTCAATACTCCTCATACCTATTCGTGTACCCAGGTTTTTTTCTTGCTGTAAAGGTCTGCACACTTGTGGCAGTCCCATCTTGTATGGGGTGAAATAATTAAAAAATATACCATGATTTCTGGTGAACGATAGCAGCATTGTTTCCCATTGCATTCTTTATGATTTTAAATCAAGAATAAATCCTCCTCTTAGTTTGGCTGCAAATTAAGTCTCAAGAGACAAGTATATCCTCTTAATTAATCTATAGCGGAGTAGGAGGTAGAATAGATGAATTCATGTGCTTCTCATAGAAATTTGTGTGAAAGACAATTACACTTCCAATAAAATAATAATGGAATATATAATAACCATATTCAATGACTTTCTTTCTTTTAGTACATAGTTGCAATCTCGGGCTTTTGAGGTCAGTTTTATCCGGCAGTACAATAAGACTGTTTCAATGACAATGACAAAGTACAATATACAGATCAATATGAAATCAATATAAACTCAATATAAAATTGATCACAATGTACAATATACAGATCAATATTAAATCCATATAAAATCAATATAAAACTAATCACAATCTATGATATACAGTTCAATATTAAATCAATATAAAATCAATATAAAATTGATAACAATGTACGATACACAGATCAATATAAAATCAATATAAAATTGATCATAATGTACAATATACAAATCAATATTGAATCAATATGAAATTGATAAAAATGTACAATATTAAATCAATATAAAATTAATTTGAATCACAATGTACAATATAAAAATCAATATAAAAACAATATGAAATTGTTCACAAAATACTCTATCCAAATCATTATTGAATCAATAAAAAATTCGGATCCTCATGTAAAATACACAAAGCAATACAAAATCATTAAAAAATTGAGCACAATGTATAATATACAAATCAATATAAAAACAAATATAAAATTGATTACAATGTACAATGTTTAAATCAATATGAATTAAATATAAAATTAATTATGATCACAATATTCAATATTGAAAATTGAAAAAACATATAAAATTAAACAAACATTATTTGTCTAAGTTATCTACCTTTAACGCAAATCTCTAAGTTATTTGTTCATCACTGCTGTAGCAAGGTATTGAACTTTTTAGGTGAAGTCACTGGATCAACCAATATTTTTATCCTCTGGGCCACTTGTCTTATTTAATGTAAAAGCTTATAGGGTACCAAATGTTGAATGAATTCATTATTTAATGTGTGTGTATGTGTGTGTGTGTGTGTGTGTGAGAGAGAGAGAGAGAGAGAGAGAGAGAGCCTATCTAAACTTATTTATAAATGAAACTTTGTCTCTGTGTGTGTGTGTGTGTGTATGTCCTTTACCTATAGACTCCGAAACGGCTGAACCGATTTCCTTGAAAATTTACACAGTTGTACTATAAGCATCTGCAAGTGTTCTTAGCTAGGTTTTGTGTTGAGGTACCCCCAATAAATATCGAAAATCGATAATCAAAAAAATCGGGTTATAGAAGGAGTGGTTCGATTTTAATCAAATTTGATACACTCATAGACAAAGACATAAGAAACAATATTCAGAAGTTTCAAGGTTGCAGTTCTTTCAGTAGTGCAGAAAATTTGATATTGATATCAGGAAATCAAAATTTGACTTACATCCATTCATTTTTATTTCAGTCTCTGGTTTCGCTTTAGATGGAAACAACTATTGCTTTTTAGTCTTTCGTGCCAACGTTCAAAGAGTTTGAGCTCCAGGACCATGGATTAGTTTTAAAGCTTTCATTACACCCAAGCAACGCTGGGCTATACTGCTAGTATATATATATATGTACAATAGAGAGAAGGAGAGACTTGCAGTTATGTACACTACCGGCCATAATTATTAGGCCACCCCATTTTTTAAAAATAAATTATGTATTTCATATTATTTTTAGTATTGATTGCCAAATGAAAATAGAAGAGTTTTTTTGTCATTATTACTTTGCAAAATTTTACAAGGAAGGAAGCAAAGATGAACTCATCTGAATCACCCTAAATTTTCTTCATTCTTTCATTGATCAAACTGCAATATAGGTAATTATTAAATATTTATAAATTCATTTGATGCACATGTTATTGTGCAATATTAACAAAAGAACCATTGTCTTTACTTTTACAATTATTCACTTGGCAATAAATACTAAAAAATAGTATGAAATACATCATTTTTATAAAATTCTGGGTTGGCCTAATAATTATGGCCGGCAGTTTATGTAACAAGAAAAAGCCTATATTCAGACATATGACAATATTATAAGTTGATATTTTGTTTTATTGATAACCACCAAACACAGATTCCATCATCCGCCTTTACCTAGTCCCCCATTCTTTCCTCTTCTTTATGTTCTGTGTCCCTTCAGGATATAGGCAATCATGAACCTTCACTTGCCCCTGTCCCTTGTTGCTCTTAATATTTTTCCTCTTCATATCTCCCCAAACCCTGTTTCACCATCCATTTGCTCAAGCTCATCAAATATGTATTCTACTGCTTTACGCTTTCTCTCTTTCCCTCTATCCATCCTGTAAGTATTAAATTCTCCAAACCCTTCTTTCTTATTATGTGTCCTAGAAACTTTAGCTGTTTCTTCATGATGCTAAATATAAGTTTTCTTCTCAATTGCATTCTCTTCAACACCTTGATGTTGCTCACATTCTTGGTCTATGGTATCCTCAGCATCATTCTATATAACCACATCTCTATTGCTTGGAACCTCTTCTTCATCCTTGAAGAGATCATCCAATATTTGCTGTCATATCACATAGCAGTTTAGCACTCTTTTCTTTGTTTCTAGTGCGATCGTCTTGTATTTAAGTACTCTGGTTAGCTTTTGAAATGCATCCTTGGCCATGCCAATACATCTTCAGATCTCAGTGTCACACTTTCCATCCTCTGTCAGAAGACTTCCCAGGTATTTAAATTTCTTTACTTGTTTATTTTAGTTTCTCCAACCTGTTGTTTGCATTTTGGGGTCGTCTTCTTTTTGCTGATGACCAAACATTCAGTTTTCTTGAAGTTTATTCTCAGTCCATTATTTTCAGTTTCTTTTTCAACCTTCTGTAGAAATGAACTGCATTTTCCTTTCTATGTCTGCTATCAGCACTGTGTCAGCCACGTATCTTATATTGTTGAGTTTGTGGATGCCAATGACAAATCCTGGCAAGGATTCAAGCTTTCTCAGAATTGTATGAATGTACAGCTTAAATAGATCTGGTGAGAATACACACCCTTGTCTTACCCACTTTTCTACTTTTGTATATCCTATCTGCATGAAAGTTGTTTTCTGCCAATATAGGTACTTGATTACCCTAATGTTTTTCTTAAATATTTTGAGGTTGCTGAGCATCTCTAACAAGTCTTTGTGGTGTATTTTGCCAAACGCCTTTGCACAGTCTATAAAAAATGGGTGTAGGTTCTACTGCGTTTGTATTGCTCTTTCTGATAGCATTCTGTGCATGAATATGGCATTCCTTGTTCCAGTGTCTTTAACAAACCTGCACTTTTCTTGTCCTATTTCCGTTCTGATTCTGTTTTCTCTATACATCAGAATTCGGTCAATGAATCTTTTTACGCAGCTCATTAAGCTGATAGTTTGGTGGAGTTCAAATTTCTTTGCACCTGGCTTCTTAGGTAGTGCTATGAAAATTGATCTGCTTATTTCTGCCAGTATATCACCACTGTTGTAGATCCTGTCTATGCCAAAGCTATCTAAGGCTTTCAGCAGCTCCATTACAATAACGTTCACTGTGCAGGACCAGGAAGTTTTTCCCATTTGAGTCCATCCTGCACATATATAAATCTACCATCCACCCATTTATTGAATACTGCTGCCACATCTGGTCAGGTGCCACTGCTGTTCACCTTGGGGTTCTTGACAGAATCCATCGTAGAATCTGTAATGTGATAGATACCGACTTGGCAGCTTGGCTGCAGTCACTATCTCAACAGTGTGACGTAGCTTCCGTGTGCCTCTTCTATAAATACTTTCATGGCTTCTGCTCCAATGAACTTAGATCACTGGTGCCTCCTAGGTATGAATTTACATGAGCTACTAGATTAGCAACTAGGTCCCACTCTTTTACAGTGAAACTGATAAAATGTAACCGCAATTTCTACTCTTTTTTCAGCTTCTTTTATCGCACATCCCACCTGTGGAATTCGCTTCCATATATTTGTTTCCCTGACA
Source organism: Ascarosepion bandense (assembly GCA_037127315.1). Lineage (NCBI taxonomy): Eukaryota > Metazoa > Mollusca > Cephalopoda > Sepiida > Sepiidae > Ascarosepion > Ascarosepion bandense. The sequence continues at coordinate 4,749,815 of JBBBDQ010000460.1, read as the reverse complement.
GCTACAATCTTCAGTAATTTAAATGTAAGGTTAATAGTCATCTCCTGTCTCACTAACTCGTATCTCTTCTCTCAATCTCTTTTTCCCTCTACTCCACCCCTATTCTTGGTATTCTCATCTGTCTATTACCCTCCTCCCAACATTTCCCATAACTAACCCCACTTTCTCATCATTTTCTCTTATGTAACCCCCTGCACAACAGTGGTAGTAGAATGCCTTGCTTGGGGTGAGAAGAATTAAAAAAAAACATCTGGTCCTGCTGCTTCCACTTTGGTTTTTATTATTTTTGTTCTGTCAGTATTTATCAGTATTGTCGCTAAAGATAAAAACAAGAGTGATTAAGATAAAAAAGAGCTAAAAATAAAAACAATAGCAATAAATATAAAAACAATAATGATAAAGATAAAAAAAACAGCAGTAAAGATAAAATCAAAAGTGAAAAAGAAAAAAAGGAAAGAGCTTATGATAAAAACAGCAGCGACAAAAATAAAATATAGCAATAGGGATAAAAACAATAGAGATAAAGATAGGAAGAAAAAACTTAAAGATAAAAAAGAGCTAAAAATAAAAGAAATCATGATACAGTTAAAAACAATAAGGATAAAAATAAAAACAAAAATGACAAAGATAAAAACATAAGATGTAAGAATAAAAACCTGAATAAAAAGAAAAAATACCAATAAAGATAAAAACAGTAGTAATAAAGATAAAACAAAACAACTAAAGATAAAAACAATAACAATAAAGATAAAAACAAAACAACTAAAGATAAAAACAATAACAATAAAGATAAAAACAAAACAGCTAAAGATAAAAACAATAGCAATAAAGATAAAAACAAAACAGCTAAAGATAAAAACAATAGCAATAAAGATAAAACAAAACAACTAAAGATAAAAACAATAACAATAAAGATAAAAACAAAACAGCTAAAGATAAAAACAATAGCAATAAAGATAAAACAAAACAGCTAAAGATAAAAACAATAACAATAAAGATAAAAACAAAACAGCTAAAGATAAAAACAATAGTAATAAAGATAAAACAAAACAGCTAAAGATAAAACAAAACAGCTAAAGATAAAAACAATAACAATAAAGATAAAAACAAAACAGCTAAAGATAAAAACAATAGCAATAAAGATAAAAACAAAAGAGCTAAAGATAAAAACAATAACAATAAAGATAAAAACAAAAGAGCTAAAGATAAAAACAATAGCAATAAAGATAAAAACAAAAGAGCTAAAGATAAAAACAATAGCAATAAAGATAATAACAAAAGAGCTAAAGATAAAAACAATAGCAATAAAGATAAAAACAAAAGAGCTAAAGATAAAAACAATAACAATAAAGATAAAAACAAAACAGCTAAAGATAAAAAAAATAGCAATAAAGATAAAACAAAACAGTTAAAGATAAAAACAATAGCAATAAAGATAAAAACAAAAGAGCTAAAGATAAAAACAATAACAATAAAGATAAAAACAAAACAGCTAAAGATAAAAACAATAACAATAAAGATAAAAACAAAACATCTAAAGATAAAAACAACAGCAATAAAGATAAAACAAAACAGTTAAAGATAAAAATAATAGCAATAAATATAAAAACAAAAGAGCTAAAGATGAAAACAGTAGCAATAAAGATAAAAACAATAACAATAAAGATAAAAACAATAGTGATAAAGATAAAAACAAATGGCTAAACATAAAAAACAATAATGATAAAGATAAAAATAAAACAGATAAAGATAAAAACAATTACAATAAAGATAAAAACAATATAAAAATATAGACAAAACATCTAAAGATAAAAATAATAAAAATAAAGATAAAAATAATAACAATAAAGATAAAAACAACAGCAAGAAAGATAAAACAATATCGATAAAAACTGAATGTGATTTATTTTGATAAATCAAACATCATATTTAAAATGCAACTTTAACATTTTTCTTTTAATAATTTCATGCCAAGGAAGACAATAAAGCCACTAAGACACAGTGGGGGGGGGGAGTTACTGTGATTGAAAGAAACTGAGAAAATTTCACTGAAGAGAAAGAATTATAAAAGAACAGGTTTCAAATGACAGAACACAACTGATATAACAGTTAATATATTTTTTCAAATCCTTTTTCTTTATTGAAATTTTACTTGCAATAACTTGCATTTTAATGACTGAAACAGCATGAATATGGCAACAAACATTAGAACAACAGTCCAAACAATGAAAATAGTGTAAATAATAACAATACTTCATCTCAGAATTCAGATCCTGAAGACAGTAGGATCATACAATGGCCAAAACAGCATGAATATGGCAACAAAGATGAGGATAACAGTCCAAACAATGTAAATAATGTAACAATTATAATACCTCATCTCAGAAATATAGACAAATCTTTTGAATTTGTTTACAAATGTTTGTAAATACAAATGATTTTTAACAGTCATTTATAAAAGTAACTGTTATTAGTATAAATAAAACTGTTATTAATCTTAAAATAATCACATGTAATATTTGACCAATCAGAGAAAACTAACCCCCACCCAGTATATGCTAAAAGAAATGTGCCATCAACTTCAAACAAATCATCATCATCAACAACAACTTGGATGTTCAGTGAATCTTTGCTAATGATCAAAGTATTTTCTAAACTCTAGCTTTTTCTGTGGACCAATCTAATCAAAGACTATTTTCACTCTTTTTTGACACTTTTGAATTCAAGTATGTATGTTTGTAAATACAAATGATTATTTAACAGGTATACCCATGTTTTCTTTATATTTATTTTATTATTGTTTAGATTTGAGTGTTCAGATTTTTAATATAAAAATATAGACAATTTATATACATGTGTGTAATAATCCATATTTTTTATTAAAGATTGTTTTGATCAGCCTTCTCACAGTTTCTCATTATGTAAGTTTTAATTCTTGTTCAAAAGAAAGATAAGCCAGCCATACTGATGGTAAATAAGAAGACGCTGAGAGAGACAGACCATTGGTGCTCCTGTGGATTTTTCAGTAATTGAGCAAAAACTGACGGTGTGAGAGACTTTAGTTGGGAAGAAATTCAATCAAACAAACCCGACATTTTTATTCATTCATTTGGGTTTGTTATTACATAAATGTATAATTTAATAAAGAGACTATATATTGAATAATGAATATGTTAACATAGGCATATGGAATCTGGACTCTAACTTTCCACCATTTTATTTTATTTTATGTTTTTTCCAGTTTTTCTTTCTTTTCTTGCCGCCTTCATTTCTCATTTAATTGTTTTCCGCCTTTCTTTTTCTTTTTTTCTTTTCCTTTCACAAATTTTTTTCTGGCTTCTCTGCGGATATAGTGTCAAGTGAAATAGATTTCGTCAGGGGAGTAATTCGGTAATAATAAACAATTTCCCCGTGTAAAAAATAGAATATGGAAAAATTGGAGAGGATGTTCTGAGATTATAATGCTGTGTCTTCCTATATTAGTTTGGTCCGTATTCTTGCAAAGGAAAATTGGTTGAAAAACTGTTTGGTAATAGAGGTGAGAGGAAAAGAGTTTGGAATAAAATGTCTGTGATAGTGAATGTGGAAGCTGGATATTTAATCAGTATATATTGAGGCTGAAGAAAGATATTCTGAAAAGCGTGTAAATAAAGTTGTCTTGGCTTACATATTTGGGAGATGGAGACAAATACTAACAGAATTTATATATATATATATATATATATATATATATATATATATATATATATATAATATTTTATTATAAGTATTTATAATAAAAAGATAGTTGAGTGCAACCCAAGAGCTGTTGTGTTTCGGTACTAGTTTATTAGCACTTCGTCAGGCACTAGTACTGAAACACAAAAGCTCTTGCGTTGCAGTCAGCTATGGTTTTATTATAAACACTTATAATATAAATATTCCAATAAATATTGCTTTACTAAGTATTGAGTACTCTTCAAAAAGTAAATTACAAACAGTGGATTGTTAGCCCATTTATTTGATATATATATATATATATATATATATAATCATATAATTGTGAATTAAAAATACATTGCAACACAGGAATTTCTATGTTTCAAGATCTTGTCATCAGGCAATGTTGGATGTTGGTTGTGAAAATGACACATTGATTTACATATATATATATATATATAAACTTATTTATAAATGGAAATTTGTCTGTGTGTATGTGTGTGTGTCTGTGTGTGTGTATCCGTTACCTATAGACACCGAAATGGCTGAACCGATTTTCTTGAAAATTTACACAGTTGGACTATAAGCATCTGCAAGTGTTCTTAGCTAGGTTTTGTGTCGAGGTACCCCCGATAAATATTGAAAATCGATAATTGAAAAAATCGGGTTATAGAAGGAGTGGTCCGATTTTAATCAAATTTGATGCACTCATAGACAAAGACATAAGAAACCATATTCAGAAGTTTCAGGGTTGCAGTTCTTACAATAGTGCAGAAAATTTGATATCGATACCAGGAAATCAAAATTTGACTTACATCCATTTATTTTTCTTTCAGTCTATGGTTTCACTTTAACTGAAAACAATTATTGCTTTTTAGTCTTTCGTGTCAACGTTCAAAGAGTCTGAGCTCCAGGACCATGGATTAGTTTTAAAGCTTTCATTACATCCGAGCAACGCCGGGCTATACTGCTAGTAGAGTTTATAACATAAATATGTTATAATATCACTATAAAAGTAGTCATTTTGTTTCGACACTACCCGTATCTTATCAAGTGATGAATTCAATTACAAGTTTGAGGGTTTTAAAAGTTTAAAAGAGTAAGGCTCCATAGAATCCTAAATATCAGTACCATCATGCATACCTGTTTCCACATGCATGTACATACATATAATTACATAAACTAATTTCTATTTTACTCAAATATTTTCATTAAAGCTCATAAAAAATGAACGTCATATCTATTCTGTTATTCTTCAGACAGACAAAAAAAGAAGGTAGGTTGAACCCATGTATTAGAATATACATTAGTATATACAGAACATATATACAAAATAAGAGTGTTATTCTTCTTCTATGTGCCCTGTCCCTTCAGGACGTAGGCGATCATGGATCTCCACGTCTCCCTATCCCTTGTGGCTCTTAGTATATTTGCTCCTGTTGCTCCTGGCAACCCCCGTTCCGTCATCCACCTGATCAGACCCTGCAAATATGTTATCCGCTGCCTTCCTCTGTCTCTCCTTCCTTCTATCTGTCCAGTCAGTATCAGGTTCTCCAGGCTCTCCTTCCTCATTGCATGTCCCAGAAACTTCAGTTGTCTCTTCCTGATGCTCAGCATCAATTTCCTTTTGTTGCCAAGAGTGTTATTAGTCAGCCAATTTACATTGCCTCTCAACTGCCTACCCAGAAGTCTCGTAGGTTAGTATTTATGAAGAAGGAAGAGTTTATTCTAATGTAGATAGGGTACCACAACACTTTCCAATCACTTTGCAGTGTTTTTTTCTACAAACGTTTTCATGTTAATTGAATCTGATGAACTTTTCTCTATGCTGACTAGACTTTATGAATTTAAGCACAGGACTTGATTTGATGTTGGCTGTAGCACAGTGGATATCAGTTTGAAACAAGAATTTGGAGAGCCAGGTACAAATTCCAGTTGAATTTGTTGCATTCATTTATGTCCAAATACCCTTGGGAAAGGTATTAATCTGCCTCTTCTCCCTCCATTTATGGGTTAAATAGCAGGACAGATCGTATTCTTTAGCTTTGGTTGGCAACTAGTCTACCACAGAAACTAATGGCAACCTACTGCAGGAAAATTATGTCCAGTCAGTCATGTCTCTTTTGATCACCCAAGTGTGTATCATATATGGCACTTAACTGACTAGATTTAAAACATGTTACCATCATTTTACAGTTGAAATACAAGATGTAAGTTAAAGTTCTAAGCTAATAGTTTCTATTATTGCACTTCTTGTTTCTGGATTTTTCCTTTCCAGCCAACTTTGATCTTCAAAAAAATGCATATTTGTCCTGAACTAACCAACACTCACTGGGATATATGTCCTTAACTAACCAACATCTATATCCACTGGGCCAATTGGTATAGTTGGTTAGTTCCTGACTTGACTCTTAAAGTACTGAGTTCAATACCAGGCTACAGCAGTGGTGAACAAGTAATTTGCAGGTTTAGAGGGAGATAACTCATGACTTTCAATCGAGGCTTTATGCAAGGAATGGAGTTCATATACCCCAGTGATTGTAATAAAGGGTTTGGTTCAAAATTCCTAGAACCTGAAGAAGTCTGGAGCATACAACAGCTGAAACATCAAACAAATGGCAACAAAGATGTGGACAATAATCTGAATGTAAATACTGTAAAAACTACCTCATCTCTAAAATATAGACAAATAGAATGATCTATTATTAAACGTTGTACAAATGGCAACAAAGATAAAGACAATAGTCTGAATAATGTAAATACTGTAATAACTACCTTATCTAAGAAATATAGACAAATAGAATGATCTATTATTAAACGTTGTACAAATGGCAACAAAGATAAAGACAATAGTCTGAATAATGTAAATACTGTAATAACTACCTTATCTAAGAAATATAGACAAATAGAATGATCTATTATTAAACGTTGTACAAATGGCAACAAAGATGAAGACACTAGTCCGAATAATGTAAATACTGTAAATACTACTTTATCTCAGAAATATAGACAAATACTAAAATGGACATGTGACTCAAAGAGAAAATACTATCATAATTCCACACTAGTTTATATAAAAGGTTAGTCAGGAAATATCTATCAACACTGAAAAAGAGCAATAACAGTTACTAGACATCACCCATATTTTATCCAAAAAAAATATTTTCAGAGAGATAACAGTAGTACTAGCTTCTCACTCAATAGGGAAATGGGTAATATGACCATACCCACCTTGTAAAAGTATTTCAGCTACTTTCTTAGCTGTATGCATCTTATTATCATTAGAAAACTATTGTTCTCTGAGCGATATCTGTCTTGTGCAGCTCTTGAAACACTTGGCCAACAACTACTCTGTATTCCTTTACGGAGTCTCTCAGGAGTGGAATAGCTAAGAGACTACACTAAACTGAAGGAACTACCATGGATCACATGAAGACTTTCAAAGAATTTTAAAATGATAAAAGCATTACTTGTTTGTTAGCAGACAGATTCATGTAGGCATATATGTAGAGGTAGATATGGAAACAAAATACATGAAATAATCTCTTGCACAATTTAGCTCCAAGATATGCACAAATATTCACATGTCAAACAAGATGGGTGCACTTTAAGTTCACTACAAATGCCTTGTTAGATGGTAAGGATATGAATAACATGACTGATATGCAATTGTCTCACAAGAATCATTACAAGTGAGCAGTGAGTTCGATTTTCATTGGGTACTCAATACTTTTAACCTTGTGCCACGTCTAAGCAGCATTTACAAAATCACCTTAATTGCTATTGTTCCCAGAACCCTCATAACCCATGGTGGTAGCACCTGTTAGGGCCACAACTGTGGTCAAATAGTGAACTCCCAAGCAAATATCAAAATACTTCTTCTTCTACATGCCATGTCCCTTCAGGACTATCCTGAGTGGCTTTTAGCATGCTTTCTCCACCCAAACATCACTTTGCTATCCACTTACTTAAGCCCATGAAGTATGTTACACACTGCTTTCCCCTGTCTCTCTTTTCCTGTGAGTATCAGGTTCTCCAAACTCTCCTTCCACATTACATGTCTCAAGAACTTCAGCTGTCTTTACATGATGTTAAATATTAGTTTCCTTATTCACTCCAAACCCTCATTGTTACCCACATAGTATCCGCAACATCCTTCTGTAGAACTACCTTTCAGTTGCTTCAAGTCTCTTCTTCATCTTTGATGAGATTGTCCAGCATTCACATAGCAATCTGGTTCTCTCTTTTTTGTTTCTAGCAAAATTTTCCTGTCTCTTAATATTCTACTCAGCTTCTGGAATGCATCCTCGGCCAGTTTGCCTTCAGTGTTGCACTTTCTATTTTCTCTTAGAACAGTTCCCAAGTATTTAAATTTCTATACCTGTACATTTTTATTGCAAAAATAACATTTATACATTTTTATGAAAAAATGACCAACAAATTACTTTTATAGAAAAATGACCAACAATACATGTTATATATCGCCGTACGACGACAAAACAACAAACACGCATATATAAAAATATAAGGTTATATTTTTATTAATGACGACGAACCGCACATAGAATGGGTTGACGGGAGTGTAGTCTTGCCTGTGGTGTTTCTCTGCTTCCACTGGCCGTTCTCTGCTGGCGAATCCGTGTGTCGAGGTCTTTATATAGTCTTCTAGAACCGGGACTTTCCTTCCGGTTTTGCCTCGCCCACGCAACGCCCACGTAATTCCCAGAGACACCTGTTCTGTCTGCCTCCGCAGTCATTTCTGCCGCTGTCGGAAATAAGGTCAAACGACATCCGCTCCGGCCTCGACAGGATGTATTTCACAAACACCTGCCCCGCCGCTCGCCGACCCCCCCACCGACGGGAAACACCATCGCTTGCATCACTTCCTCGGGTGGGGCCAGATTGTTATATTACATACATACTGACCAAGAGTCAATCAGTCAGTTAAGTGCCATACGTGAAACACGCTTGGGCGATCATATCTCGAAAGAGACATGACTGACTGGGCAAAAGATTATCCCGCAGTAGGTTGCCATTGCTTTCTGCAGTATACTGGTTGCCAGTCAAGGCTATAGAACCCAATCTGTTCTATTATTTAACCCATAACTGGAGGGAAGAGACAGATTAATACTTTTTCCAAGGGTATTTGTTCGTAAATGAATGTAAGGAATTCAACTGGAATTGGAACTCGGCTCCCTGATTTGTCGTTCCGAATTGATACTCACTGCACCACAACACACATCGCATGAGTAAATAAACAAAAATTGCAGTGAATGAAATATAGTATAATAAAGATTCATATATTGTGTTATTATTTTTACTCGTGTATTACAACACTGTTTAAAACAATGTTGAGCCTGATCAGTATCTTAATGGTTGGGTGGTTGGTTAGTTTATTTAACCAGCATATCAACCTTCATTCAGTCATTTAATGCTGAAAATCGTTTTTGATTTGTCTTATTTAGTTTATTTGTTTTATTGTTTTTGTTTGTTTCAAGATTCATTGGGATTTGTTTTTAAGGGCAGGGTCCCCAAGTCCTACCCTTGTTATTTAACCCATAACCTGAGGAAAGGGATGGATTAATACCTTTCCCAAAGGTACCAGTGCTTAAGTGAATGCAGGGTATTCAACTGGAATTTGAACTTGGCTCACAGATTTCTCTTTCCAAGCCGATATCCACTGCACCACAACGCACATCTGTCACTATATGCTTACAGCACCTGGTATTCCCAAGCAGTCACCCATCTAAGTCCTGACGAGGCTCAACGTTGCTTAACTTCGGTGATCGAGCAGTGTATTCAACATGATAGGCCATCAGTCAGTCAGTTAAGTGCCATACATGAAACACGCTTGGGCGATCATGTCTCGAAAGAGACATGACTGACTGGGCAGAAAATTATCCTGCAGTAGGTTGCCATTGCTTTCTGCGGTAGACTGGTTGCGGTAGACTGGTTGCCAAGGCTATAGAACCCAATCTGTCCTGTTATTTAACACATAACTGGAAGGAAGAGGCAGATTAATACCTTTCCCAAGGTTATTTGCATGTAAGTGAATGCAATGAATTTAACTGGAATTCAAACTCAGCTCCCCAATTTCTCATTCCGAGCTGATATACACTGCACCACAATGCACATCTGTGATAGGCCATAAGCCCATCTTAATAGGAGACTGCTTTCTAAATACCAAGCTTAGATGTGCAGGTGGTGTAATGGCTCAAAATTTAAACTTGACTTTCTGATTTCCAATTCCTGTCAGCTTTCTTATATTCTCTTTTGCACAAATAACTTTGTGAAAGTTATGAAGCCGCCCCCAGATTATGCATTAAACAGTATGAAGTGCTTTGACTCTGTTGTTTATTACGCTAGTTCAATTAATTTTTAAGTGTTTCCACAGAGAAGGAAAAGTGGGACACAGAAATTCAAAGACACATTGGGATGCATTCCAAAAGCTGAATAATGTATTAAGAAACATAAAAGAAATTAATGTGGTCCTGCAGAAGGATGTTGAGGATATCATGTGAGCAATCAGGAAGTTTTAGAGAACATGGAAACAAAATGGACTTATATATAACATTAGAAGGAGACAGTTAAAATTTCTGGGACACATAATGAGGAAAGAAAACTTGGAAAATCTGATACTCACAGGACAGATTGAAAGCAAAATAGAAGAGAACAACACATAACCTACCTAGTGAGCTTAAGTAAATGTTGAGGAGATATAACAAAAAAAATCATTTATTAAAAGCTACAAAGGAGAGGAAATTGTGGAGAGCCATTATCACCTGTGCCATGACGGTATATGATATTTAGAAGACTGTGTTTTGATGACTGAAATCATCTCAATCTTGATTTGCATAATTCCTACAACACCAAAAGGACAAAATTTATTATGAGTTACAAAGGTAAAGTTGTGGAGAGCCATGATCACCAATGTTTTGAAAAATAGATAGAAAAGAAGGTAAGTAACCTCATGACTCATATATCAGTAACTTTTGGCCTGCTTTTCACTTAATCTATGTTCCTATACACGCCTACATATTTTAAGCTACGCCATTCAAGGATGTGCGTTGTAGTGCATTGGATATCGGCTCAGAACGAGAAATCGGAGAGCCAAGTTCGAATTCCAGTTGAATTCATTGCATTCACTTACGCGCAAATACCCTTGGGAAAGGTATTAATCCATCTCTTCCTTCCAGTTATGAGTTAAATAACAGGACAGATTGGGTTCTATAGCCTTGGTCGGCAACCAGTCTACTGCAGAAAGCAATGGCAACCTACTGCGGGATAATCTTCTGCCCAGTCAGTCATGTCTCTTTCGAGATATGATCGCCCAAGCGTGTATCGCGTATAGCACTTAACTGACTGACATTCAAACTTTCTAGGGGCACATATCTACAGGGAAGCCAGGTCAACACATACTTTTTATGATTAAGTTCAGCAATTTTCCCTTTTGCACTTTTTGGCCAATGGAGCCGATTGTTTACATTTGCTCCATAAAACATCTAAAATCTAAGATGGGTGCTGAATTACATCACAGAAATCAAATCACACGTGTCAAACGCGACTAAAATATTTTTTTATTAAAAAAAAAATGAGCCTTTGTATTTCATTTTTATTCCGATGTTTTATGTCACAGAAATCAAATCACACATGTCAAATGCAAGTAAAATATTTTTTTATTAAAAAAAAATAAATAAATAAAGTAAGCCTTTATATTTAATTTTTATTTCAACGTTTTAAAAATTTCATTTGGTCAACAAAAAAAGGCTGTAAAAGTTGCTCCAATATTTCATGATGATTCAATTATACAATAACAGAAATGTATGTAACAGTTTTGGAAATAGAGTTTATTTTTTATTACTTCTGCACTAATATCCTTGGGAAAGACATGAATCAATAAATGTTCCTTCCAGCTATGGCCTAAATAGCAAAGTAGACAGAGCTTTCTACCCTTAGATGTCAGTCAGTCAGTTAATTGCCATATGTGATACACACTTGGACAATCATGACTCTTTCAATCCATGACTGACTAGGCAGAAGATTTTCCTGCAGTAGGTATCCACTTCTTTCTGTGTTACACTGGTTGCCAACCAAGGCTATAGAACCCAATCTGTTCAATTATTCAACCCATAGCTGGAAAGAGAAGAGACGGATTCAAATCTTTCCCAAGGGTACTTGAGTGTAAGTGAATGCAACGAATTCAATTTGAACTTGGCTCTATGAAGGCTGATTCAGTTAGTTAATTGCCATACATGATACATGCTTGGATGATCATGTCTCAAAAGAGACATGACTGTCTAGACAGAAGATTTTCTTGCAGTAGGTTGTCATTTCTTTCTGTGGTAGACTGTTTGACAAAAACATTTTTCAAGGACTTGTTTGTATAACTAATCTAAGCATTAAGAAATGCAAAACAGAATTTCTCAAAATTTTATAAAATCAAATGAGTGGGGATTAACAGATGTAAAAAATTTATTTATACAAAGATTTTATGAAAAAAGAAACATTTCAAAAAATATCTGTCTAAATTTCTGTGTTGAGGTATTGTAACTATTTATGCTACTTATATTGTTTGAACTGTTATCCTCATCTTTATTGACATATTTATGATGTTTCAGCCATTGCATACTTCAGCCTTCTTCAGGTGATTTACACTGGAATATCAAAATGAATGTTTTATTTCATCCACCAGGGTAGATTGTTCTAGAGCCTCATCCAAGGCCATTTCTAGATTTCAGTTTTCAGTTACCTCCTTTTAGTAAAAAAGAATTTCATCCATTACTAAATAAGTTCTGAAAGTTTTAGTAAAATTTAACAATTGCCTGATTTTTGTAAAAATTTACATATCAATGTGTATTCTTCGCCTGTAAAAGATGTTCAAATTTCTAGTATAGAGTTGTGAACACCCTTTGATGTCAGAAAAACATGATTTTTAACCAAAATTTCTAAGTTTCCTAAAAGGATTTTAAAACATAATTTTCACATTAGAAAAGCCTGTTCTTTCATCTTAATAACAACACAAAGGTTTTGAGGATAAAAGTTTATGTTTTGTGCATATTTTTTATTATGTATTATCATATATGTAATTTTTGTTATTTATCAGTTAAAATATATATATATATATATATATATATATATTTGATGTACTTGTTTAATAATTATTTTTAATGGATACTAGTATTTGAGTGGTGCTCTGATTTTTATAATTAAGCAGTATATTATTTACATGTTCTGGCTTGAATAATCAAAAAATCTTGTTAGGAAAATATGCCTCCTCTGGCAATATTCAAATTTGCATTCTCTAAGCCCAAACAGTCATTAGATTTGATGTGTTTTAGACTGCTCAACTATGTAAGACTTGCTAATCAAATAAAGCCAAAATAATGCTTTTGAATACATATCTTTCCTGGTTCTTGAACTATACATATCTGCTTTGTTTTGTATACTAATGTAAACAAAGACAATTTATTTAGGAAATGCATTGACTTCTAAATGTATTTAATTTATTTGTTGAAAATTATTTTTAATGGATATTATTATTTCAGCAGATGCTCTGTTTTTATCGTTAAACAAAATATTTATTTACAGCATATTTTCCTAAAAAGGTTTCTTAATTACTCAGGCCAGTAGATGTTGGTGTTAATCAATTTCATAATTGATTTCATCAAATTTCATATATATATATATATATATATATATATATATATATATATATATATATATATATTTTAATTCAGATACTTTAATCCAAGCGACAAAAAGCAGGAAGGTAAATTCCAAAAACCCGATCCTAATTAATATTAAAAATTTTTTACATATATATATATACATCCAGGTAAAGAGGACCCAAGGTTTTATTATTTTGAGTTCCCTGGCATTTATTTTTTTATAAACAGTGTTCAATGCAACAAATATTGTAGAGCATAATGTAATCATATAATTATGAATTAAAAGTATATTGCCACATGGAGATTTCTATGTTTAAAATAGAATCTCGTCATCAGGCAATGTTGGATGTTGGTTGTGAAAATGATTTACATTTAAATACAAAAAACAATCGGTTTGCTATTTATGTATCTGGGAAGATATAAAATTTATGTGTGTGTTCCTTTTAACTAATCAGAATAAAGATTCACTTTGAAATTTGGCCAGTAGTTTCTAGGGAATATATACTTACTTTTTTCTTTTTTTCTTTTTTTTTCATCCCTAATGGTCAAAGTGTCAACCTACTTTTAACTTAATTTTCTTTTTATTTTTATTACTTCTCAGTATATTCTATTACCTTTGATGTATTCATTCTTGTACCAAAAATGTCCTTTCTGATTTCTCCATATCTTGACCTCTTCTCATAGAAAACAGGAAAGAGATGAAGAAAGAAAGAAAACTTTTTATATTTTTATTCAAACTTATAGTGTCTTTTGAGTAAATTTACTTTTCTAATCAATTGCTCTTTAATTCTAATTTTTTTGAAACCTTTCATTTATAAATAACATTTTTATTTTTATTCTAATTTACTTCCTGCTGTCATTATCCCATCTTTCTAATATCTATCTATTTATTATAAAAATCTTATATGCCAATTTACTTATTTTATTTATCTCGTCAATTATTATTTTCCTTAAGTTAATTATTGGGTATATGCATGTTAATTAATATAAATTTATTTTTGTTTTTTTTATCCATATTCTAAGATGAACATTTTGCAATGTCTACATATGACATTTATTTTATTATGTTTATTTAGTAGCCTTTTAATAATATATTTTGATTTAATAATATATAATTTTTTGTATAGACACAACAAACATGGGTTGTTTAAAGATTTATATGTTTTAGCTTCTTTTAGAATTTTCCACTTTAATGTGGGTGTTTTATCTGTTTCCTTTAGATATGTATTCCCTACAAATAGAAACTACTGGCTAAGTTTCAAAGTGAATCTTTATTCTGATTAGTTAAAAGGAACACACACATAAATTTTATATCTTCCCAGGTACATAAATAGCAAATCAATTTTTTTTGTATTAAAATGTAAATCATTTTCACAACCAACATCCAACATTGGCTGATGATGAGATTCTACCTTGAAACATAGAAATTTCCATGTGGCAATATACTTTTAATTCATAATTATATGATTATATATATATATATATATATATATATATATATATATATATATATATATATGAGCACAAAGAGTTTGTCACTTATACCTAGCTGGTACATGCGGACTTTGATTCATAAGGACACCATTATGGTGTTCCCATGTATCACAGATAGTTTGCAGACTAGTCTCTTTGTTCTTATCAACCCTCAATCTCCACCCCAATATTGAGTAGTTTACAATAAAAAATCTGCTTGCAAAATATATTTTGAAACTACTGAAAAACTACAAACTTGGTGCTAAACATTATCACAATTAAACACTATATATATATATATATATATATATTAATATATTAATAATATATATATGCATATATATATATATATATATATATATATATATATAGAGAGAGAGAGAGAGAGAGATAGATAGATAGATAGATAGATAGATAGATAGATAGATAGATAGATAGATAGTGTTGTGTTTTGATAATATTTAGCATCAAGGTTTTTGCTTTTTCAGTGGTTTTATTAATAAAATGTATTTTTGGCATATGTATTTAAGGTACATTAAATAAGCCTTTACACAATTGAGCTCTGATATATATAAAGACATTTACATATCTCACTAGTTAGATAAGTGAGCCCTAAGTCCGTTACAAATGCTTTGGCAGTCAGTGGGAACACAGGAAACATTGTCAACACTTCCATAGTTCACAGGTTTTCATCCCAGAATCAATGACTAGCTTCTCGACCATAACTACTTTTCATCACCTTTAACTGGACTGTGGCCAGGACAAATTGCTTTCAGTGCCGGAGGAGTTGTCAGTAGAACTTGGTACTGGACTCAGTAGTGACCAATAGAGGTGTGAAGGCAGCCATTAGTTGAGTCCATCTCTGTAGCCACTTAGCAAATACGAAAACCATTCAGGTTTTGAGAGAGATGTTGATGGGAAAGAAGCCACGAAGGTAATTTTAGAGGAGATGGCCGGACTAAGCAGATAAATCAAGAATACGAAGAATAAGTAGATGTTTGTACCCTGTGGGTAATTTGTATTTTAACAGTGATTGTTAAAGAACCTACTTATTTTGTAGATAAAGGATAACGGTGACTCTTTTATACATGTTGGCGAGTATTTAAAGATTCTTTTTAAGTGTGTAACACCCATTTAAAATATTGATGATCATGGCTTTCCACAATTTCTTGTCCTTTGTAGCTCATAACTTTTGTCTTTTTGCCCAAACCCTGCACCACCAACAATTCACTGAAGCTCACCAGGTAGGTTGCGCATTGCTTTCATCTGGCTCAATTACTTTCAATCTGTCCTGTGAGTATCAAATTTTTCAAAACCTCTTTCATTATTATATGCTTCAGAAATTTCAACTATCTCTTTCTGATGTTAAGTATCAGTCAGTTAAGTGCCATACATGAAACACGCTTGGGCGATCATGTCTCGAAAGAGACATGACTGACTAGGCAGATTATCCCACACTAGGTTGCAATTGCTTTCTGCGATAGACTGGTTGCCAGCCAAGGCTATAAAACCCAATAAGTCCTGTTATTTAACCCATAACTGGAAGGAAGAGATGCATTAATACCTTTCCCAAGGGTATTTGCACGTAAGTGAATGCAATGAATTCAACTGGAATTCGAACTTGGCTTTCCGATTTCTCGTTCTGAGCCAATATCCACTGCATCACAACGCAAGTGTCTTTTTTGTTACCACTGTCTCTAGAACTTTGTCCTTGCTAACATTTTTAGTCTAGCCTTCTTATGTAGGACAACATTTCTTTTGCTTTAAGTAATTTCTTCATTGTGAATAAATTTCTAGCATTCAGTGCCATTTAGAAGGATAGATATTATATAACAATACTATACCCATTTCTTTGTTTCTAGTATTACTCTTAATTTTTCTTAAAAATTTATTCAACTCATGGAAGGTATCTCACACAATGTGAATGTGACTTGAGGCAAAAGATATGTAATTCTATCAAAGGATACTGGGAAGGTTAGCAAGAACACCAAATCAGTTTGTTGAAATACTCTGCAAAACAGATACTTGGAAGAACAGCGAAATGACCTAATGAGTTTGTTGAAATGGTTTGCAAAACAGATTCTTGGAAAAACAGTGAAATGACCTCATGAATTTATTGAAATGGTTTGCAAAACAGATACTTGGAAAAACAGTGAAATGACCTCATGAATTTATTGAAATGGTTTGCAAAACAGATTCTTGGAAAAACAGTGAAATGACCTCATGAATTTATTGAAATGGTTTGCAAAACAGATTCTTGGAAAAACAGTGAAATGACCTAGTGTGTTTATTGAAATGTTTTGCAAAACAGATAATTGGAAAAGCAGTGAAAAGACCTAATGAGTTTATTGAAATGGTTTGCAAAAGAGATACTTGGAAAAACAGTGAAAAGACCTAATGAGTTTGTTGAAATGGTTTGCAAAAGAGATACTTGGAAAAACAGTGAAATGACCTAGTGTGTTTATTGAAATGTTTTGCAAAACAGATATTTGGAAAAGCAGTGAAAAGACCTAATGAGTTTATTGAAATAGTTTGCAAAAGAGATACTTGGAAAAACAGTGAAAAGACCTAATGAGTTTGTTGAAATGGTTTGCAAAACAGATTCTTGGAAAAACAGTGAAAATGACCTAATGAGTTTATTGAAATGGTTTGCAAAACAGAAACTTGGAAAAACAGTGAAACGAACTAATGTGTTTGTTGAAATGGTTTAGAAAACAGAGAATTGGAAAAACAATGAAAAGACATAATGAATTTGTTGAAATGGTTTGCAAAAGAGATACTTGGAAAAACAGTGAAATGACCTAATGAGTTTGTTGAAATGGTTTGCAAAACAGATTCTTGGAAAAACAGTGAAAAGATCTAATGAGTTTATTGAAATGGTTTGCAAAAGAGATACTTGGAAAAACAGTGAAATGACCTAGTGTGTTTATTGAAATGTTTTACAAAACAGTTAATTGGAAAACAGTGAAAAGACTTAATGAGTTTGTTGAAATGGTTTGTAAAACAGGATACTTGGAAAAACAGTGAAAAGACCTAATGTGTTTCTTGAAAAGGTTTACAAAACAGTTAATTGTAAAAACTGTGAAAAGACCTAATGAGTTTGTTAAAATGGTTTGAAAACAGATACTTCGAAAAAACAGAAAAATGTCCTAATGAGTTTGTTGAAATGGTTTGCAAAAGAGATACTTTGAAAAACAGTGAAATGACCTAATGAGTTTATTGAAATGGTTTGCAAAACAGATACTTGGAAAAACAGTGAAATGACCTAATGAGTTTATTGAATTGGTTTGAAAAACAGATACTTGGAAAAACAGTGAAATGACCTAATGATTTTATTGAAATGGTTTGAAAAACAGATACTTGGAAAAACAGTGAAATGACCTAATGAGTTTATTGAATTGGTTTGCAAAACAGATACTTGGAAAAACAGTGAAATGACCTAATGAGTTTATTGAATTGGTTTGAAAAACAGATACTTGGAAAAACAGTGAAATGACCTAGTGAGTGTATTGAAATGGTTTGCAAAACAGATACTTGGAAAAACAGTGAAAAGACCTAATGAGTTTGTTGAAATGGTTTGCAAAACAGTTACTTGGAAAAACAGTGAAATGACCTAGTGAGTTTATTGAAATGGTTTGCAAAACAGATACTTGGAAAAACAGTGAAAAGACCTAATGAGTTTATTGAAATGGTTTGCAAAACAGATTCTTGGAAAAACAGTGAAATGACCTAATGAGTTTATTGAAATGGTTTGCAAAACAGAAACTTGGAAAAACAGTGAAACGACCTAATGTGTTCGTTGAAATAGTTTAGAAAACAGATAATTGGAAAAACAGTGAAAAGACATAATGAATTTGTTGAAATGGTTTGCAAAAGAGATACTTGGAAAAACAGTGAAATGACCTAATGAGTTTGTTGAAATGGTTTGCAAAACAGATAATTGGAAAAACAGTGAAAAGACCTACTGAGTTTATTGAAATGGTTTGAAAAACAGATACTTGGAAAAACAGTGAAATGACCTCATGAGTTTATTGAAATGGTTTGCAAAACAGATTCTTGGAAAAACAGTGAAATGACCTAGTGAGTTTATTGAAATGGTTTGCAAAAGAGATTCTTGGAAAAATAGTGAAATGACCTAATGAGTTTATTGAAATAGTTTGCAAAACAGAAACTTGGAAAAACAGTGAAACGACCTAATGTGTTTGTTGAAATGGTTTGCAAAACAGATACTTGGAAAAACAGTGAAATGACCTCATGAGTTTGTTGAAATGGTTTGCAAAACAGATACTTGGAAAAACAGTGAAAAGACCTAATGAGTTTATTGAAATGGTTTGCAAAAGAGATTCTTGGAAAAACAGTGAAATGACCTAATGAGTTTATTGAAATAGTTTGCAAAACAGAAACTTGGAAAAACAGTGAAACGACCTAATGTGTTTGTTGAAATGGTTTGCAAAACAGATACTTGGAAAAACAGTGAAATGACCTCATGAGTTTGTTGAAATGGTTTGCAAAACAGATACTTGGAAAAACAGTGAAAAGACCTAATGAGTTTATTGAAATGGTTTGCAAAAGAGATACTTTGAAAAACAGTGAAATGACCTAATGAGTTTATTGAATTGGTTTGAAAAACAGATACTTGGAAAAACTGTGAAATGACCTAATGAGTTTATTGAAATGGTTTGCAAAACAGATAATTGGAAAAACAGTGAAAAGACCTACTGAGTTTATTGAAATGGTTTGAAAAACAGATACTTGGAAAAACAGTGAAATGACCTCATGAGTTTATTGAAATGGTTTGCAAAACAGATACTTGGAAAAATAGTGAAATGACCTAATGAGTTTATTGAAATCGTTTGAAAAACAGGTATTTGGAAGGTTTGCAAAAAGACCTAATGAGTTTGTTGAGATGGTTTGCAAAACAATGACTTGGAAGGACAGCAAAAAAAACCTAATTAGCTTGTTGAAATGATTTTCAGTACAGATTGTTGGAGGAACAGCAAAAAAACCTAACGAGTTTGCTGAAATCTTTTGCAAAACTGCTATTTGGAGGATCTAATGTGTTTGTTAAAATGGTTTGCAAAACAGATAATTGGAAAAACAGTGAAAAGACCTAATGAGTTTGTTAAGATGCATTGCAGTACAGATACTGGGAAAAACAGTGAAAAGACCTAACGAGTTTGTTGAAAATGTTTGCAGAACAGATACATGGGAGGATAGTACAAAGACCTAAGCTTGTTAAAATGATTTTTCCAAACAGGGACTTAGAAATATAATAAAAAGGCTCTATCAAGTTTGCTGAAATAGATGCTTGGAAGGATGTCAAAAAAACAAACTTTACTAAGAGCTACAAAGGATAAGAAGATTATGGCAACCCATGATCCCTCATGTCTTGAAGAAACATTGTATATAAAAGAATAGAGCACTTAGATTTGGTATAATGTTTAGCAAACTTGTCTCACTTGATGAATTACAACTTAATAGTGAGTTTAATCATCACTAGTTGGTCTATACTTTTAGCCTTGTACCATATCCATTCTTTGTAAATACCTGGCAGAAAAATAAGTGTGAAATAAGGATGTGAAAATCATGAATAGAAGAAAAGTTTGAAATATGGATGTGAAAATCGTGAATAGAAAAAAAGTTTGAAATAAGTATGTGAAAATCCCGAATAGAAAAAATTTTGAAATAAGAATGTAAAAATCCTGAGTAGAAGAAAAACTTGAAATAAGGATGTGAAAATCCTGAATAGAAGAAAAGTTTGAAATAAGGATGTGAAAATCCTGAATAGAAGAAAAGTTTGAAATAAGGATGTGAAAATCTTGAATAGAAGAAAAGTTTGAAATAAGGATGTGAAAATCTTGAATAGAAGAAAAGTTTGAAATAAGGATGTGAAAATCCTGAATAGAAGAAAAGTTTGAAATAAGGATGTGAAAATCCTGAATAGAAGAAAATTTTGAAATAAGGATGTGAAAATCCTGAATAGAAGAAAAGTTTGAAATAAGGATGTGAAAATCCTGGAATAGAAAAAAGTTTGAAATAAGGATGTGAAAATCCTGAATAGAAGAAAAGTTTGAAATAAGGATGTGAAAATCCTGAATAGAAGAAAAGTTTGAAATAAGGATGTGAAAATCCTGAATAGAAGAAAAGTTTGAAATATGGATGTGAAAATCGTGAATAGAAAAAAGTTTGAAATAAGGATGTGAAAATCTTGAATAGAAGAAAAGTTTGAAATAAGGATGTGAAAATCTTGAATAGAAGAAAAGTTTGAAATAAGGATGTGAAAATCCTGAATAGAAGAAAAGTTTGAAATAAGGATGTGAAAATCGTGAATAGAAAAAAGTTTGAAATAAGGATGTGAAAATCCTGAATAGAAGAAATGTTTGAAATAAGGATGTGAAAATCCTGAATAGAAGAAAAGTTTGAAATAAGGATGTGAAAATCCTGAATAGGAAAAAGTTTGAAATAAGGATGTGAAAATCCTGAATAGAAGAAAAGTTTGAAATAAGGATGTGAAAATCCTGAATAGAAAAAGTTTAAAATAAGGATGTGAAAATCCCGAATAGAAAAAAGTTTGAAATATGGATGTGAAAATCCTGAATAGAAAAAGTTTGAAATAAGGATGTGAAAATCCTGAATAGAAGAAAAGTTTGAAATAAGGATGTGAAAATCCTGAATAGAAAAAAGTTTGAAATAAGGATGTGAAAATCCTGAATAGAAAGTTTGAAATAAGGATGTGAAAATCCTGAATAGAAGAAAAGTTTGAAATAAGGATGTGAAAAATCCTGAATAGAAAAGTTTGAAATAAGGATGTGAAAATCCTGGAATAGAAGAAAAAGTTTGAATAAGGATGTGAAAACTTGAATAGAAGAAAAGTTTGAAATAAGGATGTGAAAATCCTGAATAGAAAAAGCTTGAAATAAGGATGTGAAAATCCTGAATAGAAAAAGTTTGAAATAAGGATGTGAAAATCCTGAATAGAAGAAAAGTTTGAAATATGGATGTGAAAACTTTGAATAGAAGAAAAGTTTGAAATAAGGATGTGAAAATCCTGAATAGAAGAAAAGTTTGAAATAAGGATGTAAAAATCCTGAATAGAAGAAAAGTTTGAAATAAGGATGTGAAAACTTGAATAGAAAAAAGTTTGAAATAGATGTGAAAATCCCGAATAGAAAAAGTTTGAAATAAGGATGTGAAAATCCTGAATAGAAGAAAAGTTTGAAATAAGGATGTGAAAATCCTGAATAGAAAAAAGTTTGAAATAAGGTGATGTGAAAATCTTGAATAGAAGAAAAGTTTGAAATAAGGATGTGAAAATCTTGAATAGAAGAAAAGTTTGAAATAAGGATGTGAAAATCTTGAACAGAAGAAAAGTTTGAAATAAGGATGTGAAAATCTTGAATAGAAGAAAAGTTTGAAATAAGGATGTGAAAATCCTGAATAGAAAAAAGTTTGAAATAAGGATGTAAAAATCTTGAATAGAAGAAAAGTTTGAAATAAGGATGTGAAAATCCTGAATAGAAAGTTTGAAATAAGGATGTGAAAAAATCCTGAATAGAAGAAAGTTTGAAATATGGATGTGAAAATCCTGAATAGAAAAAGTTTGAAATAAGGATGTGAAAATCCTGAATAGAAGAAAAGTTTGAAATAAGGATGTGAAAATCCTGAATAGAAAGTTTGAAATTAAGGATGTGAAAATCCTGAATAGAAGAAAAGTTTGAAATATGGATGTGAAAATCCTGAATAGAAAAAAGTTTGAAATAAGGATGTGAAAATCCTGAATAGAAAGTTTGAAATAAGGATGAAAATCCTGAATAGAAAAAAGTTTGAAATAAGGATGTGAAACTTGAATAGAAAAAGTTTGAAATAAGGATGTGAAAATCTTGAATAGAAGAAAAGTTTGAAATAAGGATGTGAAAAATCCGAATAGAAGAAAAGTTTGAAATAAGGATGAAATCCTGAATAGAAAAAGTTTGAAATAAGGATGTGAAAATCCTGAATAGAAAAAGTTTGAAATAAGGATGTGAAAATCCTGAATAGAAGAAAAGTTTGAAATATGGATGTGAAAATACTGAATAGAAAAAGTTTGAAATAAGGATGTGAAAATCCTGAATAGAAGAAAAGTTTGAAATAAGGATGTGAAAATCCTGGAATAGAAAAAGTTTGAAAATAAGGATGTGAAAAAATCCTGAATAGAAGAAAAGTTTGAAATATGGATGTGAAAACTTGAATAGAAAAAAGTTTGAAATAAGGATGTGAAAATCCTGAATAGAAAAAGTTTGAAATAAGGATGTGAAAATCTTGAATAGAAGAAAAGTTTGGAAATAAGGATGTGAAAATCCTGAATAGAAGAAAATTTTGAAATAAGGATGTGAAAAATCCTGAATAGTTGAAAGTTTGAAATAAGGATGTGAAAATCCTGAATAGAAAAAAGTTTGAAATAAGGATGTGAAAAATCCTGAAGAAAAAAGTTTGAAATAAGGATGAAAAATCTTGAATAGAAGAAAAGTTTGAAATAAGGATGTGAAAATCCTGAATAGAAGAAAAGTTTGAAATAAGGATGTGAAAATCCTGAATAGAAAAAGTTTGAAATAAGGATGTGAAAATCCTGAATAGAAGAAAAGTTTGAAATATGGATGTGAAAATCGAATAGAAAGTTTGGAAATAAGGATGTGAAAATCCTGAATAGAAAGTTTGAAATAAGGATGTGAAAATCCTGAATAGAAAAAGTTTGAAATAAGGATGTGAAAACTTTGAATAGAAGAAAGTTTGAAATAAGGATGTGAAAATCCTGAATAGAAAAAAGTTTGAAATAAGGATGTGAAAATCTTGAATAGAAGAAAAGTTTGAAATAAGGATGGAAAATCTTGAATAGAAGAAAAGTTTGAAGGCCAAGGATGAAAATCTTGAATAGAAGAAAAGTTTGAAATAAGGATGTAAATCTTGAATAGAAGAAAGTTTGAAATAAGGATGTGAAAATCCTGAATAGAAAAAAGTTTGAAATACATGGAAAATCTTGAATAGAAGAAAAGTTTGAAATAAGGATGTGAAAATCTTGAATAGAAGAAAAGTTTGAAATAAGGATGTGAAAATCCTGAATAGAAAAAAGTTTGAAATAAGGAGGAAAATCCTGAATAGGAAAAAAGTTTGAAACAAGGAGATGGAAAACTTGAATAGAAAAAAGTTTGAAATAAGGATGTGAAAATCTTGAATAGAAGAAAGTTTAAACAAGGATGTGAAAATCCTGAATAGAAGAAAAGTTTGAAATAAGGATGTGAAAATCCTGAATAGTTGAAAAGTTTGAAATAAGGATGAAAATCCTGAATAGAAGAAAAGTTTGAAATAAGGATGGAAAATCTGAATAGAAGAAAAGTTTGAAATAAGGATGTGAAAATCTTGAATAGAAGAAAAGTTTGAAATAAGGATGTGAAAATCCTGAATAGAAGAAAAGCTTCTGAAATATACGGGAAAATCTCAAGAGTAGAAGTTTAAAAGAAGGATATAAATAAGAAAAAGAAGAATAAACTCTAGTGCAGGGTGTGTACCTCATGTCCCAAAATGTTTGATTGCCATCTCTAAATCAGGGTGTGAATTGTCACCTGATGACTGATGCATAGTTGCTTATTTTCATAATTGTGTCAACACTTGGCTCTTGTGAAATACCAGAAGCAATATCTACTCCCACTGAAATAAGCAAACTTTTTTTCCAATGCACATATATTTCTTTTGACTGCTTTTACATTAATTTAATAAAGACAGACAATGCTTATATGAATTATGGAAAAGGTAACTGTCACTGGTTGTTATAGTAACTCATTCCAAACTTACTCTATTCATTCCATTTGTTTGCTGAGTGACAAAAAAAAAGCTATAATGATTTTTGCAATAAATAGAAATCAACCTTAATACAATGATTCATAAATAGTTATTTTCTTCGGGTTTGTAAATCAATAAGTAATTAGCAAACGTGTCACTCTCATTATAAAAAAGAAAGAGGACCTTGCATTTTGCTAATGGGTCAGGAATCATAGCCACAAGGAAAATAATTCTAAGTGAAAATGCTTTTTGATTAGGAAGAAATAATGATCTTCAAAGTAATTTATCATATATATCTAATATCTATCTAAATCTAAACTTATTTATAAATGGAACTTTGTGTGTGTGTGTGTGTGTATCCATTACCTATAGACTCCAAAACAGCTGAACCGATTTTCTTGAAAATTTACACAGTTGTACTATAAGCATCTGTGAGTGTTCTTAGCTAGGTTTTGTGTTGAGGTACTCCCAATAAATATCAAAAGTCGATAATCGAAAAAATCAGGTTATAGAAGGAGTGGTCTGATTTTAATCAAATTTGATACACTCATAGATAAAGACATAAGAAATGATATTCAGAAGTTTCAAGATTGCAGTTCTTATAATAGTGCAGAAAATCAATAATATATATATATAAAAGGCAAGATGAAATGATAAAAAAAACAAAAAATACTAAAAAAAAATACCCATATTTGACTAGACACTCTGTTTATTTATTAAACAGTATATTTAATTTTATCTACCAGCCTGTATATTTGAGAAATCATATTAAAGAGAAATATATGCTCTCCAACAGGATTTGAATATGCATCCCCACTGGGCAGAGAAAAATATCATTAGATCTGACATTCTGTGTAGCCAAGAGAATTAAAGCACATCAAATCTAACAAAGTTACCCTGCCGAGAGGGATGCAAGTTTGAATCCAAGTGGAGTGTGCATATTTTTCTTTAATAAGATTTCTTGAATATTCAGACCGGCAGATAACAAAATCATTTATACAATATCATGAATAAACAG
Organism: Ascarosepion bandense; assembly: GCA_037127315.1. Taxonomy (NCBI): domain Eukaryota; kingdom Metazoa; phylum Mollusca; class Cephalopoda; order Sepiida; family Sepiidae; genus Ascarosepion; species Ascarosepion bandense. Next base: position 4,724,144 of record JBBBDQ010000460.1, on the reverse strand, counting down.
AACGTCTACTCAAACATGAGTATCCACTAAAAATGATGATGAAGTAATCTAAACTTATTTATAAATGGAACTTTGTGTGTGTGTCTGTCTGTGTGTGTTTCTGTTACCTATAGACTCCGAAACGGCTAAACCGATTCTCTTGAAAATTTACAGTTGTACTATAAGCATCTGTGAGTGTTCTTAGCTTGATTTTGTGTCAAGGTACCCCAGATAAATATTGAAAATCGATAATCGAAAAAAATCAAGTTATAGAAGGAGTGGTCTAATTTTAATCAAAGCAGTTCTTATAATAGTGCAGAAAATCAATAATATATATATATAAAAGGCAAGATGTTTGTGTGTGTGTGTGTGTGTATGTGTGTCTCTTTATCTGCCTGTATATCTGTATTTTTTACAGCCCTTTTATTTTAGTTTTTGCTTTGGGTTTGGCTCTAAGTGGGTATAATTGTAGTTCTTATACCATTTACTCAGAAGACTTATTTAGCCTTCGAAATTCAGTTTACAATGAAAAAAACTTATTTGATATCGATACCAGGAAATCAAAATTTGACTTACATTCAATCATTTTTCTTTCAGTCTATGGTTTTGCTTTAACTGGAGACAACTATTACTTTTTAGTCTTTTGTGCCAACATCCAAAGAGTCTGAGCTCCAGGACCATGGATTAGTTTTAAAGCTTTCATTACACGCAACCAAAGCCGGGCTATATTGCTAGTTACTAATAAGCACATTCTTTTTTCATCAAAGGAATTGATTTTTTTAAAACAGACTAAGATATTGAGTTTGCTATGAAGTACAAAAATATATTTAACACACATATGGTGGTAGGTGGATTGATCTGAGGTCATTAGAGTTCACTGGAAGTAGAGCCAGTAAATTGGGAGATGTTTTTTTTAACACTGTCTCTCTTCAGAATATTAGCAATCATGGCTCTCCACAAATTCCATTTTATTTATTTTATGTAAACTGCCACGCCTTCTTAGGAAAGATAGGAGTGGTTTCCTGTTGCCTTTTCTACAGTTTTTCTTCTCTTAACTTGGTTTTCAGCCATGTCTAAAAAACTTAGTTTATCCTGCTATTTAACACCTAACTGAAGCGAGAAGAGACAGATTCATGTCTTTTCCAAGAGCACTTGTGTGAAAGTTAATGCAGCAGATTAGTCTGGAATTTAAACTCAGGTTCTTTTAAGAAAGTTGGCAAATTTACATGCGTTGATAGAAATTTTAACAATATTCAGTTTTTAAAATAAAATACAATATTGAGGTAAATCTCACTTTTTTTTTATAAAAGTTCAAAATTAGGGTTCATTTTATTTATTTTAATTTTTTAAAATCATTTCACACCCAGTAAGATGGAACTACTGCTGGTGCACAGGGGGTTACAGTGTGAGAAAAGACTGCGTACAGGGGGCATTGAGGAAAAAAATAAAAAGATGTATAGGATTCAAGAAGATAGAAGATAGCAGTTGGCATTGTATTTAAATTTTTGGAAATTGTAACCATCAGAGAAACAAGTAAACAAAAAAAGTTCTACAGGCAAGAACTGTGAGAAAAAAAAAACCTATTGGAGTAGAAGCATTGTTTACATTTAACTATTTCAATGGTAAAAGGATGGGTCCTAGGTGCCAGCCTAGTAGCACACTTATATTTATATGGTTGGAGAACCAGGGAAAAAAACTTGTCAAAACAGTTTCCATGAAAATATTTGTAGAAAAGACAGAGGGAAGCTACATCAATTTGTGAGAGAGTGACTGATGTTGAAATGCCAAGTCAGGATTGGTTCCATTGCTGATCCTTCTTTGGATTTCATCAAGAACCTTGAGCTGAATAGCAGGAGCACCTGACTAGTTATGGCAACAGTATTCAATGCGCAGAGGAATGGAATATTTATAAATGTGCAAGATGGATTCTGATGAGAAAAACTTTCTGGTTCTGCACATTGACCCAACCTTTCTAGCATTAGATGCAGCTATAGATTAAATTGAGTCGTTTCACATTAGGTCGGTTGAAAAAGTGAAGCCCAGAAGGTGCAGTGTGTTGCTCTCCAGGAGGTTAGCATCAGCCATGCTGATGATTGGGCAGGAAAGTTTGTCTATTGTGGTTAAAGAAGAGCAGTTTTGTTTTGGAGACATTAAAATTTACAAGCCATTTTGTGCCCCAGTTAATGACAGATTGGAGGTTTGTTTCAAAAGCAACAGCCTACTTGGGAATTGATGATATCCGGAAGATCATTGATGAAGACAGTTTTGTTTTGGTGATATTAAAATTTACAAGCCATTTTGTGCCCCAGTTAATGACTGATTGGAGGTTTGTTTCAAAAGCAACAGCCTACTTGGGAATTGATGATATCCGGAAGATCATTGATGAAGACAGTTTTGTTTTGGAGACATTAAAATTTACAAGCCATTTTGTGCCCCAGTTAATGACAGATTGGAGGTTTGTTTCAAAAGCAACAGCCTACTTGGGAATTGATGATATCCGGAAGATCATTGATGAAGACAGTTTTGTTTTGGTGATATTAAAATTTACAAGCCATTTTGTGCCCCAGTTAATGACAGATTGGAGGTTTGTTTCAAAAGCAACAGCCTACTTGGGAATTGATGATATCCGGAAGATCATTGATGAAGACAGTTTTGTTTTGGTGATATTAAAATTTACAAGCCATTTTGTGCCCCAGTTAATGACTGATTGGAGGTTTGTTTCAAAAGCAACAGCCTACTTGGGAATTGATGATATCCGGAAGATCATTGATGAAGACAGTTTTGTTTTGGTGATATTAAAATTTACAAGCCATTTTGTGCCCCAGTTAATGACTGATTGGAGGTTTGTTTCAAAAGCAACAGCCTACTTGGGAATTGATGATATCCGGAAGATCATTGATGAAGACAGTTTTGTTTTGGTGATATTAAAATTTACAAGCCATTTTGTGCCCCAGTTAATGACTGATTGGAGGTTTGTTTCAAAAGCAACAGCCTACTTGGGAATTGATGATATCCGGAAGATCATTGATGAAGACAGTTTTGTTTTGGAGACATTAAAATTTACAAGCCATTTTGTGCCCCAGTTAATGACTGATTGGAGGTTTGTTTCAAAAGCAACAGCCTACTTGGGAATTGATGATATCCGGAAGATCATTGATGAAGACAGTTTTGTTTTGGTGATATTAAAATTTACAAGCCATTTTGTGCCCCAGTTAATGACTGATTGGAGGTTTGTTTCAAAAGCAACAGCCTACTTGGGAATTGATGATATCCGGAAGATCATTGATGAAGACAGTTTTGTTTTGGAGACATTAAAATTTACAAGCCATTTTGTGCCCCAGTTAATGACTGATTGGAGGTTTGTTTCAAAAGCAACAGCCTACTTGGGAATTGATGATATCCGGAAGATCATTGATGAAGACAGTTTTGTTTTGGTGATATTAAAATTTACAAGCCATTTTGTGCCCCAGTTAATGACTGATTGGAGGTTTGTTTCAAAAGCAACAGCCTACTTGGGAATTGATGATATCCGGAAGATCATTGATGAAGACAGTTTTGTTTTGGAGACATTAAAATTTACAAGCCATTTTGTGCCCCAGTTAATGACAGATTGGAGGTTTGTTTCAAAAGCAACAGCCTACTTGGGAATTGATGATATCCGGAAGATCATTGATGAAGACAGTTTTGTTTAGGAGACATTAAAATTTACAAGCCATTTTGTGCCCCAGTTAATGACTGATTGGAGGTTTGTTTCAAAGCAACAACCTACTTGGGAATTGATGATATCAGATCATTGATGAAGACAGTTTTGTTTTGGTGATATTAAAATTTACCAGCCATTTTGTGCCCCAGTTAATGACTGATTGGAGGTTTATTTTAAGCAACAGCCTACTTGGGGAATTGATGATCGGAAGATCATTGATGAAGACAGTTTTGTTTTGGAGACATTAAAATTTACAAGCCATTTTTGTGCCCCAGTTAATGACTGATTGGAGGTTTGTTTCAAAAGCAACAGCCTACTTGGGAATTGATGATATCGAGAAGATCATTGATGAAGACAGTTTGTTTTGGTGATATTAAAATTTACAAGCCATTTTGTGCCCCAGTTAATGACTGATTGGAGGTTTGTTTCAAAAGCAACAGCCTACTTGGGAATTTGATGATATCCGGAAGATCATTATTGAAGACAGTTTTGTTTTGGAGACATTAAAATTAACAAGCCATTTTGTGCCCCAGTTAATGACAGATTGGAGGTTTGTTTCAAAAGCAACAGCCTACTTGGGAATTGATGATATCCGGAAGATCATTGATGAAGACAGTTTTGTTTTGGTGATATTAAAATTTACAAGCCATTTTGTGCCCCAGTTAATGACTGATTGGAGAGTTTGTTTCAAAAGCAACAGCCTACTTGGGAATTGATGATATCAGGAAGATCATTGATGAAGACAGTTTGTTTTGGTGATATTAAAATTTACAAGCCATTTTGTGCCCCAGTTAATGACTGATTGGAGGTTTGTTTCAAAAGCTTGGCAAACTACTTGGGAATTGATGATATCCGAGGAAGAATCATTGATGAAGACAGTTTTGTTTTGGAGACATTCGTTACAAGCCATTTTGTGCCCCAGTTAATGACTGATTGGGAGGTTTGTTTCAAAAGCAACATTACTTGGGAATTGGTATTATCCGGAAGATCATTGATGAAGACAGTTTTGTTTTGTTGATATTAAAATTTACAAGCCATTTTGTGCCAGGACAATGACTGATTGGAGGTTTGTTTCAAAGCAACAGCCTACTTGGGAATTGATGATATCCGGAAGATCATTGATGAGAACCAGTTTTATTTTGGAGACATTAAAATTTACAAGCCATTTTGTGCCCCAGTTAACTGACAGATTGAGTTTGTTTAGTAACAGCCTACTTGGGAATTGATGATATCCGGAAGATCATTGATGAAGACAGTTTTGTTTTGGTGATATTAAATTTACAAGCCATTTTTTGTGCCCAGTTAATGACTGATTGGAGGTTTGTTTCCAAGCAGCAGCCTACTTGGGAATTGATGATATCAGGAAGATCATTGATGAAGACAGTTTTGTTTTGGAGACATTAAAATTTGCAAACCATTTCGTGCCCCAGTTAATGACTGATTGGAGGTTTTGTTTAAAGCAACACAGCCTACTTCAGGAATTGATGATATCTGGGAAGATCATTGATGAAGACCAGATAGGATGGAGCCTTAAGGGATGCCTGTTTTCTTGTAAAAGAATCTGAAAGTTTTCTGGCTAAAACTACCTTAATTCCATAATTTGATAGGAATGATTGGATTAAATCAAACAGTCATCCAGTAACGCCATAACCCTGGAGCTTATGTAGAAGGCCAAGCCAAACTCTGAGAAACACTTTCTCTAATTTTATGAATCCATTTTCAGTATTTGTCTATATTTCTGAGATGAGGTGGTAGTTACACTATTTACATCATTCGGACTATTGTCTTCATCTTTGTTGCCATTTGTATGACATTTTGGCTCTTGTATGCTCTGGCCTTTTTCAGGTGTTAGGAATTTCAAACTGAACCCTTTGTTATGATCACTAGGGTATATCATTCTCATTTCTTTGTGCAAAGCCTCTTTGGTGGTATTGAGTTATTTCCCTCTAATCCTCTAACCCACTGCTGTAACTTGGTATTGTACTCACAACACTTTGGGTCAAGTCGCTGGAACTAACCAGCGTCTATATCCATGTGTCCTTAAGGACAAGAACAACTGAATTTCTGGGACTTATAAACCTAATATTCAATAACCATTTTTACCAGAGTTCATATTGCAACTTTTTTGATGTGAATAGTTTTTTCTCTAGTAATTGTTTTTACCAGATTGCAATTTTGACACTAATGTTTTTCTCTGGCACTCTGTATTACTGGTTCCCAAATTGTATTGAGGATAATAGTCCGAATAATGTAAATAGTGTAAATCAGTTTTCTTTCTTTCAGTTTCTTTAACTTTTCAGTTTCTTTATCTATTTTCATCTTTATTACCATTGGTGATGTTGGTTGTGGCGTTGTTGTCATTCTGTTCCTTAGACTAATTTGACTTACACACATTTGAGTAATAATGAAGTTTTAGAGAAAATGGAAACTAAAAGAAACATGAAGAGACAGCTGAAATTTCTTGGCTACATAAGGAGGAAAAAGAGCTTGGAAAATATGACACTCACATGGCAGACTGATGGCAAGAGGCAGGGAAGAAAAAGTGCAGAACATACTTGATGGGCTTGAGTAAAAGAATGGTAGAACAGATAATAACTACAAGGAGCAGGAAGATGTGGAAGGCTATGATCTCCCATGTTCTGAAGGGACACAGCACATAAGAAACAAGCTTACAGTCTTACAGCTACATCACACTGAGACACCAGTTTCCATATGCTCACCAAGGTTAAGCGATGTCAAGCTTGATCATTACCTAGATGATAAAAATACCAGGTGCTGTAAGCTTGGATGTGCAGGTAATATAATGGATAGTAGCTTGGAATTGTTAATCAGAAAACAAGAGAAAATAATGAGGAAAGAAATCTTGGAAAATTTGATACTCACTGGACAGATTGAAGGCAAGAGGGACAGAGAAAAACACTGCGTAACCTACTTAGAGAGCTTAATTTTTTTTTTTTCTAATCGTTTCACCCCAAGCAAGGCATTTTACTGCCACTGTTGTGCAGGGGGTTACGAAGAAGGAATGTTATGAGGAGTGAGAGGTTGCAGCGGGTGTCAGGAAGAGAGTAGGAGAGGGAAGAGAGTACTGATGAGAGTGGGGTGGATGTAGAAAAGCATGAGAGAGAGGATGTAAGTTAGTGAGACAGGAGATGACTATTGACTTTACATTTAAATTCTTGGAGATTGTAACTGTCAGGAAAGCAAGTATGCGGAAGAGAATTCCACAGGCGGGAAGTGCGAGAAAAGAAGCTGCTGGGGTAGAATTTGCATTTACAATTTTATTGGTTTCACAGTAAAAGGGTGGATAGTGGATCAAGGTTTAGGAAAAATGACAAAGAGATAAAATTTATTTGGAGCCATAAAAGACAGGAGATTGTGGAACATAAAGAAGAAATAGTCTCAAAACCAGATTCATTTGCAGTATTGAATCTGAGTAGACAGAAACTATGTTCTTCATCAGTTAAAAAAACCTAAAATCACATTTGTTCCCCAGCTTTATTTTGCCAGGTTTTTTCACACCATTAGATTTTAGTCTATTCTTTATAAATGTGTGTATAATTCAGGCATATTCTTTATAAATTAGTGTATAATTCAGGCATATTCTTTATAAATGTGTGTATAATTCAGACATATTCTTTATAAATGTGTGTATAATTCAGGAATATTCTTTATAAATGTGTGTATAATTCAGGAATATTCTTTATAAATGTGTGTATAATTCAAGCTTATTCTTTATAAATGTGTGTATAATTCAGGCATATTCTTTATAAATTAGTGTATAATTCAGGCATATTCTTTATAAATGTGTGTATAATTCAGGCATATTCTTTATAAATGTGTGTATAATTCAGGAATATTCTTTATAAATGTGTGTATAATTCAGGAATATTCTTTATAAATGTGTGTATAATTCAGGAATATTCTTTATAAATGTGTGTATAATTCAGACATATTCTTTATAAATTTGTGTATAATTCAGGAATATTCTTTATAAATATGTGTATAATTCAGGAATATTCTTTAGAAATGTGTGTATAATTCAAGCTTATTCTTTATAAATGTGTGTATAATTCAGACATATTCTTTAGAATTGTGTGTATAATTCAAGCTTATTCTTTATAAATGTGTGTATAATTCAAGCTTATTCTTTATAAATGTGTGTATAATTCAGGCATATTCTTTATAAATGTGTGTATAATTCAAGCTTATTCTTTATAAATGTGTGTATAATTCAGACATATTCTTTATAAATTTGTGTATAATTCAGGCATATTCGCAACCAATGTTTAAGTCATAACTTAGACATAAGCCCAACCATTATTTGTGTTTAGAATCCTGACCAATGTTTAAGTCATAACTCAAACATAAGATCAAACATTATTTGTGTATCAACAAAGGCATAATCCTGACCAATGTCATAACTTAGACATAAGCCCAAACATTATTTGTGTATAAACAAAGGGATAATAAGAAATTTAATTTTAATTAATCCAGCAAGCATTGGTATATTATTAATCAACATTCTTCCTATGTGCCATGTGTCTTCAAAACATAGGCAATCATGGCCTTCCACATCTTCCTGTTGCTTGTAGCTCTTAACACTCTTTCTCCTGTTACCCCTCCCAGACCCTGCTAAACCATCCATCTGCCCAAATCTATCAAGTATCCCAAATAATGCTTTCTCCTGTCTCTCCTTCCCTCTATCTGTCCTGTGAGTATCAGATTCTCCAAGACTTCCTCGTTATATGTCCCAGAAACTTCAGCTGTTTTTTCTTGATGTCAAGTATCAGTTTCCTTTTCATTTCCATCTTCTCCAAAACCTTGTCATTGCTCCCATGTTTGGCCCATGGTATCCTCAGTATCCTTCTATAGAAACAATATTTTGTTTGCTTCCCTCACTTTTTTTAATCATCAGTACTTCTTGGATGAGCAGAGAGGTGTTAGCTTGATATGGTGAGTGTAAATTATTTTACCTTCTTTTTACAACACTCAGTCAATCAGTCATATGCCATACATGATACACGCTTGGGTGATCATGTCTCTTTTGATCCCTGACTGACTAGGCAGAAGATTTTTTTGCAGTAGGTTGCCATTAGACTTGTTACCAACCAATGCTATAGAACCCAATCTGTCCTGCTATTCAACCCATAACTGGAGGGAGAAAAGACAGATTGATACATTTCCCAAGAGTATTTCCACATTAGTGAATTCAACTGGAATTCAAACACAGCTCTACCAATTTCCCATTTGGCTGCACGTTTTTATAGTCTATCTAAAAATTGTATCTCTAGAGATATATTGAAGGAATATAATATTTTTCAGAGAATATCCAACATCTCTTAATACTGTTAGCTTGTTGCTATGCACTTTCTTTAGTTACCATTCTAGTAGCCTTGCTACTATGGCTGACACAGTTACTAAGCTGGTGTAAGGGTACCAAATCACTACAATGAATACAAATCCTACACTTCTCTACTATCACCATTACAAAACCAGTGCCAAGTCAAAGGTCAAGTATATGACATAGAGAGTCATCAATTTCAACTCCTTTCCTCTTGTTGAGCACCATGGCCATCTGTTTGCAAGGAAATGAAGACAGATGGCTAAGGCTTTGATGAATGGATTGGCCGCTTTAATTCAATGTGTACAGAAGTGGTTGTATCAAGGATGTCCCCTGCATGCCAAGTGACAGTGGTTACTGTTGATCTATGGACCCACCGTTTGCAAGTGCAAATGTTGAATGAGATGAGGCCTAACGGTTTGTAAGAAGAAGGGTTGAAGATGTTGGTTTGTGGGGAAGTGGGTTATTCTGAGGGGACATGAAGAACAATAAACTTTTTTGAGATGGAAATCTTTTAGATAATAATTTTAAATTGATGAAGGAATTAAAAAAACAGTATGAAAAAATATTTTACTGACAAAAGAACAAAAGAAACAAAAAATAAGGAAAATAGAAAGAACTTATAAACAAAGAAAAAAAAATATTTGTCTATGTTTCTGAGATAAGGAATTGTAATTAAGGGTTTACTTCAAAATTATAATAACCAATCATTTTATTGTGTTAATTAGTACAATAAAAAGCAATAAAAAGCAATAAAAAGAAAATCAACCACCTTCAAATAATACATCAAAAAGAAGTCAACACAACAAAAGCCTTCGAAAGCAATTAACCACCATAATGATGCCTTCACAAAACAAACTTCAAAGCCAGCATGACTGTTCAATTAAGCAACAAACTTCTCCATATTAATCCTATTAACACTATCTCTATCTCAATACCAAGCACTTTACAACAAAAACCTGCTTGTCAAAATATATTTTTTATCAGTAACCCACTGAAAAAAACAATCTTGGCAGTAAGCATCATCACAACTCAACACTATATATATATATATATATATATATATATATATATATTACATTTGTAAATGAGTTATTATGCAACCCACATTTCTACCATGTGCTGTCTTCAGGCGATTTGCAATAAATGATTGTACCATTTACCATTTTTTATAAGAATGCCCAATTAATGGTGTTTTTTTTGAACACTCACATGACAGAATTTTTGAATGTGCAATTTTTAAAATTACAAGAAATTATAATGTTTCATCCATGGTTGTACGAACTTAATAGGTATTTTTCAGTATGGTTACACTTGGTCATAATTCCCATTCTTTCATTCAATAGTTCATTTTTGTTTGGAAATAGCATAATCTTTAACTTTTCTTCCGGGCACAGTCTACATTGTAAGACTTGGCTGTTTTTACTATACTCCAACATAATGTCTGGGTCTTTTCCATATTTTGAATTCAATTTCTACACGTGGCTAACCAATTTTGTACAGTTTTTTAAGTTTTCTACTTTGAATGTAGACTTGTGATTGAACCACCTGATCTTAAAGGTGTCTTTGGTTGAACCCAAATATATTTTATTTTGGCCATTTAAGTCATGTACTTTTGCCTTGTAAATGACTTCTTCTGTATTACAAAGTCCTTGAAGTGGGTTTTTATTCTTGTCCCTGCAGTTGCATTCTTTATTAGTGATCCTGTTTTGTACAATGCTATTTAAGTTTCTGGCTTTTTGTTTCTTTATGAAACTTTCTAAATTACTAGTACAACTATAACTTAGCTTAATTGTGTTTCTATTGAAAAATTTTTGCTTAGTTTTGAGCTTTTTGGAAAGTGTCTATCAGTTTAAAAAATATTTGTACTATTTTTTAAATTGATAGATAGACACTAGTGCACAGGGGGTTACAGTGAGAGAAAAAACAAGGGGATGTTGAAGAAAGGATAAGAGAGGGATGCAAAACAAGGAGCTAATAGATAAACTTTTAAACTTTTGGAGGTTTTAGCTATCAGGGAAGCAAGTAAATGAAATGGAGTTTTAAAAGCTGGAAGTGTGAGAAAAGAAACTATTAGAGTAGAATGGTTATATTAATTAATTCAACAGTAAAAGAGTGGGACCTAGATGCCAATCTAGTAGTACGATTAGATTCATGTGGTCAGAGCACCAAGAAAAACATTTGTCAGAGCAGCTGCCATGAAAATGATTGTAGCAACTGTTCTTATGAGCTTGTGAGAGAGAAAAAGTAACAGAAAAGAGAAAGAGAGACAAAATAAAGAAAGAAAATGTGTAATGCATAACATTTTTGAAATTTGACAAAAAGAAGGATCAGTATTATTATTATTTATGTGGTATAATATATTGGAATTCTAGGGATGAGAATGATATACCCCAGTTTTTTTTTTTTAATCAAATCACCCCAATCAAGGCGGTAACACCACTGATGTGCAGGGGGCTATGTAATAGTGAAAAGATTGGAAAAGAGAAAGCCGGAAACCACATCCTAAACAGGGAACAAGGGATGAGCCTCTTAACCTGTTCAATAGATGTGGGTGGAGTGTGAACCGGGTGATAGATAGATCTATCTACTCCAATTGAAAAAGAAAAGTGATTGGTATAAAGAGTTTGGTTCAAAATTCTTAGCACCTGAAGAAAGCCAGAGTGTAACAGAGTGAAACATTGTACAAATGGTAACAAAGATGAGGACAATAGTCTGAATTATGTAAATTGTATAAATACTACCTCATCTCAGAAATATAGACAAATACTAATATATTGGTGTTGGAAAAGATTAGTATAAATATACACTACCGGCCATAATTATTAGGCCACCCCAGATTTTTAAAAGAAATGATGTATTTCATACTATTTTTAGTATTTATTGCCAAGTGGATAATTCTAAATGAAAATACAATGGTTCTTTTGTTATTGTTACTTTGCAAAATTTTACAAGGCCAGGAATGCAAGGATGAACTCGTCCGAATCACCATAAATTTTCTTCATTCTTTCATTGAAGAAACTGCAATATAGGTAATTATTAAATATTTATAAATTCATTTGATGCAGATATTATTGTCCAATATTAACAAAAGAACAATTGTATTTTCATTTCCCATTATTCACTTGGAAATAAATACTAAAAAATAGTATGAAATTTTTTTTTTTTTTAATCATCTCACCCCAAGCAAGGCATTCCACTGCCACTATTGCGCATGGGGCTACATAGGGGAACGTAAAGAGAAGGAGTGGATAGACATAGGGAATGTCAGGAGGAAGGTGACAGATGAGTAAGGATAGCGAGGATGAGGGTCGGGCAGATGGGAAGAGTGCTTGATAGAATGGGAGCAGGTTAGTGTGTTAGGAGGTGTGTATTGACCTTACATTTAAACTCCTGGAGATTGTAGCCGTCGGGGAAGCAATCGTTTGGAAGAGAATTCCACAGTCGGGAAGTGCGAGGAAAGAAACTGTTGGAGTAGAAGTTACGGCTGCATTTTATCGGTAAATACATAATTCTTTTTAAAACACTGGGGTGGCCTAATAATTACGGCCGGTAGCATAAGTAGACACAATATGTGCATTATATCTGGGTGAGTGCTCTTGCTATTCATCTCAAGGTTCTCAACAAAATCCAAAAAAAGGATCTGGCATTTAACTGGTCCAGACATGACATCTGGATTTCAGTAACTTTCTCATCAATGTGATGTGGGCTACCTCAGTCTTTTCTACAGGTAATTTTATGATAATTGCTCTGACAAGCTTTTTCCCTGGTGCCCTGACCATGTGAATTTAAGCATGCTACTAGATTTGGGGAGCCGAGTTCAAATTCTAGTTGAATTCTTTGCATTCACTTACGCACAAATACCCTTGAGAAAAGTATTAATCCGTTTCTTCCTTCCTTCCAGTTATGGGTTAAATAACAGGACAGATTGGGTTCTATAGCCTTGGCTGGCAACCAATCTACTGCAGAAAGCAATGGCAACCTACTGCGGGATAATCTTTTGCCCAGTCAGTCATGTCTCTTTTGAGACATGATCGCCCAAGGGTGTTTCACGTAAGGCACTTAAATAACTGACTGACTAGATTGGCATCAAGGTCTCACCCTTTTACCATTGAAATAGTTAAATATAACTTCCACTTCTACTCCAACAGTTTCTTTTTTGCACTTCCCACCTATGGAACTCCCTTCCATTTACTTCCTTCCCTGATAGCTACAAATTCCCACAATCTAAATGTGACTTTGTCAATTGTTATCTTCTATCTTTTTGAATCCTGTTCATCTTTTATCCCTTCTTCAATACCTCCTGTAACCAGTCTTATCTTTCATTGCAATTCCCTGTGTGCTCGTAGTGGTCCTGCCTTGCTTGGGGTGAAATGATTAAAAAAACCTACTGTGGAATTATGATTAGCTATAGTATTAACAGTCTTTTCATTATGGGCTTGATTAATCTTTCTTGTTAGTACCCTCTCATTGCCAGCCTTTTGCAGGAAGATGAGAGCCTTGCTCTTTGCTATCATCAATTGTCCATGAATAATCATCTCCTGAGAGTTGTTGACCAGAGGAACGGAAGGTTCAGAGTGTCAGCAGAGATTAAGGGTTAGAAAGTTGACAAGTATTTATCTGCAATTAGGTCAACGTTAATACTACCAATTTTAGATCTAGTGTCAAGTGATCACAAGAAATGACTTGTAACGAAATCTGAAAACAGACTAATGGGAAATCAGAGGAATTCACAATTGAAAATGAAAGAAAAGAGGAAAAAAGAAGGAGGGGAGTGAAATTGAAATAATAAAATAATTCTTTTATGTGTCATGTTCCCTTCAGAACATAGGCAATCATGGCTCTCCACATCATCCTGTCTCTTGTAGCTCTTAATATATCTTGTTTGTTGTTTCTCACCAAACCATGTTTTGCTATCCGTTTTCTTAAACTTATCAAGTATGTCACACACTGTTTCCTCCTATCCCTCCTTCACTCTATATGCCATGTGAGTATCAGATTTTCCAAGGCCTCCTTCCTCACCATATAGCCCAGAAATTGTCTTTTCATGATGTTAAGTATAAATTTCCTTTTTTTTTCATTCTCACAAAAATCTCATCTCATGTTAAGTTCGTTGTACTCTCAGCATCTTTCTGTAGAACCATATTTCTGTTGCTTCGAATCTCTCCTTCATCTTTAATGAGACTGTCCAGTATTCACAGCTATACAGGAAGACAGATATCCCATAACAGTTCAGTACTCATTTTTTTTGTTTCCAATGAAATTTTTGTCTCTCAGTACTGTGCTTAACTTTTCAAATGCATCATTGGCCATCCCGATCCTGAAGCTCGGTGTTGCACTTCCTGTCTTCCGTTAGAACACTTCCCAAGTACTTAAATTTTTGTACTTGCTTGATTTTAGTATCCCCCACCTGTAATTGGCATTATGGGTTTCTCTTTTTACTGATGACCATGCATTCAGTTTTCTTGTACTTTGTCATGGCAAGAAAATTATAGTGACCATAAAATGAAAGAAAACGTTTAAATAAAGGGTTCAGTTCAAAAAGAGGGGATAGTTTTTCATTGCTTTCTCATTTCTGTGCATGTCTATTCTGGAAATGGGCAATCACAGCTCTCTACAAAGAAGGATGCAATATAATCAGTCATGACCTGGCATCTTGATTTCAGTCACTTTCTCAACAATGCCTTTTCTACAAATATTTTCATGGCAACTGCTCTGACAAACTTTTTTCCCTGGTGCCCTGTCCGCATGAATTTAAGCTTACTACTAGATTGGCATCTAGGTCTCACCCTTTTATCTTTGAAATATTTAAATGTAACTGCCACGTCTACTTCTAAACAATGAACTTCACTCATAAAAGATTTTTGTGGGTAATTAAAATTTTGTTTTTAATTTTTTAATCGGGCAAGAACGTTTACAATGTTCTAATATATACATATACATACACATACACACACACACACACACACACACACACACATATACACACACACACACGTATATATCGAGGAAGAGTTATCTGATTAAGAGTGTTTAATCTACCATTCTTTCATGATTCAAAACCCATTGCCATATCTGGTCGGGTGCCCCTAATATTCATCATGAGGTGCTCGGAAAAATCCAAAGAAGGATCTGCAATATAATCAATCCTAACTTGGCATCTTGACTTCAGTCACTGACATGACGTGTTTTCCCTCTTTTCTACAAATATTTTCATGGCAACTGATCTGACAAACTTTTTTCCCTGGTGCCCCATCCGCATGAAGTTAAGCGTACTACTAGATTGGCATCTAGGTCTCACCCTTTTATCTTTGAAATATTTAAATGTAACCACCACTTATACTTCTAAACAATGAACTTCACTAATTTAAAAATTTTGTAGGTAATTAAAATTTTGTTTTTAATTGTTTAATCAGGCAAGTACTTTTGCAATGAAAAACCTGTCTTCCCATGAACTTGATTATACACACCATTCATTGCTTTGAGTATATGTTTGACTTATCTACCCATGTACTCATGTACAAGCATGATCTATGTCTTCCATGGACTCAGGTATACTCACAACAGATGTCTACCCATGGATTTGAGTGTTCACATGACCTATATATACCCATGAAATTGGTTATACACATGACAAAGGTCTACACATGGACTGGTTAAAAACATGTCATATGTCATTTTATAAACTCAGTGATATGTACAACCTATGTCTACCTGAAGACTTGGCTATACATTTGACCTAAGTCTAACCATGGAATTGGTGACACGCTTGATCAATGTCTACCCATGATCTCGGATATACAAACGGCCACATAGACTCGCGTAGGTATCTCAACTTCAGTCACTTTCTCACCAATGTGATGTGGCGGCTTCCCTCTATCTTTTCTATAAACATTTTCATGATAACTACCCTGACGAGCCATTTTCCCTGGTGCCCTGACCGTATAAATTTAAGCATGTATGTATTATTAGCATCGAGGTCTCACCATTTTACCATTGAAATAGTTACATATAACCACCACTTCTTCTTGAACAGTAGTAGTTCTGAGTAATATTTGTCTTTTACAATTCATCCTAATTCCTATTTTATTATCTATTTATATAAGCCCATTATGTAGGTTACTGGCTGATTTTTTCAGCCTCACTTGTTTTTAGAGTCATGTTCCCCAGAGACCCATTCTGCTTTGTTGGCCTTCTAGAAACATCACAGACTGTCTTACTCTTTTACCCATGGCTGGGGAATAAAAAGACGGATTCATACCGGTTTCAAAATTATAAAAGCAAAGCAAATACAACAGCTTCAACTATGATTTAAACTCATCTAGCTGAATCCATTTTCTTTGATAATAGACATTAAGCCAACTGTACCATTTGGATGCCCATTGTGGTTCAGTGAATATCAGCTCGAAATGAGAACTCACAGAGCCAAGTTCAAATTTCAGTTCAATTCATTGCATTCACTTATGCGCAAATACCCTTGGGAAAGGTATTAATTCATCTCCTCTTCCTCCAGATATGGGTTAAATAACAGGGTTCTATAGCCTTGGTTGGCAACCGGTCTACCACAAAAATTAATGGCAATTTACTGCAGGAAAATCTTCTGCCCGGTCAGTCATGCCTTTTTCAAGACATGATTACCCAAGCATGTATTATGTATGGCACTTCTGATCAGTTATGTATTAAGCAATAAGAAAAATAACGATGAAAGAACAAGATAGAGAGCAACACCTAGATAATAAGCGATTTATTAATTTGTTTTTATGGCCTATTAACCATATTTGCTGGTTATTTAAAGCCAGAAAATATTTTTACATTTTTAAGAAATTTTTGGAGGGGATAATAAATTACTGATAGTAGTTCTATTAATTAACCTATAGCTGTAGGGAGAAGAAATGGCTTCATACCTTGCCCAAGAGTGTTTGTACATATGTAAATATATGAACCTAACTAAAATTCAAACTTGGCTCTCTGATTTCCAGTTTTGTGCTCTTATCCATTATACCACTCACAAGAAGTCAAATAACTTACCTTTCAACATGGTGGTCTTCTTTTGTCTCCCTGTTAGGAAAGGTGAACATTCAAGAGTGTGAGACTCACCTTCTTGATGTGTCCAACTAGTGTCCAGTTGGCAGACAAAAATAAACAAAGGGTTGTAACTGAATACATGTCCCTATGTGGCCCAAAGACAAATGGTGGATATTGTGCTGAATATTTATGGAGCTCAATGTACACACTGAAATTATCAGACAGTCACTGCTTACAGAATAGACTTGCCTGTAACAGAATGGAATCTCCCAGGTTATTATTTAAACCACTTACCAATTTGCCCTGGTGGTTTTTTGTCAGTTAGACTCAACTTCTATTCTAGTTGATTACTAGCTGGTTGTTCTATAAGATTCTTACAATCTAGGCTTACAACACCCAACCTGTCACCCATCTAAGTACTGAATAGGTTTGATGTTACTTAACTTCAGTGACTGTATTGGTGTTTCAACATGATGTGGCTGTAAGCCCAGATTAATGAAGAAGGCATGAAAAAAAATATGATAATGGAAAAAGTAAAATTTCCAAAAGTTATTAATATGATCAAATGTAATTGACAATGAAAAAAAGAAAGAGCAACACTTAGATAATGAATGAATGAATGATGTTAAAAGCAATAAAAAAGAGAGTAAGGGAATGAGATTATGGCAAAAGAAGAAATTTCTAAAAGAAACGGAGATGACAAAAATCATTGACAATGACGAAAGAGAAAAAATGAAAGAAGGAATGACACAAAAAGCAGGAAAGCAAAAGAGGAAGTAACACATTAACTCACACCCATTCTCTCAAACACTCTCCCTATGTACCTCCTTACTCGTCTATCACCCTCCTTCTGACATTTTCTATATCTAATCGCTCTCTCAGCACCTTCCCCTATGTAAACCCCTGCACTATAGTGGCAGTGGAATGCCTTGCTTGGGGTGAAATGATTAAAAAAGTCATAAGGCAAAGCAGCAGTAATATGGCGAAAAGTTCACAAAGAATTGAGGTTGACACACAAGACAAATTTTGGACAAGTGAATGTAGCATCCTGACTTCAAGACAAGACAGATGAGTCAGATAAAACCAAGTGTCAGCCTATTTTATTGGCTAGAAAGAAACCCTAGCATGCATTTGTGTGCTTCTCTCAATAAATTGGGAAGGGTATAGTATTTTGCAGTCATTCATAGTGCAGATTTAATGCCTTTTCTCTTTTAGCTGCTATGTTCTTTGGTTAACACTTTGAAACTACAGGTAATGTTGTCAAAAAGATAGAATCTGGAAAATTCAAAAGTTTCATCATTAAAGAATGACTACTTATTGAAATTAATAATTCTCAAAGACAGCATAAAAAAGGTTGACAAAATCTTTCAACAGAATTCATGTTCTCAGAAAAATGATAATCAAGAGGTTATCTGAGGTAAATATCAATAGAGAGATTAAAATCCAAAAAATTATAAGTCCAAGGTCGTAATTCTAAGAATCAGAAATCAGTGTTGGAAGTTTAATATCAGAAAAGGCCAAGAATATAAATCGAAAGAGTAAAATTTCCCACCACATTTCACAACTACGTTCTTTACCAAAAAACAGCCAAGCAATCATGTGATCAAAAGTAAAGTTCTTTTATTAAGGTAAGAAAGGTTTTGATTGGTCAAGATTGGTGAGGAAGATTAAACAATTACCATATTATTGTAAAGTGAGTGGCTATTGTAAAATGTAATATAAATGACAGAAATATCCAACAATCAGAGTTGACAAAGTTTTCAATAAGCAATAACAAAAAAAAAGAAAAGAACAGAGCAAAATATAATATAAAGCAAGCAAACAATATATACAAGACAAATTAACAGTCATAAGGCAAAGCAGCAGTAATATGGCAAAAAGTTCACAAAGAATTGAGGTTGACACACAAGACAAAGTTTGGACAATTGAATGTAGCATCCTGACTTCAAGACAAGACAGATGAGTCAGATAAAACCAAGTGTCAGCCTATTTTATTGGCTAGAAAGAAATCCCAGCATGCATTTGTGTGCTTCTCTCAATAAATTGAGGAGAGGTAAGTGTTTTGAAATCATTCCACCTTGGATTGGAACCAAATGGCTAATTCTTTTTTCTATTGTGTGAATAGCAGGAAGAAAACATTTTTAAAAGACTCTGTTTGTTTTTCTAAAACAAACAAACAATTGAATGAATGAATGAAGGGAAGATAGAGTAGGTGATAACATTCTCATGTGTTTAACAACTACTTCAGTGAAACGGAAAATCTTGTCACTTTTAAATCTTTTCATTTATACCCTCTTATTTCTTTAAATAGTGACTTACATTAATATTTGCAATTGCTATATTTATTTGAAGTGGTTAAGCAATAACACAACAGGGGAATATCTATGGGTATGCCTTGAAATCTGCAATGAGCTGTTTGGTTTTAGGGAAATTTACAGTGCTGACTGCAGATACGGAAAGGAACCTACAAGACCTCCTACAGAAGGTAGCAATGGAGAGTGATAAAAAAGGGACAACAAATAAACTTTAAGAAAACTGAATGCATGGTCATCAGCAAAAGGTGCAACTCAAAATGCCAAATACAGGTGGGTGATACCAGAATCAAGCAAGTACAAAAATTTAAATACCTAGGAAGTGTTCCAACAGGAGATGCAAAGTGCGACACAGAGATCCGAAGGTGAATTGGCATGGCAAAGGACACAAATTCCAGAAGCTGAGTAAAGTACTAAGACACAGGAAAATTTCACTAGAAACAAAGAAAAGAGTGCTGGATTGCTATGTGATGTCAGTTCTTCGATACGGCAGTGAATGCTTGACAATGTCATTGAAAATGAGGACAAAACTGGAAGCAGCGGAAATGTGGTTCTACAGAAGGATGCTTCTGGAACGCATCCTTTGACATGCCAATTCGCCTTCGGATCTCTGTATCGCACATTCCATTTCCTGTTAGAACACTTCCTAGTTATTTAAATTTTTGTACTTGCTTGATTCTGGTATCCCCCACCTGAATTTGGTATTTTGGGTTGCATCTTTGAATGAATGAGTGAATGAATTATAGAAAAAGTAAGAATGAAACAAGATATAGTAAATGAGACAATGGAAAACAATTCTATAGAGAATTGATAACACAAAAAGTAATTGACTTTGAAAAAAGAATGTACAAAAGAAAGAACGAATACATGAAAATATATGTGAATGATTGTAAAAGCAAGAAATAAAGATAAGTGAAGGAGACTATGGAAAAAAATTTCCACAAGGAATTAATATGACAAAAGAGAATAGCAGACCTTAGATAATGAATGAATGAATGAATGACAGAACTAATGATTGAATTATAGAAAAAGGAAGAAAGAAGCAAAAGATAGTGAATGAATCAATGAAAAAAATTTCTAGAAGGAATTGATACGGCATAAAGTAACTGACAATTAAAAGATTTAAATAGTGAATGAAAAAACAAATGAATAAATAAATTATGAAGAAAGCAAAAAGGAAAAATAAAAAGTGAATGAGATACAAGAAGAAAATATTTCCTGAAGAAATTGGACTGAAAAAAGAAAAAGAGTAACATTTAGATAATAAATTAATAAATGAAAAAATAAATCAATGAATGATGGAAAAAGGCAAGAATGAAGAAAAAGAAAAAGTAACATTTAGATAATAAATTAGTAAATGAAACGAATGAATGATGAAAAAAAGCAACAATGAAAAAAGAAAGTGTATCATTTAAATAATAAATGAGAAAAATAAATAAATAATGGAATAAAGCAAGAATGAAAAAAGAGTATCATTTAGATAATAAATTAGTAAATGAAAAAATAAATGAATGAATGATGGAAAAAAGCAAGAATGAAAAAAAGAAAGAGTAACATTTAGATAATAGATTAAAATTTTTTTTTTTTAATCATTTCATCCTAAGAAAGGCAGGATCACTACTAGTGTGCAGGGGTTAACATAAAAAGACAGGATGTATCAGTTATTAAGGAAGGAAAAAAAAAAAGATGAATAGGATTCAAGAAGATAGAATATGGCAATTGATGTTGCATTTAAATTTTTGGAGATTGTATCTATCTGATCTGAGAAGTGAGTAAACAGAAGGGTCTTCCACAGGCAGGAAGTGCAAGAAAAAAACTGTTGGAGTAGAAGTAGCAGTTACGTTTAACTATTTCAATGATAAAAGGGTGGGACCTAAATACCAATCTAGTCGTACACTTAAATTCATGTGGTCAGGGCACCAGAGCAAAGAAGCTTGTCAGAGCAGTTGCCATTAAAATAGTTATAGAAAAGACAAACAGAGGACATGCCACATTGATGTGAAAGACAAGATGCCAAGTCAGAACTGTTGATATTGCAGACCCTTCTTTGAATTTGAAAGAATAAATGAATGAATGATGGAAAAAATTAAGAATGAAAAAAATGAAAGAGGATTTGATACTGGAAGAAAGGAATTGGCAAGGAAACCATGAGAGAAAATAGAGAGAAAGAAAATGTGAAAAAAAAAGAGTCAAAAATACAAAGAAAAAAGAAAGAGGAACATGAAGGAACAAAAAGAATAACTTTGTATATTTCAATTTGTCTCTTTTTATAAATTTTTACTCATTCACTTTCTATTCATTCATTTTTTTGCTATTCTTCTGTGTGTGTGTGTGTGTGTCTCTCTCTCTCTCTCTCTATATATATATATATATATATATATTTATTAAAATACTTTAATCCAAAACGGAAAAGTAGGAAAGGTAAATCCCAAGAACCTGATCCTAATTAATATTAAAAAATGATACAGGAGGAGAGCTCAATGTAATTAAAATTACAGAGCCAATATAAATTATTTTGTGACGTAAATTTCTCAAATCTTAACCATCATTACGTTTTTAAATTCAAAACTTTTTATTAATATTCTTTCCTATACATATTAAGACAGTATACGTGGATGATCATCACTATATATATATATATATATATTCCTCATTGTTCTTGGTAAAAGAAAGAGGGCATAAAAGAGAAATAGCATGAAAGACAAAGAGAGTGAAAAGCTTTGGTAAGTGAGAGTGTAAGAAAGTAATTAAAGAAAACATAATATAGAAAAACGAAAAATAGAAAGAAAGAGAAATTAAGAAAGAAAAAGAAGAAATAGTAATTAAGAAAGAAAGAAAAAAGAAGTAATAACGAAGAAAGAATGAAAAAGAAAGAAAAAGGAAGGAAAAATAAAAATAAATTAGGGATGAACGGAAAAAGAAATTAATGAAAATTTAATAAAGAAGAAAGGAAGAGAACATGAAGAAAGAAAAATAAATTAAAAAAGAAAGAAAGAGAAATTTAGAAAGAAAGAAAGAAAGAAAGGAATGAGAGAAATTAAGAAAAAAGCAAAAAATAATGGAAAATGCAATGAATAAAAAAAAACAAGAAAAATTTAGAAAAAAGAAATTAAAAAATAAATTATGAAAGGAAAAAGAAAGAGAAATTAAAGAAAAAAAATGAAAGTAAGAACAAAGAAATTAAAAAAAGAAAAGAAAGGAAAAGAAAGAGAAATAAAGAAGAAAAAATAAATATAGAAATATAGAATATAAAAAGAAATTAAAAAAGAAAAAAGAAAGAAATAAAAAAGAAAGGAAGAAAAGTAATTGAGATACAAATAAATTAAGAGAAAGAAAGAAAGAAAAGAAAGATAAAGAAAGAGAGAAAGAAATTAAGATAGAAAGAGAGAAAGAAAAATAATGAAAGAAAAAAGAAATCAAGAAAGGAATTAAGAATGAATTAAGGATACAAAAAGAAAGAAAGAGTTTAAGAGAGTATGCGTATATGTGCATAATAGTCCAAGTGGTCAACTTACGTCAGAAGGACAATTAGATGGGTGAAGGCTTGCTTATAGCGATTTGTGAAAATCTCCCTTAAATCTTTGTGAATTGCTAGCAATTACCAGCTTTTCAAAGATACTGAACAGTGGTGTTGCTCTGTGAATCATGCCACACTGACCACATCCACAGTGAAGGATCATTTGGCCGGCAAAGTCAAGATTTGCAGAGTGAAAATGAGTTGTTCGCTGTAATAAAAGATTTTATGTCAGCTTTATTTTCCCATTTTAGAATCCGAACAATCCAAATTTATATTACATGTCTGCTTGGAAATCTCTCACTGCTTGCATCCAATATCACCTGATCAAGGCTGGAATCCAAAATCACCTGATGATGGCTAGAAAAATTGCCGGTACAATGTTGTTGAGTTCCCCTCAGATTCTATGATACGGGTTCCCCATAGATATCAATTTTCAAGTTATTTTTTTATTTATTGTTTTTTTTTAATTGTATCACCTCGAGCAAGGCGGTAACGCTACTGATGTGCAGGGGGATACGTAATAGTGAAAAGATTTGGAAAAGAGAAAGCCGGAAACCATATCCTTAACAGGGAACAAGGGATGAGCCTCTTAACCTGTTCAATAGACATGGGTGGAGTGTGAACTGGGTGATAGATAGATCTATCTACTCAAATTGAAAAAAATACAAAGTGAGAAGATTGGAAAAGAGAAAGCCGGAAACCACATCCTAAACAGGGAACAAGGGATGAGCCTCTTAACCTGTTCAATAGACATGGGTGGAGTGTGAACCGGGCTATAGATAGATCTATCTACTACTATTGAAAAAAAAAACAAAATGAGAAGATTAGAAATTTATTCATATAAAATAAAATTTTATTATTTACAATTTTTGGACTGTTGTCCTCATCTTTATTTATTTATTTGTTTTTGTATAATCATTTCACCCTAAGCAAGGCAGTACTGCCACTGGTGTGCAGGGGGCTACATAAGAGGAGAGCGAAAAGAAAAAGAAACAAGTTACAAGGTATGTAGGTTGGTTGGTTGGTTGGTTGGTTTTTATGGCATATTAACCTCGGCGGGTCATTTGTTGCCAACAAAATTTTTTATTTATTTATTACTGGTAATATCTTTTTCTTTCAACAATTTATTGTTGTTTTTATATAAGTTTTGTGTCTAGTAATACTTTTTTCTTTTCGAGTATCAAGATTCATTGGGATTTTGTTTTTAAGGGCAGGGTTCCCAAGTCCTACCCTGTTATTTAACCCATAACTGGAGAGAAGGAACGGATTAATACCTTTCCCAAGGGTACCAGTGCTTAAGTGAATGCAGGGTATTCAAATGGAATTCAAACTCGGCTCACCGATTTCTCTTTCCGAGCCAATATCCACTTCACCACAACGTATATCCGTCACTAAACGCTTACAGCACCTGGTATTCCCAAGCAGTCACCCATCTAAGTACTGACCGGGCTCAACATTGTTTAACTTCAGTGATCAAGCAAGAACCGGTGTATTCAATATGATATGGCCGTAAGCACGCACATCCATCACTAAACGCTTACAGCACCTGGTATTCAACGTGATATGGCCGTAAGCCAGGTGTGTAGGTGAATGGATAAGAGAAGGAGAGAATACTGGTGTGAAGAGGGTTATGTGAGAGTAGAGTGAAAAAGGAAGAAAAACAAGATACGTGGGATATCAGAGAAAGAATAAGAGAAAGATGGAAGTCATGGAGATAAAATATGGTAACTGATGTTGCACTTAAACTCTTAGAGGTTGTAACTATCAGAGAAGCATGTATACAGAAGAGAGTCCCATAGGTGAGAAGAGTGAGAAAAAAGTTGATAGAGTAGAAGTGTTGGCTACATTTGACTGTTTTGTCTGTAAATAGATAGAGCCTAGTTGCCAGTCTAGTAGCTCAAGTAAATTTGTGTTGAGAAGGTGGCAGAGAGCTAAGCTATTCAGATCAGAAGCCATGAAAATATTTGTAGAAGAGATAGAAGGAAGCCACATATTGTCAGTGAAAAAGTGACTGGAGTCGAGATGCCAGATTAGGATCAACTACATTGCAGATTCTTCTTTGAATTTTGTTGAGAAGTTCAAGATGACTATCAGGGATACCCAACCAGTTAGTTGATTTTAGCCATTGTACATTCTAGCCTTTATTAGGTTATACACAGTGGAATTTCAAACTGAACTCCTTATTTCCTTCACTGAAGCAAAGCGTTCTAGTTCCATGTACCATGCCTCTCCTGTTTATCTCAGTTTTGGTTATTTACCTTTAGTAACTCCACTCTCCAGTTTTGGTTTTTTTTTTACCTCTGCTGTGGCCAGGTATTGAACTTTTTGGGTCAAATCACTGGATTACTTCAAACAACAGTTTTATACATGGAGACATGTGTCCTTGCAGATAAAAAGCATTAGTTGAAGTAATCAAATGACTCAAGTCATGCTACTTGTGAGGAAAAAATTTATATTTATTATTATGTAATTTATAGCTCTGCTATATTACATAGAGAACTATTTTCGTTACACCAGTACTCAATACTCAATATATATATATATATATATATATATATATATATATATATATATATATATATACTACAATACCGCCGTAATTATTAGGCCAACCCAGTTTTTTTAAAGAAATGATGTATTTCACACTATTTTTAGTATTTATTGCCAAGTGGATAATTCCAAATGAGAATAGAATGGTTCTTTTGTTATTATTACTTTGCAAAATTTTACAAGGCAAGGAAGCAAAGATGAACTCATCAGAATCACCCTAAATTTTCTTCATTCTTTCATTGATGAAACTGCAATATATATTAAATATTTATAAATTTATGTTATTGCGTAATGTTAACAAATAAACCATTTTATTTTCCTTTACAATTATTCACTTGGCAATAAATACTAAAATATAGTATGAAATACATAATTTTTTTTAAACACTGGGGTGGCCTAATAATTATGGCCGGTAATATATATATATATATATATATATATATATATATATATTATTTTAAAATACTTTAATCCAAACGGAAAAGTAGGAAGGTAAATCCCAAAAACCTGATCCTAATTAATATTAAAATTTTAATATTAAAAAATGATACAGGAGGAGAGCTCAATGTAATTAAAATTACAGAGTTAATATAAAATAAAATAAATTTTCAATATTCAAAATTGTTGAATGAACATTTCAACATAAAATCCCTAAGAGAGATTTCACATCTCCTCAGCAACCAAAATATTTTAAAATGGAAAAAATTAGAATAAAAGGGGAAATAAAAAAAAAAAAAAATATATATATATATATATATATATATATATATATATAAACAAGTTGCCATTACCACACCAAGCTATAATAGACTTTAAAAAGTGATCATATTTTATACATAAAACGAGATACAAAAGTGTCACAACATTTCAAATTTCACGTGTTTTTTGATCAACCCTTCTTCAGAACAAAAATTGGCAGTAATTTAAGACTAAGTAGCTACTTAGTTGCTAATTAGTTTAGGTTTTAACTTCCGTTGGTAATAAAAGTTTTTCTTATTATCTACTTAGTCTTAAATTACTGACGTTTTTTGTCCTGAAGAAGGGTCAGTCAAAAGGCAGTTAAATTTTAAACATGATACATTTGTATCTCCTTTTTTTGATGAAATATTATCCCTTTTTTAAAGTATCATATATATATATATATATATAATATATCGAGGCAGTAGATAATTTTCTAAATATATACTGTTAAATATAAGAGACAATGAATGTCTATTATGCTTAATCATGAGACGTCCTAAACATCGTATTCTGGCTTTAATTTCAGGTGAAAAAAAAGACAAAAATTCTCTAACATTTGGATAATATTTTATTAAGTTGGTTCTAAGCTTTCGGCTCACATGAGCCATCTTCAGAGAGGTTACAAAGATGTTAACATAAAAACGTCCACCATAAGCGACGATTTTATCTTGTGTTAACATAAAACTTTGCTAAGCAACAATAACAGTTTAGTGAACAATACAATAATACTTACTCATACATACAATAAAAAGAACCTTCAGATATTGGAGGCCATCTACATTAAATCCAAACAACCCACACTTAATAAAATCACGTTTAAATCTGGTCATAACACATTACATTGCATTTAAATATATGGTTCTGTTAACATTTTGAGCTCTCACGTGGTGTTACCTCATAGAACTGCATTACAAATTTACGAACTGCGTTTGCTATTTTTAGCAACTGTTATTGTTGCTTAGCAAAGTTTTATATTGATGCAGATGGAAATAGTGAGTATTCTATCTAAAAACCTTGTGCAAATGAATAGCAGAACAAGAGGAATAGTAAGGAGTTTAACACTGCTTAAAGCAACAAAAAATAGAAAGTTGGGGAGAGCCATGAATTTTACACATCCTGGAATGGATGATTTTGATACACTTTTTATAAAATTATATTTGTCTGCTTATCAGAGCCTTCACATTTGTTATGTCGTGAGTAAGAATAAATAACTCAACAACAGGAATAGGTTAATTGTTGTATTCCGTGAAAATAGTATTTACAAAGGTTATTAGTATCCAATACAAGAATAAAGGTTAATCGTCTCAACCGTCGTAAGACGTAGTATGAGCAATGGGTACTTCCGGGTCGTCACCGGAAGTCTACGACTGACTTGTTGATCGGCTGCTCGGCACACTCTCCTACGTAGATGCCACCATTACTTTACATAGTAATGGAATAGTCCATTATAGCCGAATAGGTGCGGGCGTCCCAACAACATTTTAACAAATATTCTGGAAATATGACATAGTGAATGAAAACATTTATTATTAAATTCCAAATAGATTGACAGGTGAGAAATATTCAGTTAAGTGCCATACACGCTTTGGGCAATCATGTCACGAAAGAGACATGACTAAGCAGAAGATTATCCTGCATTAGGTTGCCATTGCTTTCTGCGGTAGTCTGGTTGCCAGTCAAGGCTATAGAACTCAACTTATCCTATTATTTAACCCATAACTGGAGGGAGAAATATTAATATAAACTATTTTAAAAGTTTGAAAAATGTCACTTGTAAATAAATAACAGATTTGAGAATATTAGACTCATAATATATGTTTAGAAAGTTTCCATCCAAGAAAAAAATTTAGGCTAATTGAAAATGGGAACAAAAAGATATTTGTACTTTTTTTTTATGTGGTGTGTCCTGTCAGGACCTCGATGATCATGAACTTCCACTTGCCCCTATCCCTTGTTGTTCTTAACATTTCCCCTCTTGACATCTCTCCCAAACCCTAATCCACCATCCACTTACTCAAGCCCATCAAATATGTCTTGCACTGCTTTCCTCTGTTTCATTCCCTCTGTTCTGCGCGTATTAGATTCTCTAATCCCTCTTTCCTCATTACATGTCCTAGGAAACTCAACTGTCTCTTTCTGATGCTAAGTATAATTTTTTTTGTTTGCATCCTCTCCAAAACCTTGTAGTTGCTCACAAGTTTGGTCCATGGTATCCTCAGTATCCTTCTGTAGAACCACATTTTTGCTGCTTTAAGTCTCTCCTTCATTCTTCAGAAGATTGTCCAGCATTCACTGTCATAAAAGAGGACAGATATCACATAACAGTTCAGTACTCTTTTTATTCTTTTCAATTAAACCTTCTTGTCTATCAATATTCTAGCCATGCCAATACATCGTCAGATCTCAGTGTCGCACTTTCCGTCCTCTGATAGAACACTTCCTAGGTATTTAAATTCCTATACCTGCTTGATTACACTATCCCTGACTTGTAGTTGGTATCTTGAGCTCCTCTGTTTACTGATGACCATCCATTCAGTTTTCTTATAGTTTATGTTTAGTCCTTTCGTTTTAGCTTTCTTCAGTTACTTTTTGTAGGAGGTTTTTAGTTTCTTTTCTGTGCCTGCTATCAGCAATGTATTATCTGTGTCTCTTATCTTGTTCAAATTGTGGCCAACAATGACAAATCCTGGCAAAACTATTTCTCTCAGTATTGCCTTGCTGTATAGGTTGAATAGGTACAATGAGAAAATACATTTATAGAATCAGAATGGAACTTTGAGATTACTGGGAGACATAATAAGGAAAGAGGCTTAGAAAGTTTGACACTCAACAGAACAGTTTTTGGCTAATCCTGCTGAAGGCCTAAAAAATAAAAGACGGTAATGATAATATTAGCCATTTCCTTATAAAAAAACATTCAGCATTCAATGTCTAAAAATCCATAAAATCTTTGTAATTTCTTTGCAAAATAAGTTTCTCAAATCCAGTAGCTGTTAAGACTCTTTCCAATACAGATAGGAGTTTCCTTTCTAACCGTTTCTCTGAAGTAGTGCATGTAGTGTTGCTAGATATATTCAAACCTTTATATGTTTTATTTAGTACTGGTTAACAAAATAGATGTAAAACATGACCAGTTATTACTGGTAGATTAATAGATCGATATGCGACATGTGGGGATGCATGTCTACCATCTTGAAATCTCCTTTTTACTCTGTTGTTCTAGAGAGTTCTGATCAAGGGGAATTATTTGGTTCCCATTCAGAGAGTGAGTTAGCTTCCTTGTTATGATGTCCATCATAACAGTGTGGAATATCAACATCTTGATTAAGTTATTTTCTCTTTGAGTTACAGGTGATAACCATTTTAGATTTTTCTGATGTCAAAAGTCCTTGAGTAATATGGTCTCTATGAGTTGGTAGAGTTCTTTGTGCTTCTGTATGGCCAAATCACAGGTTTCAGAGAAGGAGAGTCCTCACTAAGACCTACATGATTCATACACTCAAAGCCATTTTTTAACCATTGATAGGAGAAAATAGTTAAAAGAGATGACTGTTTAGATATTTGGAATTTAGCTATGTGTTTGACATCATGTCTTGGAATCAAAGTCTGTTTATGTCAATCACCTAAAATTTCATTGTGGTCCAGTGGATATCAACTCAGAATGAGAAATCAGTAGAGCTGAGTTCGAATTCCAGTTGAATTCGTTGCAATCATATATGCGCAAATACCCTTGGGAAAGGTATTAATCCATCTCTTCCTTCCAGTTATGGGTCAAATAACAGGACAGATTGCCTTGGTTGGCAACCAGTCTACCGCAGAAAGAAATGGCAACCTACTGCGGGATAATCTTCTGCCCAGTCAGTCAAGTCTCTTTTGAGACATGATCGCCCAAAGCGTGTATCATGTATGGCACTTAACTGACTGATCTATAGGATATGTGTCATGGTAAAATAGATATCAACTCAGAATGTGAAATCAGAGAGCAGAGTTCAATCCCTAGTTGAATTTGTTGCATTTACTTACATGCAAACACCCTTGAAAAAGTTATGAATCCATCTCTTCTTCCTCTAGCTATGGGTTGAATAACAAGACAGATTGGGTTCTATAGTCTTGGTCTACCACAGAAAGAAATAGTGATCTACCACACAAAAGTCTTCTGCCGAGTCAGTCTTGGATCAAAAGAGACATGATCGTTCAAGCATGTGACTGACTGATCAATTGAACTATGATATAATTTAGAATTATCACCATCATAAACTTTAGAATCATATCTAATTTAAATATCTGGGCAAAGATTTAACAATGGATTTTTGTTTAATCAGTATCACCCAATGCAAGACAGTAAAACCACTAAGACACAAAGGGTTACAGGGTGTGGAAGAATTAGTATAGGATCAGTTAAGTGTCATACGTTATACATATCTCAAAAGAGACATGATTGACTGGGCAGAAGATTATCCCGCAGTATAATGGCAGTGAGTTGCCATTACATTCTGTGGTAGACTGGTTGCCAGCCAAGGCTATAGAACCCAATCTGTCCTATTATTTAACCCATAACTGGAGGGAAGAGATGGATTAACACCTTTTCCAAGGGTATTTGCGCATAAGTGAATGCAGGGAATTCAACTGGAACTTGAACTCGGCTCCCTAATTTCTCATTCCGAGTTGATATCCACTGCACCACAACGCACATGATACAAATCCTATATTTTACTGCATATAGCTGAAGAACGAAAAAGTAGATAATATGTACACATAAAATTAAATCAGAATCACTAAAACAAATTTTGGTACAAAATACTAAAAAATAAGATTAAAAATAAACTAAGTGATTTTGGTTGCCATTTACACAAAAAACAAATTGAATTTTCAGTGACCTGTGTCTATGATTCTTGGTGCCAAAAAATAAGTTTGCATTGGGAGTCAACCACATGACATGGCTACTTATTTACGTCTTCAGGAGTCAGTCATCAGTGAGTCAACCAGTCAGTTGAGAACGCAACCGGATACTAACAAGACACGTCAGCCAACTTCTATGATCAGTGTTTTTTTTTCTCTGATCATTTTTTTTTGTTGTTTTTCCAAAACAATCACATCTCACTCACTTTTTCCCTTTTAATTCACTGACTTTTCTTTCTCTTCACTGGTGACAAAAGAAGGAGAAGGACAAAGACTCAATATCCGTACATTATTACTATTGTTCACACACAGAGCAAAACACGAACTTTTCTTAACTTCAAAAATCACATTTGGCTTAAACAAACAAACACTTTGAACTTTTAAGCTGTGAGAGGATTGAGAAAATGACAAAAAACAAACAGGATTCAAGAAAACATATGATGCCGACAGATGTTGCATTTAAATTTTGAAGATGGTAGTTATCAGGGAAGCAAGTAAACAGAAGGGAGTTCTGCAGGCAGGAAGTGTGGGAGAAAAAACTGTAAGAGTAGAAGAGTCAGTTGCATTTAGCTATTTCAACAGTAAATGGGTGGGACCTCGATGCCAATCTAGTCAGTTAGGTGCCATGCATAATGCACATTTGGGTGATCATGTCTCGAAAGAGACATGACTGACTGGGTAGAAGATTTTCCCACAGTAGGTTGCCATTATTTTCTGTGGTAGACTGGTTGCCAGCTAAGGCTATAGAACCCAATCTGTTCTGCTATTTAATCCATAATTAGAGGGAGAAGTAAGATTTTGTTGAGAAACTCAAGATGATAGCAGGAACGCCTAACCAGATATAATATAAACATATTGTGTCTACTTTTTGTTATACTGATCTTTTCCAGTTTTCTAATCAGTTTCTTAAAATTCATCAAGAAAGGTGTTGTGTTTTTTTATTTACCCAAGTACTTTTGATCTTTTTCAGGATCATCTACAGGGGTAAGTAACAAGAACAAACTTATTGTAGCTATGATAAAATCATTATTCCATTGTGATAAGTGACATTCTGTGTATATTCAATTCTCCCGTTGTCAACAAAATTTATTACGAATATAGTAACAATGTATTAAGTGCATTTAACATTTATATACTAATGCCATTTTACATTTCTGCCAGTCAGATTTCTTATACTGAAATGCTTGATTTGTAAAAACTTTGATAACTACAATGAATAAATTTCAAAATTCTAAAATGACTGTAAGAGTGTACATGCATGTCTTTTAAAAATATCACTTTGACAACATAAAGCAGATTTTACCACAGTTAATATAGCATGTTTGTTTTTGTAATTTAGACTTGAAGATGATCTTAGAAAATTTTGAAAGTATTTGGGTTAAAAAATAATATGACATCATTTTTGATGGATTTCATTTCTATATAAAAAAAATATTAGATAACTGGAAAGGATCAGTATAAAAATAAGTAGAGACAATATGTCGATAATATTCAATGAAAGGTATCTGAATGAAAATCAATCAGTTAAGTGCTATGGGTGATACATGCTTGGATGATCATGACTTGAAAGAGACATGACTGACTGATCAGGAGATTGCCATTACTTTCTGTGGTAAACTGTTTGTCTACTAAGACTAGAGAACCCAATCTCTCCTGCTATTTGACCCATAGCTAAAGGAAGAAGGGATGGATGAATACCTTCCTGATGGTATTTAGGCATAAGTGAATGCAGTAAGTTCAACTGAAATTCAAACTTGACTCTCAGATTTTTCATTTTGAGCTGTGCCCATTGCTCCCCAATGAACATCAGTCAGTTAAGTGCCGTACACGATACATGCGTGGGCAATCATGTCTTGAAAGAAACATTACTGACTAGGCAGAAGATTTTCCTGCAGTAGGTTACTTTCTGCAGTAGACTATTTGTCAACAATGCCATAGAATACAATTTGTTTTACTATTTGACCCATAGCTGGAGGGAGAAGTGACGGATTAATGTCTTCCCCAACGGTATTTAAATCTAAACTTATTCATAAATGGAACTTTGTCTGTGTGTGTGTGTCTGTGTATGTGTGTGTCTGTGTGTGTCCGTTACCTATAGACTCTGAAACAGCTGAACCGATTTTCTTGAAAATTTACAGAATTGTACTATAAGCATCTGCGAGTGTTCTTAGCTAGGTTTTGTGTCGCGGTACCCTAGATAAATATCAAAAATTGATAATCGAAAAAATCAGGTTATCAAAGAAGTGGTTCGATTTTAATCAAATTTGATACACTCATAGACAAAGACACAAGAAACGATGTGCAGAAGTTTCAAGGTTACAGCTCTTACAATAGTGTAGAAAATCGATAATATATATATAAAAGGCAAGATGTTTGTGTGTGTCTGTTTATCTGCCTGTATGTCTATATTTTTTCAGCCCTTTTATTTTAGTTTTTGCTTCAGGTTTGGCTCTAAGTAGGTATAATTGTAGTTCTTAGTCTCAGCCATGATACCATTTACTCAGAGGACTTATTTAGCCTTCAAAATTCAGTTTACGACGATAAAAACTTATTTGATATCGATACCAGGAAATCAAAATTTGACTTACATCCATTCATTTTTCTTTCAGTCTACGGTTTCACTTTAACTGGAAATAACTATTGCTTTTTAGTCTTTCATGCCAACGTCCAAAGAGTTTGAGCTCCAGGATCATGGATCAATTCTAAAGCTTTCATTACACCCAAGCAACGCCGGGCTATACTACTAGATTATGTATAAATGAATGCAACAACTGAAATTTGAACTTGGCTTTCCGATTTCTCATTCTGAGCCGACATCCACTACACCACAACACACACCTGAATGAAAATATGCTACCTGAATAATTTTTATTGAACCCTGAAGTAATGCCAAAAATAAAAAAAAAATGTTTTTATTAATCAGTCTAATTTGTTGGTATGTGAATAGTCATTAATGATCAGTCAAGATAAAAAGATAAAAATACAGGGAAAAAAATCTTTTTTGTCTTTCTTTTAATGAAAGAAATGCTGAGTCTGGCATATAAACAATGAAAACTATATATTTTTTTGAAAAAAATAGAACGAAATATTGACTAATGAACTAATTACAAATTATGAAATACTATGCCATGACATACATTTGAAAATATGAAAGCTGAGGGGAAAATTACAGTTCAGGTAGCATTTAAATTATCTGCTCTATAATATAAAATGCAATATAAGTCAGAATAATAAAAAGGTATACACCCTTGTGCAAATTAATTGAAACAAAATAAATATCTTCTAGGATCTTTCACACTTTTCCTGATTATGTATACGTTGTCTTGTAATGAACAAAACAAGATCTAGATTTAAAAATTCAAATGCTAAGCACTGACTCATTGATTTTGTTAGAAATAAATGAATTTACTCAAATTTACAAAATCTTGCGTAGCACACATGCAAAAGTGAATCTAAAATAAAACTCATTAAATCTCACATCTTAGGGAGAAATGTTTTTCAAGTCAATAGGAAACTAGGAAACATCTAAAAACAAAATTCAAATAATCTTTAATTATCAGAAACAAATTCTTACTACAGACCCTTTTGGTGAGCCAATGCAAAGTTTGTTCATCGTCCAATGGAAAGGCCAGTATTACATCCAGGAGTGAATTCTCAAATAACTTTTTCGAGCCCTACAAATTAAATAAAAGATGGAGCAAACTGGACTGTTACCAGAGAAAACATGGCGAGCATAATTAACATGTACCCTTGAAAAAAATATCAAGAGATCACTGTTATTCCCTCTCTCTTTGTCTGTCCCCTCCTTCCTCTTCATCATTCTCCCATCTGTCTCTTTTTATACTTGACAACCGAATAGGACCCTTTAAGACTGAGCAAATACTTCAAAGACACTCCTACCCAAAGATAATGCTCATACATACATACTTACATACATACATATGTTCCTTCCTACATCCACACAAGTTACTACTATGAACTCTTGATACACTTAACTTTCTCACTGAACATTAACTTTTACCAATTCATGTTATTCATTTCTATTAATAAATTTCTATTTAAACATACAAAAGGTATACTTCCTTCCACAAATCCACCTTCTGATAACCTGATAATTCTGGATAAAACCTGTAAGTTGTAGGAAGTTTGGTTATGTTTGACACAAGGCCAATTCAAAAGCATTAACCATTTCTCTACTTCTACAGTCTCTTGGCATTGTTTTTCTTTTCTGACCAAATTTTCTTTTGTGTTTTGGGCTGAGATAGATAGATAAATAGATAAATAGATATGAACAGAGATATGTTGTAGTGAATCTTCATCACCAAGTTATTGTGGCCTGTTTGGGCCAGGAAGAAAGACATAGAAAACAAGAAGGTAGATTCAAACAGTATATTAGAATAACAGAACATATATACAAGTAAGAGTGTTAGTAATTAGCAAAATAGAAGTGTAAGTCCAAACTGAATAGTTACGCTGCATCTTGACTGCCTCATGGCTGTCTCACAGCTGCATCTCTGGAAGTCACTCAGGTTAGTATTTATTGAAGGAGGAAGAGTCCATTCACTGTAAAAATGGCACCATAACAAGATACATCCTTGTGCAAATTAACTGAAACATAATGAATAATGTCTTCCTAAGATCTTTCACACTTTCCCTGATCATGTATATGTTATCTCTTGTCGTTATTTTTCTCTTTTGACCGAATTTTCTTTAGTGTTTTTGACTGATAAATCTAGTTTGTTTCTTTGCCTTGATGATACAAATGAGAGTTGAAAGACTGACACCAACAATATCTGTGATCTCTCTGAAAGGCTTGCCAGTGTGTTTGTGCAGCATTACAATTTTTGTATGCTTTCTTTAGAGTAATGTCCATTGCAGACAATAGCCCTAGGACAACTAATCAACAGTTGAGACAATATTGTGTGGGTGTGATAAAAATCTGATGCAATCACAAATGATGCAATATTTTTTAGGGACAAATAAATTTCATTATACACCCAGAAAATAGATTCATATTATGGCACACCACTGCAAATTACTTATTTTTAATAAAAAAATAGGAATTGATTATGCCCTGTGAATCCTGTAGATCTAAAAGCTGAAAGAAATGAAACAAAAGTAGTTGTTTCAATTAATTTGTACATGGGTATATATATATATATATAGTCATCTGCAGACAGACCTGTTTTGCTGTATCACAGCTCATCAGTACGGTTAGACATCCAATTGCTTTTACCCAGGATTGAAACTCGACCAGATTGGTGTCAGTCAGCGATTCTACCTCTGAGCTATGGGTGCTCGATATAAGAAGGCAGACTTTTAGGGTTTAATGTATCATACACCAGTAGTTAGAGTGCTCTAATTCATTACTGAATGAGCGATGCATAGATGCTGTTTTTTCAAAGTCTACCATTCTTCCAGAGTGCTCAATCAGGGTGTGAGAGCATTTGTATCGGGGACCAAGATATTTTGATGCAGTAGTTTAAATTTATAGGTTCTGTAATTTGGTGACTAGTTTCTGTCAACATCTCGTTCCACTCCACCCCTACCCAAGAAACCCAGACCAGCAGAAAATCCTACTGCTATCAACTGGGATTCGTTCCGTGACTTCCTCTGCGACGTCCCTTGGAACAATGTTTTTAGTCTGTGCATCAGAGCATCAGAGCATCCTGGGTTAAGGCTAGCATCGATGCTTTCATCCCTGCCAGGAAATTTCAGCTTAAATCCCATTCGTCTCCCTGGTTCTCACCCGCTTGCTTGGCCACCATTGCCCACTGGAATCACCTCTTCCGGCTTTATCGTAGCCATGCGTTGAACCAAAACAGGCGCCTTTTCACCTCAGCTCGTAATGAGTGTAAAAAGATACTTAACAAAACTAAGATGCTGTTTGCTGCCAGAATGAAGCAGCACATAGCATCCTCTAAGTTCGGAGCCAAAGACTTCTGGCACCTCTGTAAAAGCGTGCTCAACAAGAGTAAGTCCTCAATACCCCCACTAATCAATGAGTTTGAGGTCCTCACCTCCTCAGCGGACAAGGCTGAATGCTTTGCCCGTAGATTCTTGACCAATTTGTGTCTGGATTTGTCTGGAGTTTAGACACCAAATTTCCCATCTAGAACTGAGGTCCAATTGAATGACGTCCACATCACGCCCTCACTGATTTCTGGACCCTCACAAAGCGAGTGGTGGGGACGGAATCCCAATCATAGTCTTGAAGAGATGTGCCCCCTGAACTCTCCTCTGTCCTTTCTAAGCTCTACAGCCTCTGCCTATCTTCCTCCTGCTTTCCTGTCTGTTGGAAGTCTTCTTCTGTGGTTCCAATATTCAAGAACACTGGTGAACCCTCGGAACCCGCAAATTACCGCCCTATCAGCCTTCTTCCAATCTTCGGCAAAGTGTTCGAAGCCATTATAAATGCCGAGGTCGTTCAGCATCTCACAGCCCACAGGCTCCTATCAGACAAACAGTATGGCTTTCGCTTCACCAGATCTACTGCTGATATGCTAACGACCATCACCGAGTATATATACCAGGCTCTCGACAAGAATGGTGAAGCCCGAACTATCGCCCTGGATATCTCTAAAGCATTCAACAGAGTATGGCATGCTGGCCTTCTACAGAAACTGTGAAGCTACTGCATTACTGGACTTTTATTGGACTTAATCCAGTTATTCCTCTCCAACCGCACACTGAAGGTGGTTTTAAATGGACATGCCTCCCAGAACTACCCTACAAATGCGGGTGTCCCCCAAGGCTCTATACTAGATCCTACGCTCTTTCTAATCTACATCAATGATCTCCCCGATGCCATAAGATCACAAGTAGGCATGTACTCCGATGATACCACAGTATACGCTCGCCTCAATCAAAAATCTGGTGTTGATGATAAGGCGAACTTTGCAGCTGAGCTTGAAAAGGACCTCCAATCCGTGGTGGATAGGGGTAGGAAATGGCTCGTAAAATTCAATTCTTCCAAAACTAAGCTACTGTCAATTAACCACCACAGACAACCGCACCTCCCTCCCATTAGCATGGAACAGGCATGCCTCCCAGAGAGTAAAACACTACACCTGCTTGGCCTGACACTCTCAGCGGACCTCAAGTGGAATGACTACGTCGAATCCATTGCTAAATCCGCTGCTATGAAAGTTGGCTCTCTGTGCAGGGCCCAGAAATTCTTTCTGCCTGAATCTATCCTGCACCTATACAAATCTACCATCCGCCCGTGTTTTGAATACTGTTGCCACATCTGGTCGGGTGCCCCTACTATTCTCCTCAGGCTTCTTGACAAAATACAGCGAAGAATATGTAATGTGATTGATACTGACTTAGCTGACCGCCTGCAGTCACTCTCCCACCGGCGTGACATGGCTTCCCTGTGCCTTCCCTATAAATACTTTCATGGCTTCTGCTCTGATGAACTTAAATCTCTGATGCCCCCTAGGTGTGAGTTTGCATGAGATACTAGATTGGCAACTAGGTCCCACCCTTTTACAGTGAAACCGATGAAATGTAACCGCAATTTCTACTCCAGCAGTTTCTTTTCTCGCACTTCCCGCCTATGGAATTCCCTTCCACATACTTGCTTCCCCGATGGCTATAACCTCCAGGAGTTTAAATGTAAGGTCAATAGACACCTCCTAACACACTAACCCTCCCATTCTCTCCAACTCTCCCCGTATGTACATCCTACCTTGTCTATCGTCCTGTGTAACCCCCTGCGCTATAGTGGCAGTGGAATGCCTTGCTTGGGGTGACATGATTTACAAAAAATAAGTAGGAAATAAGGTATAAAATGTTATTACCCCTAAGAAAAGTGTTTAACAGTAAGGAGAAAAATGTAATGAATGAATTAAATATACATATGAGAGTGCACATATATATAGTATTATTCAGGTGATATTTTTGAGCACTGTTTTATTAACACCTTAATACTAATAATATATATGTGCACCCTCGTATGTATATTTATTGATTCAAGTAATTCTATATATATATATATATATACATACAGGGTGTCCATAAAATTCTTGTGCTCTTTAAAAAATGCATAACTTTATTTGTATTTGCAAAAGAAATAATTTGTAAAAAGGATTAGAAAGAAGTAAATCTATACTTTTTAAGGTTTACTGAAATTTTTTTAAAGTTTCCTCGTGTTCTCCATCATTAGCAATACAAAGGGTAATACAATTCTGCAGTTCACAGAAAACATTTGCCAACTGATTTATAGTAATGCCTGAAATCACATTAGTATCAATAACTATACTTAAAACTAGGTACATTAAACTTTATTTTTTACAGATTATTTCTATCACAAATACAAATAAAGTTATAAAATTTTTTTTTTAAGTGCACACGGATTTTATGAACACCCTGTATATATACAGGGTGTATCAAAAATACATTTACAAACTTTTGGGTCAGGTTCCCCACAGAATAAGGATAAAAGTTTATATAAACACATGTCTGCAAATACGACATTAATGAATTATTAAGTTTAAATAAAGTTTATGGAAGATGGTACTGTATTTCTATATGAATTAGGATACATTTGTCATTTGTGTATATTTGTAGCTTCTCTGTCATAAATGTTTAACGTGTGTAGTAGTGAGTTAACTGAGAAGTTTTTCGTTTAACAAATGCAGGATATTCATATTGTGAGTGGGCAAATAAGATTTTACAGACAGTTGCATGATTGGTAATGGAAGTGAGGCTACACTGCTTATCAAATTGCATTTTCAAACCAAAAGCAACCAAATCACCCATGTTTATCATTGCATTGCTGAGACAGGATTCATGGCACCACAAACTATGATTCGAGGAAGACTGAGATCTGTTTGTAGGCCTGAAAAAGAAGAACACATTCTACAGGCTGTCAAAGATGATCCAGGTACCAGCACGCATCAAGTGGCCCTAGCATGTCGTACATCCCATAATACGACTTGCATTTCAAGAGCAGCTTCTGCATTCATATCATTTCCCATGTGTGTAGTCTCTTTTGCCCTCTGATCACTCATCATCAGAGAACCTTTGGCGACAGGTTATTGTACAAACTGCTGATCTGTTGCTTGTCATTTCAGTTTTATTTATAGATGAAGCAGTATTTTGAAGTGAAGGAATAACAAATTTGCACAACTAAAATTTGTGGGCAGATCAGAATTTCCATGGTACAATACTGGCTACACACTAGCATTAATGTATGAGCTGGAGTTGTATGTGGTTGTCTGGTAGGTCTATATGTCCTCCCAGCATGTCTTACAGGAACTGCCTACAGGGACTTTATTTCAAGCACACTTCAGCACCTGCTAGAGGATGTACCCCTGCTAATACGAAAACACATTTGGTTAATGCATGATGGGGCTCGAGCACATTTAGTCTCATTTTTTGCAGTGCAATGGCTGACATCTTCCACAAAAGATGGTTAGATAGGGAAGAACCAGTTCCATGGTCGGCATGTTCCCTTGACCTCAGTCCTTTGAATTTTTCTCTGTGGGGCCATCTAAAACAATTGGTTTATACAGCAGACATTAATAATGCAGAGATACTTTATCAGTATGTCATGGGGGTCTGCAAAACCATTTGACACTGTGTGAGAGTATTTAAAAGGGTCTTCCAGGCAATGATCTGATAAGGGCATCTGTGTGTAGGTGCAAACAGAGGACATTTTGAACATTTGATATGAGTTACTGTGTTGAAGTACAACAATGGCTTTTTGGATATTTAGTGGATATTTTACCTTGTTTTTGTGCTAGCCAGGAAACCTACAACCATAGTTTGTAAAAGTATTTTTGGATTGTATTTTGAATTGTACATTTAACAGCATCTATCATAAACTTTAAACTTAATAACTCAAAAATATTTATATGGACTTTTGACTTTGTTTTAGTGTAAGGAACAGATTCACAAAGCTTATAAAAGTATTTTTGACACACCTGTATATATGTATATTTAGACAGCATATCTTCAAGTGCATTGT
Organism: Ascarosepion bandense; assembly: GCA_037127315.1. Taxonomy (NCBI): domain Eukaryota; kingdom Metazoa; phylum Mollusca; class Cephalopoda; order Sepiida; family Sepiidae; genus Ascarosepion; species Ascarosepion bandense. The sequence continues at coordinate 4,683,101 of JBBBDQ010000460.1, read as the reverse complement.
GGTGAGTGGATATCAGCTTTGAACAAGAAATCAGGGAGACAAGGTCAAATTCCAGTTGAATTCCTTGCATTCACTTACGCACAAATACTCTTGGGAAAGATATTAATCTGTCTCTTCTCTCCAGATATGGATTAAATGACAAGACAGACTAGGTTCTATAGCTTTGGCTGGCAACCAGACAACCACAGAAAGTAATGGCAACCTACTGCAGGAGAATCTTCTGCCTAGTGAGTCATGTCTCTTTTGAGACATGATACCATTTACTCAGAGGACTTATTTAGCCTTCAAAATTCAGTTTACAATGAAAAAAACCTATTTGATATCAATATCAGGAAATCAAAATTTGACTTACATCCACTCATTTTTCTTTCAGTCTACAGTTTTGCTTTAACCGGGAAAAACTATTGCTTTTTAGTCTTTCATGCCAACATCCAAAGAGTCTGAGCTCCAGGACCACTGATTAGTTTTAAAGCTTTCATTATACCCGGGCCAATGCCAGACTTTACTGCTAGTATATATATATATATATATATATATATATATAGTGTTAAAATGTGATGATGTTTAGTGCCAAGATTGCTGTCTTTTCAGTGATTTACTGGTAGTCCTACTTCCATCTTTAATCTTCCAGAAAGCAACATACTGCACCTCCTTGGCCTCACTCTCTCAAATAACCTCAAATGAAATGACTAAATTGGATCAATAGCTAAATCTACTGCAAAGAAGTTTGGGTCATTCTATCAGTCCAGAAAGTATTTTTTTTTTGCCAGAATCAATATTGCACATTTATAAATCTACCATTCATCCATGCATTGAATACTGTTGCCATATCTGGTCGGTACTCCTGGTATTCATCTCGAGGTTCTCATTAGAATCCATTTTGTACATTTATAAATCTACCATGCGTCTGTGCATTGAATACTGTTGCCATATCTGGTCTGGTGATCCTGCTATTCATTTTGGGGTTCTCGACAAAATCTAAAGGTGAATCTGCAATGAAATCAATCCTGATATGGCATCTTGACTTCAGTCACTTTCTCACCAATGGCATGTGGCTTCTCTTTGTCTTTTCTACAAATATTATCATGGTTCCTGTTCTAACAAGCTTATTGCCTTGGTGCTTCAACCACACAAATTTACTACTAGATTGAAATTAGGTTCCACCATTTTACTGTTAAAATAGTCAAATGTAACCACCATTTCTGCTCTTGTAGTTTCTTTTCTCGTATTTCCCAACTGTGAAACTCTCTTCCATATACTTGCTTCCCTAATAGCTACAATCTTCAAAAATTTAAGTGAAATGTCAATTACCATCTATCTTAATTAATAATTACCATCTATCTTATCTTAATAATTACCTTCTATCTTATCTTAATAATTACCATCTATCTTATCTTAATAATTACCTTCTATCTTATCTTAATAATTACCATCTATCTTATCTTAATAATTACCTTCTATCTTATCTTAATAATTACCTTCTATCTTATCTTAATAATTACCATCTATCTTATCTTAATAATTACCTTCTATCTTATCTTAATAATTACCATCTATCTTATCTTAATAATTACCTTCTATCTTATCTTAATAATTACCTTCTATCTTATCTTAATAATTACCTTCTATCTTATCTTAATAATTACCTTCTATCTTATCTTAATAATTACCATCTATCTTATCTTAATAATTACCTTCTATCTTATCTTAATAATTACCTTCTATCTTATCTTAATAATTACCTTCTATCTTATCTTAATAATTACCTTCTATCTTATCTTAATAATTACCATCTATCTTATCTTAATAATTACCTTCTATCTTATCTTAATAATTACCATCTATCTTATCTTAATAATTACCTTCTATCTTATCTTAATAATTACCTTCTATCTTATCTTAATAATTACCTTCTATCTTATCTTAATAATTACCTTCTATCTTATCTTAATAATTACCTTCTATCTTATCTTAATAATTACCTTCTATCTTATCTTAATAATTACCTTCTATCTTATCTTAATAATTACCTTCTATCTTATCTTAATAATTACCTTCTATCTTCTTGATTCACAACTATTTTTATCATTTCTTCTACATCATTATCCGTTTTTCTTTTTCTTTCCTTTTCTCTCACTTCAACCGCCTGTGCACCAGTGGCAGTATTGTCTTATTTGAGGATGAGATGATTATAAAAAAAGAAAAAAAAAAGGCATTTTTGGCAAGCAGTTTCTTTGCCTTAAAGTGCTTGAAAATTTGTCACTTTTTTTTTTTAATCATATCACCCGAGCAAGACGGTTATGCCACTGATGTGCATGAGGCTACATAAGAGTAAAAGCACTAGATAGAAGAGAGTGAAGAGAAGGACAAACCATTTAGAAAGGAGCAAGAGAAGGGAGGGAACACAGGTGTGATGATAGTTACAGAGGTGGAGAGAAAGGAAGGGATAAACAGGGTGATGAGGAAAGAACTAGGGTCCAGTGGTTAAGATATGAGTATTGACCTTGCATTTGAATTTCTGTAGATTGCAGCCATCAGGAAAGCAAGAATACGGAAGCGAGTTCCACAGGCGGGAAGTGTGAGGAAAGAAGCTGCAGGAGTAGAATTGTCGTCTGCATTTGGTCGATCTAACTGTGAATGGGTGAGTCCCAGTTGCCAGTCTGGTTGCACAAGTAAACACCTGTTGCAGAGGCACCAGGGACTTAAGTTCATTGGAGCAGAAGCCATGGAAGTATTTATAGAACAGACAAAGGGAAGCCACATCCTGTCGGTGGGAAAGTGGCTGTAGTCGAGCCGCCAAGTTGGTACCTTTCACATTACTGATTCTCCTTTGGAGCCTGTCAAGGATGAGCAATGTTATTTCAGTCATAATTTTGAAGCTTTGTGAAAGCATTATTGTAATATCATCATTCTTCAGGGTCCTTTGCTTTTGCTGCAATATATATGTATAGTTCAAATGTTTAAGAGTACCACTGATAATTTTTTAAGTTAGAGAGAGAGAGAAATATATTGTGATTATGAAAAGAGAAGTGTTTGCTAAGAATAAGTGCAGTCAAGAAAATGCAACATTTATGCATTTTTGCAAAGTTAATGACACATTTGATGTGGGGCAAAAAAATATTGTAAATGCAATTATCTAATTAGAAAATGGAGACACATTGCTTTTATTTATGTCTCACTTTGTTATTAATATCTAACATCATTTTTTTTAACAGACTATGTGCCCTTGGTGGTGAGAAACACCACTGACAGGCAAATTAAGAGCTGCTATCTAGAAATAATTATAAAACAAAGGAAAATCTTTTTTTTAGTAGTTTCGCTATATTCATAGACATGTTAAAGAAAAAATAAAATAACATGAATGTGAATGAGATATTCTCTTACAAGGAAAACTGTGTCTTTACAATTGAGAAGATTGATGGACTTCTTTAACAAGAGCCATTACCCAACATGTATCTCTATTTTTATATTCTAATCATTTCACCTCAAGCAAGGCAATAAAGCCACTAATACAAAGTAAATGGTAAGTTGACTACCAGGTTGGAGGCAACCCAAAGGCTCTCTTTCTTTTGCTGCTACATTGGGGTATAGTTGAGCCCAACTCCTATTCCTGGATTTCTCCACTTATCCTCAATTTTCAGCAGAGAAGCATTGAGTACCATTTTTAAAGTCTTTAGTATTGTAGAGAACAAAACAAGTTCTAGATTTAAAAATCCAAATGCGAAGCACTGACGCATTGATTTTGTTAGAAATAAACAAATTTACTTGAATTACAAACTTTGCTTAGCACACACACAAAAGAAAATCCCCCGCAAAAAACTTGCGAATTTAAAATTCAAATAACTTTCAATTATCAGAAACAAAATTTATTTTATAGACCCTTTTCACGAGTCGACGCAAGGTTTGTTTGTCATCCAATGAAAAGGCCAGACTCACACACACACAGATAGACAGATAGATAGATAAATAGATTTAGTGTATCGAGGCAGCAAATAAATTTCTAAACATATACTGTTAAATATAAGAGACAATGAATGCCTATTATGTTTAATCATGAGCCGTTCTAAATGTCGTATTTTGGCTTTAATTTCAGTTGAAAATAAAGACAAAAATTTTCCAACATTTGGATAATTTCTTATTAAGTTTGTTCTAAGTTTTCTGATCAGAGTACAATTAAACAACATTTCTCAGAAAAACATAAACATGTAGGTAATATCAGACAGATTTTATTCAACAATACAATAATCCTTATTCATACACACAGTAAAAAGAACCTTCACATATTGGAGGCCATCTATATTAAATCCAAACAACGCACACTTAATAAAATCACGTTTAAATCTGGTCATAACACATTACATTGCATTTGAATACATGGTTCTGTTGTCATTTTGTGTTATCACGCGGTGTGACATCATAGAACCGCATTGCAAATTTGTGAACTGCGTTTGTTATTTTTGGTAACTATTGCCATTGTCTAGCAGAGTTTTATGTTGACACAAAATAAAATCGTCACTGATGGTGGATGTTATTGTGTTACCATCTTAATAATCTCTCTGAAGATGGCTCATGTGAGCTTAGAACAAACTTAATAAAATATTATTCAAATGTTGGAGAATTTTTGTCTTTATTTTCAACTGAAATTAAAGCCAAAATGTTTAGAATGGCTCATGATTAAACATAATAGACATTCATTGTTTCTTTAACAGTATATGTTTAGAAAATTATTTGCTGCCTCAATACTCTAAGTATATATAAAAAATTTGATATATATATATATATATATATATATATGTATATATATATATATATATATGTTCTTGATATATAAAAGACATTGTTATATATATATTTTTATATAAATATGTGAATACACACACATATATATATATATTTATATGTGTGATGTGTGTGTATATATATATATATATATATATATATATATATATATATATATAACAATACATATTTTAGATATAATGAACAATATTAGGGAAAATGTATGACAATTTGGAAAAAAGTTTTCTCATGATGTGTTTCCTTCTTTAGGACATCACCAGACTAAATTTATTATAGTAGTATGACTACACATGTGTATGAATGAGGAATGCTTGGAATTATTTTTTTCTTTTTTTTTTATCGAATTGATTTAATCTAGATTCTTTATCATTTTTTGTTACCCTCCCTTTTTGTAATTAGATATCTCATACTTTGATAATTGAAAATCTATCAGGAATGGTGAAATGTAAGAGCCAGAGCACAAATTTACTGTAGATTTTAATGAAATTGGTGAGATTAAAAAAAAAATGATTAAAAATTACCAGCATCCCTCATTTGTACATATATGTAGTCGCACCAACATAAAACATTTAGTCCAATGAAATCTTAAAGGATGAAATGCATCACAAGAAAAATTTTCCACAATGTTATACATTTTCCCCAGTATATATATATATATTTTATTAAAAATTATACTTTAGAACATGTACAAACTAGACTGTAGTTTGTACATGTTCTAAAGTATAATTTATAACAAATATTCATTGCTCTATTTCTATATTGAGCACTGATTTAAATTAATGTTTTGAACATTGTAAATATTTTATTTGTTCCTTATTCATTTGGATATATATATATATATATATATCAATCATTATCACATATATATACTGGTGGCTGTGCATTGTGGTGCATTGGATATCGACTCGAAATGAGAAATCGAGGAGCCGAGTTCGAATTCCAGCCAAATTCATTGCATTCACTTACGCGCAAATGCCCTTGGGAAAGGTATTAATCAGTCTATTCCTTCCAGTTATGGGCTAAATAACAGGACAGATTGGGTTCTATAGCCTTGGTCGGCAACCAGTCTACCGCAGAAAGCAATGGCAACCTACTGCGGGATAATCTTCTGCCCAGTCAGTCATGTCTCTTTCGAGACATGATCGCCCAAGCTTGTATCACGTATGGTACTTAACTGACTGATATGTGTATATATATATATATATAATTTATATATATATCATATATATCATAATTTATATATATATCATTATTAATTTTTGAGGACTCTACAAGTTATACCAGGATTCATCATCAAAGGCCACAATCTGAACAACATAAGGTATGAAGATGATACAGAGCTGATAGCAGATACAGAAAGGAAACTACAAGATCTCTTACAGAAGGTACCTGAAGAGAGTGACAAAAATGGACTACAAATAAACTGCAAAAAATGCCGAATTCATCGTCATCATCAAAGAAAGCAGCCCAAAATGACAAATACAGGTGGGGGATACTAAAATCAAGCAGGTACAACAAATTAAATATCTGGGAAGTCTTCTAACAGAAGACAGAAAGTGTGACACAGAGATCCAAAAGCAAATTGGCATGGTGAAGGATGCATTCCAGAGTATTAAGAGACAGGAAAATTTTCACTAGAAACAAAGAAGAGAGTACTGGATTGGTATGTGATGTCAGTTCTTCAATATGGTAATGAATCTTATCAAAGATGAAGGAAAAACTTGAAGCAACTGAATCATGGATTGAACATGTGAGCAATGATGAGAAAGGATGGAAACAAAAAAAAATTACTGAGTATCAAAGAAAAACAGCTAAAGTTCCTGGGACATATAATGAGGAAGGAGGGCTTGGAGAATCTGATGCTAACAGGCAAGATAGAAGGAAAGAGAGGCAAGGGAAAGCAACATGTAACATACTTGATGGGCATGAACAGGTGAATGGCAGAGCGTGGGTTTCAGGTGTAATAGAAGAAAGTGTGATAAAAGCCACCACTGATAAGGAGATGTTGAAGGCCATCATTGCCTACATCCTGAAAAGACAAGGTACATAGAAGAAGAAGAAGAAGAAGAAGAAGAAGAAGAAGAAGAAGAAGAAGAAGAAAAAAAATTACCATATACTTATGCTTTACTTTTGTATTGAGCAATTTTTAAAGTAAATATCTAACTGTGGAATATACACTACTGGCCATAATTATTAGGCCACCCCAGTTTTTTAAAAGAAATAATGTATTTCATCCTATTTTTAAGTGGATAATTCTAAATGAAAACAGAATGGTTCTTTTCTTATTATTACTTTGCAAAATTTTACAAAGCATAGAAGCAAAGATGAACTCGTCTGAATCATTCTAAATTTTCTTCATTCTTTCATTGATGAAACTGCAATATAGGTAATTATTAAATATTTATAAATTCATTTGCTGCACATGTTATTGTGCAGTATTAACAAAGGAACCATTCTATTTTCATTTACAATTATTCACTTGGCAACAAATACTAAAAAATAGTATGAAATACATCATTTTTTTAAAACACTTGGGTGGCATAATAATTATGGCTGGTAGTTTATGTCTATTAGTAACTATTATATATATATATATATATATATATATATATATATATATATATATACTAGCAGTATAGCTTGGGTGTAATGAAAGCTTTAAAACTAATCCATGGTCCTGGAGCTCAGACTCTTTGGATGTTGGTATGAAAGACTAAAAAGCAATAGTTCTTCTAGTTAAGAGTAACCGTAGATTGAAAGAAAAATGAATGGATGTAAGTCAAATTTTGATTTCCTGGTATCAATATCAAATAAGTTTTTTCATCGTAAACTGAATTTTGAAGGCTAAATAAGTCCTCTGAGTAAATGGTATCAAGGCTGATACTAAGAAGTACAAGTATACCTACTAAGAGCCAAACCCAAAGCAAAAACTAAAATAACAGGGCTGAAAAAAATACAAACATACAGGCAGATAAACAGACACACACACAAACAACTTGCTTCTATATATATATATATATATATATATATATATATTATCAATTTTCTGCACTATTGTAAGAACTGCAACCTTAAAACTTCTGAATATCGTTTCTTATGTCTTTGTGTATGAGTGTATTAAATTTGATTAAAATCAGACCACTCCTTCTATAACCCGATTTTTTTTGATTATCAATTTTCCATATTTATCAGGGGTACCTCGACACAAAACCTAGCTAAGAACACTCATAGATGCTTATAGTACAACTGTGTAAATTTTCAAGAAAATCGGTTCAGCTGTTTTGGAGTCTATAGGTAATGGACACACACAAACACACACAGAGGCAGACAGACAGACACACACACACACACAGACAAAGTTCCATTTATAAATAAGTTAAGATAAGATTTAGATGTGTGTGTGTGTGTGTGTGTGTGTAAGTAATATTTTTATATATACAAAAATGTTAATTATGTCTAGTTTCAGATGACAAATCAAAAAGAATATAAGTTAGAAACCTAAAAATTCCTTTTATACCTATTCAGTCTCTCTCACTCAGAATTGAAATAAAACATTTCTCCCTCATGGTAAAGTGTCCATCTGATTTTGGGAGCCATGTGTAAAGATTCTATTTGTTGTCTAAGCATCCTTGGACATTAAGACATTAACTTTGGTTGCTTGAAGAACTGTTTTGGTTCACTAGAGCTAAGTCAAAGATGTTTAGCATAGCATTTAATCATGATACAGACTGGGAATTCTTTGGTTTCCTGGTTGAATGGTTAGATGGTTAGATGACTGGACTCGCCCCATACAGGGGAGGCCAGAAATACCATTGGCTCTTTGCTTTGTGGGACATAAAAAATGGACAGAGGAGATGTTGGTGGGCAGATTAATGTATTATTAAAGGATTTGAGAGTTTGTTGAAGTAAAAGAGTGGGGGAAGAAAAAATGTAGCAGAAGGAATAAGGAGAGAAAAAGATGAGAAAAAAGAATGCTAGAATGAAAATATGTGATGAAGAAATTGAGGTAAAGAGGAAGGAGAAAATAAAAACACAGAGAAATAAAGAAATATCATGAAATGAAAAAATCACAATGGAAAAGGAACAAAATTGTTTAAAAAAAGAAAAAATATATAGGAAAAACAAAAGAGAGGAAAAGATGAGGAAAAGAATATTAGAATGAAGAAGATATGTGAAGAAATTGGGTGAAAAAGAAAGAGAAAATAAAAACTAAAAAGGTAAAAATTGAGGAGAAGGAAAGATAAAATAGAAAGAAAAGAAAAATCAATGAAAAAATCACGTATACAAAAAAGAGACGACTTTGAAGAGAATGTGAGAAAAAGGAAATGAAGAAGAAAAGAAAGAATGTTAATAAAAGGAAGAAAAAAACAAAAAGATGCAGAGAAGATAAAGATGAAAATGAGAAACAACAAACATTGAAAGAAAAAAGTGATAGCAAAAGAAAAGAAGATGAACCACAATGAAAAAGCTGAAGGAAAAAGAAAATAAAGATTCAGTACAAAAACAAATAAAAGATCTGGTCGTTTTAAGTCAGTGGACGATCAATCTCTATGGGTTATTTAAAGCTGAAAACAATACAAAGGATGAAAACCCTAGCCAAGATAACAAGAAAAAGAATAAGACAAAAGAAGAAATAAAAAATAAAAATGAAAAGAAGGAAAAAAATGAAAAACAATCATAATCGCAAAAGAAGAAAATGAAAGAATGAAAAAAGGAAGAAAATACAATAAAAATACATCTACAAAAATATTTAAAGAAAATAAAAAACAAATACACTACCACAAAAGATAAAATGAAAAACATAAAAAAGAAAAAGTAGAACTACGCAAAAAAATAAAAAATAAAAATCAACTATACCTCGATAAAAGAAGAAAATGAAACAAAGAAAAAAATTGTCGTAACACTGGCAAATTAATATGCCTAATTTGCATAAGTGTAAGAGAGAGCCTATATAACTCATCACTGAGAATAAGTAGGGACAAGCTTAGCGACTGATTAGTGCTAAACTTCACATCAAAAAGAAAAATGCATCTACAAAAAGAAGGAAATGAAATGAAAAACAACAACCACAAAAGAAGAAAAAAAACATCAAAAAGGTAAAATAAAATGAATAACCAACACAACTACAACAAAAAATGAAAAAAACAAAAAAGAAAAAAGAAAAAATATATATATATATAAATACAAAAAGAATAAGAAAATGAAAAATAACCACAATATATGAAAAAGAAGTAAATTAAGGAAACTAGAAAAAAAATACAACTACAAAAGAAGAAAATGAAAAAAATAAAAAATGAAAATGAAAATACCTTTACAAAAAGAAGGACAAGAAGATGAAAAACAACCAAACTACCACAAATAAGAAAATGAAGAAAAGAAAAACAAAAAAAGAAAAGAAAAATACATTTCCAAAAAGAAAGAAAAGAAAATGACAAACAACCACAATTTCCACAAAAGAAGAAAATGAAGTGTTGTGATGTTTAAATTTCATAGGAAGCTACATGATTTCACCTTCCCTGGTGCCTGAGGTTTGCTCTGTTCACATGTCTATCTCATTTGCATATCTCCCTGAAATCTGAGTGGTTTGATGCCCTTAGTGGCTTTTTCTGAATATTTTGGATGGTCTGCATCGGTCTTCTGTTTGTTTTTCTTGTAACCTCTTTAATGGAGTTTAGTTTAAATTCATCTCCCTCTTCTAGGTCTGTTAACCCATTTTCACTTTCCTCCATGTACTGTTCTGTTTCAGTTTCCACATCCTGTCTCCTTGTTTCACATTTCTACATCCTCAGGCTCAAACCTGGTTCTAAGTTGATCAACATGAGCTAATATTGGTTGCCCACTTTTTTTAGTAAAGCTGTGTTTTGTCCTTTTTGTAAGATGAACCTTGCTCTTTCTGGCACTGCTTTCTTGTTTGTTTTGTACCAGACTTTCTCCTCTGTGGTGAATGACACGGTTATTGGGGCTCTAATTTGACTGCCCATTAAAGCTGATAAGCTTTGCGTTTTATCTGCATGAGGAACCATTTGATAGCTTAAAAGTAAATAAGGGAAATATGTTTCTATATTCTCATTAAAAAGTGAAAATGCCTTTAATCCTATTTTTACTGTTTTTTATATGACATTTGATTGTGAGCAATACTGTGGCATTTTATATGGTTATACATCCAAATTTTTTTAACCAAGACAATACATTTTCATCACAGGATTTTGGTGTGTTGTTGGTGACAATGGTCTTAGTTTACTGTTTCTTGTAAATATTGTTCTCCATATTTTGTTTCACAGTGACTGCTTTCCTATCTCTCACCTTTATTACTTTTGGACAACCTAAGAATCAATCGACTAAGATTAAAAATAAACTAATATCTCTAATGTAGGAATGGTCTATGGCTCGCACTCTTTAGGCCATGTGTGTAATTTGGTTTATTTAAATGTTTTAATTTCTGTATATTTGGGCCATCGTCTTTGTGTTGCAGTGATGTTGCAATGTATATTTTTATTATTTATTTTCTTAAAATTTGGGAAGGCACTATTATGTCTGTATTACTTATAATGCCTTTCTCTACCATTAACCTATGTCTTGCTTCCTTTAAATGTTTTTTTGCTATAATGCAGTTACTCCACACATCCTTTCTTATGCGCTCCGATATTTTGCTTAGTATCAGGTCTTGTTGGGTTTCCATAGTGAATGTTTTGTGGGATAACATATCCGTTTTCATCCATTGTATAACTCTATCATCTGAATTTTCATATTCCTATGGATTTTCATTCTGAAATCTTATTTTTGATAATGCGTCCACATGAAGAATGGTGCTTCCTTTAATATACATAACATCAAAACCAAACACCATGATTTTAATGATTCACCTTAAAATTCTTGATGATGTTGCTCTTGGTAACTTCTTTTGCAGATTGAATGAGAATTCCAAGGACTTGTGATCTGATTTTAACAGGAACTTTTTACCCAACAAGAAATTCTGTGCCCTCTACATACTCCAGACTATGGCCAATGCATCCTTTTCTGTATTAGAATGAGTACATTTTACTGACATTAACGTTCTGAAAAAATACATGATTGGGTGGCCTTCTTGTGATATTATAGCTGCTATGGCATATTCACTTGCATCAGTCATTATTTTAACTTCTAGGGTCAAATATTTTTATTACCAGCTTGTCAAAGTCTTTTTTAACACTTCAAAAGCATTATTTTGCTTCCTAATCCATGTGAATGCTATGTTTTTTTACACATTTTTGCAAATGGTTCAATGAGTTTGCTATATCTAGGAAGATATCTTCTGCAGAAATTAATTAACCCTAAGATAGTTTTAAATTCTTTCTTGTTCATGAGCTTTGCTATTTTCACAGTTTTATTTGTTAACCTCTCAGTAGGGTATATTCCTTCTCTAGTTATCTGATATCAAACATAGGATATTTTTTCACAGCTTGCATTTGTAGGATTTGTTCTATTTTACACTTTAATTTGTCTGTGGCGGGAGCTCAAACACATATATCATCTTGATATATTATTATAATCTACACTTTTCCTAATAAGATCTTCTTGATAGCTCTTTGAAAAAAATGACTTGCTGTTTTAATTCCAAATGGCAGATGAGTCAATCTTAATAATCCCAATGGTTTATTTATTGTAATTAGCTCTTTAAATTTGTCATCTATTTCAATTTGGTTATATGATGGTTTTAAGTCAATCTTTGTAAAAAAAACTTCTTGTTTGATAATCCATGACTCATGGTTTTGATACTTGGTAGAGGAAATAAATCCAAAAATATCTGATGGTTAACCCTATTTTTGTCATTGCTGTATATTCTAATGTCTCTGTTGGCCTTTTTAATGGCTACTATTGGTGAAGCCCAATTGCTCCCCAAATGAGGGACCTTTTCCAAAATGCCCTGTTGAATACTTTTTTAACTTTGCTGTTTACTCCTGGAGATTGTAGCCGTCGGGGAAGCAATCGTTTGGAAGAGAATTCCACAGTCGGGAAGTGCGAGGAAAGAAACTGTTGGAGTAGAAGTTACGGCTGCATTTTATCGATTTCACTGTAAAAGGGTGGGATCTAGTTGCTAATCTAGTATCTCGTGCAAATTCGTATTTAGGGGGCACCAGTGATCTAAGTTCATCGGAGCAGAAGCCGTGAGAGTATTTATAGAAGAGACACAGCGAAGCCACGTCTCGCCGGTGGGAGAGAGACTGCAGGCAGTCTGCCAAGTCGATATCTATCACATTACAGACCCTCCTCTGAACCTTATCGAGAAGCCCGAGGAGAACAGCAGGGGTACCCGACCAGATATGGCAGCAGTATTCAATGCACGGGCGGATGGTAGATTTGTAAATGTGAAGGATAGATTTAGACGGAAAAAACTTCTGGGCCCTACACAGAGAACCGACTTTCATAGAAGCGGATTTAGCAATGGATTCGATATAGTCATTCCATTTGAGGTCCGCTGAAAGTGTGAGACCAAGGAGGCGTAGTGTTTTACTCTCTGGGAGGCAAGCCTGTTCCATGCTAATGGGAGGTAGGTGAGATTGTCGATGATGGTTAATTGACAGTAGCTTCGTTTTAGAAGCATTAAAATTTACTAGCCATTTCTTACCCCAGTCCAATATGTATTGGAGGTCTTTTTCAATCTCGGCTGCAAGTTTAGCTTTGACACCTACACCAGATTTTTGTTGGAGGCGAGAGTAAACTGTGGTGTCATCGGCGTACAAACCTATTTGGGTTCTTATGGAATCAGGGAGATCATTAATATATATCAGGAAGAGTGTAGGACCTAAGATGGAGCCTTGGGGGACACCTGCGTTTGTATGGTAGTTCTGAGAGGCATGTCCGTTTAATACCACTTTCATTGTGAGGTTAGAGAGGAATGACTGGATTAGTTCAAACAAATGTCCAGTTATACCATAGCTCCGCAGTTTACATAGAAGGCCAGCATGCCAAACTCTGTCGAACGCCTTAGATATATCCAATGCAACGGTTCGAGCTTCGCCATTCCTGTCGAGTGCCTGGTATATGTACTCGGTGATGGTCGTTAGCATATCAGAAGTAGACCTGGTGAAGCGGAAACCATATTGCTTGTCCGAGAGGAGCCTGTGTGCTGTGAGATGCTGAACCACCTCGGCGTTGATAATGGCTTCGAACACTTTGCCAAAGATCGGAAGAAGACTGATAGGGCGGTAATTTGCAGGGTCAGAGGGTTCTCCAGTGTTTTTAAATATAGGAACTATAGAGGAAGATTTCCAACAGGCAGGAAAGCAGGAAGCAGATAGGCAGAGGTTGTAGAGCTTAGAAAGGATAGAGGAGAGTTCAGGGGCACATTTCTTTAAGACTATGGTTGGGATTCCGTCACCACCGCTCGCTTTGTGAGGGTCAAGTTTTAAGATTATCTTAGAGAAAAGAGAAGGTGTAATGTGGACATCATTAAGTTGTGCCTCGGTTCTAGGTGAGAAGTCGGGTGTAAAAACTCCAGACGAGTCCAGACTCGAATTGTTCGAGAATCTGCAGGCAAAACATTCAGCCTTATCTGCTGGGGAGGTGAGGACCTCAAATTTGTTGATTAGCGGGGGTATTGTGGACTTGCTCTTGTTAAGTACTCTTTTACAGAGTCGCCAGTAGTCTTTAGAGCCGAATTTAGAGCATGCTATGCGTTGCTTCATTCTGGCAGCAAACAACATCTTAGCTTCGTTAAGTACCCTTTTACACTTATTACGAGCTGAAGTGAAAAGGCGCCTGTTTTGTTCCGACGCATAGTTACGATAAAGTCGGAAGAAATGATTCCGGTGGGCAATGGCAGCCGAACAAGCGGGTGAGAACCATGGAGACGAATGAGATTTAAGCTGGAATTTCCTAGCAGGGATGAAGGCATCAATGCCAGCCTTAACCCAGGAGGAGACCTCGGATGCACATTCTTCGATGGGAAGACTAAAGACGTTGTTCCAAGGGATGTCACAGAGGAAGTCTCGGAACGAATCCCAGTCTGCTCTTTGATAGCAGTATGATATTCTACTTGTCTGTGTTTCATGGGTCGGGCGGGAGTGGAGTGAAATATTGACGGACACTACAGTGTGGTCAGAGTTTCCAAGTGGGCAGAGTTGTCTGGTAGTGCAAGAGTCTGGGATGGAAGTGAAGCAGAGGTCTAGAAGTGAGTTCCTTCCGTTAGGGTTGTCGGAGAAACGCGTGGGGAAGTCCACTACTTGCGTAAGGGATTGGGTGATTGAAAAGTTCATGGTGTGGACACCAGCAGGGTCAGTGACAGCGTTCTTCAGCCACTTGGTGTGGTGGGCGTTAAAGTCACCAAACACGAATACATGGGCAGAGGGATGGGTAGAAATGGCTTTGTCAATATTGTCAGAAATGATGTCAAGTAACGAACAGTCAGGGGAGGAAGGAAGAGGGGAAGGTAGCCAGGTATGCAGAACTCAGATGAGGGGATAGAAGGGTTAAGATTAGTTTCACATAGGGCTAATATATCAGGTGAGTTATTATGGAGGAAAGAATCTACGCTGGGGAAGTTGGTGCGGATGCCGCGTATGTTAGTGAAAGAGATGCAGACAGGTTTGGGCGTTTTCAAATGAGCTGGTTTAGTTTTGTTATTATAATCCTTTAATAATCCTATTTTTTGTTCTTTAGATTCCATTGAATTAATCAATTTGATGTATCGACTCTTAACATGTCTATTCCTAGCAAACCATGGTCTTTCGTATATGCTACCACTATTATGGGGATGATTTTGAAATGATTCTTTGTTTCAAATGTTCCTTCAAACATACCCAATGCTTTAATTGTGATTCCATCAGACTGTTTTAATTTTAAGGTAGACTTTTTCAGGCTAGCTTTCTCATGTCCTGCCCAAATAAAAAATTAATTGATATTAGTGTAACATCACTGCATCTAAAAATATTTCCTGTTCATTTTTACTCTTTCCTTGGTTTTTTTTTTAAAATCATATCACCCCGAGCAAGGCGGTAACGCCACTGAAGCACAGGGGGCTACGTAAGAGTGAAAAGATTGGAAAAGAAAAAGCCAGAAACCACATCCAAAACAAGGAACAAGGGATGAGTCTCTTCACCTGTTCAATAGACGTGGGTGGTGTGTGAACGGGGCAATAGTTTAGTCTATCTACTCCAATTGAAAAAAAAAAGAAAAGAGTGAAAAGATTGGAAAAGAGAAAGCCAGAAACCACATCCTAAACAAATAACAAGGGATGAGCCTCTTTACCTGTTCAATAGACGTGGGTGGAGTGTGAGCCGGGCGATAGTTTAGTCTATCTACTCCAGTTGAAAAAAAAAAGAAAAGAGTGAAAAGATTGGAAAAGAGAAAGCCGGAAACTGCATCCTAAACAAGGAACAAGGGATGAGCCTCTTCACCTGTTCAATAGACGTGGGTGGAGTGTGAACCGGGCGATAGTTTAGTCTATCTACTCCAGTTGAAAAAAAAAAGAAAAGAGTGAAAAGATTGGAAAAGAGAAAGCCGGAAACTGCATCCTAAACAAGGAACAAGGGATGAGCCTCTTCACCTGTTCAATAGACGTGGGTGGAGTGTGAACCGGGCGATAGTTTAGTCTATCTACTCCAACTGAAAAAGAAGAAAAGAGTGATGAAAAAATTGGAAAAAGAGAAAGCCTTTTTTTGTAGCAATTTGCATATCTTCAATTTCTTCAATTTTCCTTTTGGATTTCTAAAAGTGGTCTTTTTTTTTTTGCAGATTAGACATGATTTACAAAAAGTTTAGCATTTATTTTTTTACTTACATTCTGTTCACTACAGTACTTGCATTAAACTTTGTATTTCTTTGTGCTATACATCTGTTTATTGTTCTGCTGTTGGTTGAACTGCTTTATCAAATCTAGCTGTTGCATGAATTCTATACTGGTTTCTAAGTTCAAATGAGCACCTTGCAGCCTTTCCAATATCTTATGTTTAAATGAGGAGTCATGCATGTCTTTATAGTGGGTTGCTTATCTATTCTTTTCTGTTAGTAGTGGAGAGTCCGTTCTAGTGAAGGGCAGTTGTATACTGTTGCAGCTTAACAGAATCTGGCCTTGTTGTAGATAGCCCACTATAAGTCATAAAGAAAGGTTATAAACCAAGAAAAGCAAATTGAGTTGAAAGATAACATTTTATATATAACACATATCAATTAATGTTTTACAATTGAAGTAATACATGAAGTATAGGTCCAACGGAGGTTAAAATGTTCATGGCAATAAAATGCTGAAAGAGAATTAATGCTTAGGAATTTGGGAGTGTGTAAGTAAGGAATGTCATTGATGTATTCGCTCCTTAGGTCAGTAAGTAGTTTTTGAGGCAGGGAAGAAGGAAAGAGGTAAGATGGCAAGCGTAGTAAGCCGCTTGATTTAGGTCAAGGGGATACTAATTACTCTCTTCTCCTAGAGTCAGTCTGCCTGTCAATGCTTTTTGTATCTGCTTTTTTCTTTTTGGATCACAGTAGTTCATTTGGGATTTCACACTTGTATTTGGTTCTGGGCTTCCCATTGGCTGATAAATAAAATTTGCATAGGCTCGCGAACTGGAAATTTAATATTTAATTAATTTTTAGTTTTCAACTGGAACATCTGCGTGGAGCCAGCGGCGTAGCGACGACTTTTGGTCATTTGCTTTTTGGTTGTGAAAGCGCAAACATCTGGTCCATCGCTTTTGCTCGGTATCACCACACCTTCTGTTATAAATAACTGGGTCAGCTCATCTTCCGCAGTTATTTCACCACTGCCAAGTTTTTTGAATTCACATTATGTAAAAATTGTATAATAGACTCATTTGGTTGTTGTCTCATCTAAAAAAACTTTGTTCTTTCTTCCTCTTTAGTGTAATATTCATTTTTATTATTTCCAAAATTTCTTCAATGATTAGATCTTATTTGTTTTTTGGGTATGACATCATCGAAACATTACTGCTTCACATCCTGCTGTCGGAAGGAACATATTCATTATCTTGTTTTGTTCTAATTCATTTCATCTGTCTTTCATTTTCTTGACTCTGGCCAATGCTGCAAAACAGCTAATCCATGTCTCCACATTCTCTGGATTGTCGAGCATGGTCAGACATCCTGTCGGTGACACCATTGTTGTCCTATGTAAATTTTGTAGGAAGCTATGAAATTTCTCCATCCCTGGTGCCTGAGGTTCACTTTATTTATGCATGTATCTCATTTGCATACCATGCTACAAAAAAGAAAAAGAAAAAGAAAAAGGAAAGGAAAATAGAAAAAAGAAAACTACATGAACAAAAAGGACGAGAAAAAATCCACCACAATTTCCACAAAAGAAGAAAAGTAAGAAAAAAAGAAAAAAGAACTAGAAAAAAGAAAATTACATTTGCCAAAAAAATGAAGAACAACTACAACTACACAAAAATAGAAAATGAAAAAATGAAAAAGAAAAATTTAAATACGAAAGAAAAGAAAATGAAAACATCAACAACTATCAGAAAAAAGAAAATGAGAAAACAAAAAAAGAAAATGAAAAAATGAAAAGAAAATGAAAAACAATCATAACTTCAATAACTGAATAAAATGAAAAAATGAAAAAAAAGAAAAAGAAAAGAATAATACAACTAAAAACAGAAGGAAAAAACCTAACACAGCTATGATAAAGGAAGAAAATGAAAAAAGAATGAAGGAAAATAAAATGAAAAACATCCACATCTACCACAAGAGAAGAAAATGAAAGAAAGAAAATAAAAAAGAAAAAGAAAAAAGAAAAATACATCTAGAAAAAGAAGTAAAAGAAAATGAAAATAACAATCACCTCAAAAGAAAAAAATGAAAGAAAGAAAACGAAAGAAAAAGTTAAATGAAAAATACATCTACAAAATGAAAGAAAAGAAAAATGAAACAAGAAACAACCACAGCAGCTACAAAAGAAAAAAACGAAAAAAAGGAAAAAGTAAAAAAAGAAAAAGAAAATTCATCTTAAAAAACAACCACAACTTTATATATAAATTCTCTTGCTTTATTAAGATGGCCTTCATCAGAATTCAAATGAGTCAATGTTCAACTGTTACCATTCTGCAAATAAACATTTTTTGTGGTGGCTTTTTTCTTATAAATAAACTCAGATAACATTTTTGGTTTATCTCAATCCATCTTTTCATAATTAATTTCAACTGAAATTAATCAACATTCTTATCATAACAGTCTTTATTGCTTTTTAAAGAATCTTTAAGTAAATTAAAACAATAACATTTGAAAAACACAGAACTGAACTATGTAACATAATATAAAAAATTACTATATATATATATATATATATGTAAGAAATATACATATGTATAAAATATCAGTTAAGTGCCATACTTAACTGATATTTATATATATATAATTTTCATCCTTTATTTTAACATATCACCAGAAGAAGAACAGTATTGTTCTGAAACATGAAAATTTTTGTGTGGTGATATTATGCTTTTATAAACTATTGTAATAACAAAATTACAATATATATATAATATATATCTGAATATATACACTATTATTAGGTCACTCCAGTGTTTTAAAAAAATGATGAATTTCATAGTATTTTTTTGTATTTATTGCCTAGTGAATAATCATAATTGAAAATAGAATGATTCTTTTGTTAATACTGCACAATAACATGTGTATCAAAATAATTTATAAATATTTAATAATTACCAATATTGCAGTTTCATCGCTAAAAGAATGAAGAAAATTTGGAGTGATTCGAACAAGTTCATTTTTGCTTCCTTGTCTTGTAAAATTTTGCAAAGTAATAATAACAAAAGAACCATTATATTTTCATTTAGCAATAAATACTAAAAATAGTATGAAATACATCATTTCTTTTAAAAAACAGGAGTGGCCTAATAATTATGCCTGGTAGTCTATATATATATATATATATATATATATATATATAATCTGCAAATCAATGTTTTAAGTTAGATTCAAATTAAAGAACCAATAATGATTAATGTTTAAAAGTTATTTCAGTCAGTCACTTAAGTGATACACAGTTGGGTAATCCTGTCTTGGAAGAGACATGACTGACTGGGCAGAAGATTATCCTGCAGTAGGTTGACATTACTTTCTGTGGTAGGCTGGCTGGCTGCCAGCCAAGGCTATAGAACCCAATCTGTTCTATTATTTAACCCATAACTGGAGGGAAAAGACAGATTAATACTTTTCCCAAAGGTATTTGCGAGTAAGTTAAAGCAAGGAATTCAACTGGAATTTGAACTTGGCTCCTTGATTTCTAAAGCCCATATCCACTGCACTACAACACACATCATTAGAGTGACTAGAGCTACTTAGAGTGAAAAAATACTGGATGCAGTAGATAACCATTATTCGGTCATGTTCTGAAAGGATTTGGCACATAAAAATGACAAAAATTATAATAGGTTTTTTTAATTTCACTTTTCTTATTTGATTCATTCATTGACCTCTGGCTTACAGCCATATCACATTGAATACACCAGTTCTCGCTCGATCACCAAAGTTAAGCAATGTTGAGCCTGGTCAGTACTTAGATGGGTGACCACTTGGGAATACCAAGTGCTGTAAAGCGTATAGTGACGGATGTGTATTATGGTGCAGTGGATATCGGCTCAGAAAGAGAAATTGGTGAGCCGAGTTCAAATTCCAGTTGAATACCCTGCATTCACTTAAGCACTGGTACCCTTGGGAAAGGTATTAATCTGTCCCTTTCCTTGCAGTTATGGGTTAAATAACAAGGGTAGGACTTGGGGACCCTTACCTTAAAAACAAATCCCAATGAATCTTGATACTCAAAAAGAAAAAAGTATTACTAGACACAAAAACTTATATAAAAACAACAATAAATTGTTGAAAGAAAAAGGTATTACCAGCAATAAATAAATAATAAAAAAAATTTGGTTGGCAATAAATGACCCACTGAGGTTGATATGCCATAAAAAAAATCATTGAGCTCTTTATCTTTCTATTTTAATATTTTAATTAAACATTGGAGTTTGTCAAAAAGTTCAAGTAAAGAATAAAGATAACATAATTTTTTTTTTATTTAATACCAAGATATATTTACTCTTGTGTTTGTGATAAATTTTAAAAAAAAAACCTTAAAATGAATAGATATTTATCTACTTGCAAGAGAAGAGGACTTATCACAGAGAGGGCCAAAGGGGAATATTTTTCAAGATAAGAATTTCATTTGTTAGAGCTGAAAGAAAGACAAAGTGACACTTGATAGCGAGGGTCAAGATCTGTGGTCATAAAAATTTTGTTTTTATATCTCATATATGCCTACAGTCAATGCATATTATCCTTATTTAGTTTATTTGTTTATATATATAGAGAGACAAAGGCTAAATATATGATATATATTAGAAACGGCTAAAATTCCAACCAACCTCACAATCTGGGTTTCAACTATGAGGTTTCCTCAGGCAAGTGGTATGATCCATATCTACATATTTGATTTTGAATTTTGTATTGAGCAGTTTTTGTTGCCTTTTAGGTGTGGCTGTTTTCAGCTTTCCTTTTACATTTATATATATATATATATATATGTATGTAAAAATTTCAGATAGAGAATATTTGTAAAAGGACAATTTGAAAAAAGATGTAAGGAAAACTTATCTGATTCATCCTCTGAGGAATTTGCCTTGATAAAGTTTTTTAGAGGACAAAACATGTCACTTAAGATAAGTTTTCTTTCGGTTTTTTTTTCACACACATATGTGTGTGTGTGTGTGTATTTTGGCACCTATCACTCTTATGACTGACCAGGTATTGTGGTTAACCCTCTAGGGCCATTTGTATCATATTTGATACAGTATGAAAACAAGCCTTGAAAGAAATATTTTCCTGAAAAATTTTTTAAGAGAAATATTTTATAAATCTCAAATGAAAGCAGTACTGACTGCTCAGTCAATGAATACCAAATGTTTCCTTATAGGGAAATACCAAATGTTTCCTTATAGGGAAATACTGTATCAAATATGATACGAATGGCCCTAGAGGGTTAAGTTTGATAAAGTGCATAATTTATGTTCAGAAAAGAAGAAAATTATAAGAGCACAAGAAAAATGAAAAAATCTAAACTGCAGTATATTGTCAGTTGTGTTTAATGAAACATGTATAAAAGAAGAATTGCTGCCCAGATACACATTTATATATATATATATATATATATATATATGTGTGTGTGTGTGTGTGTGTATATATATATATATATATATACAGATCATCCTACATATATGGCATGACGAAGTTTCATGCATTATGCAATCATCAGGTGTATATTTCAAACCCCAAAAGTTTCAAAGAGTTCGAAAGATTTTAACACAATATGTAACTTTTATAGTATCTTTAGGGATGTGAATTAAGTTTTTTAATCATTCTCAATTCCCATGCAAGACAATAAAGCCACTAAAATATAAGGGGTTTATGTGTGTGAATAAAAACAGAAATATTATTAAAGAGAAAGTACAGTAGAAGAGCAATCAGGGAGATAGTAGATAACAAAAATATATTATGATCAAAGTTGGCCAGAAAGCATACATCTAGAAGAGAGTTCCACAGGCAAGAAGTGCAAGAAAAGAAACTGTTAGCAAAGTACTTATGGTTATGTCTATCCACTTCAATTGTAAATTGAGGAGACCTAGTTGCCAATCTAGTATTGCCTTTAAATTCAAAAAGTTTAAGTATCATTATCTTCTGTTTTCTTAATTCTTCTCTTATTGTTCTCTCTCCTTGATAATGTTTTATTTTTCTCATATTCACTAACATTTAGTAAGCCCTTGCATTTTAGTGGCTTTATTACCTGGCATGGTGTGGTATGATTTAAAAAATGTTTAAAAAAATACTTTATATTTATGCAGATTTATATTTTGGTAACATTCAATAGTAGCACACACAATAGTTTTTATATATGCGAGTTATTTTCTCTTGTAGTAAGTATGGCATTCTTTAGAGAAGGGGTTTCCTAATGTTTTTTTTCTGTGTACCCCTAAAAATTGAGACCTAAAAAGAAGAATAATGAAATTGAAATTTTGATATTTTATTATGAAGTTTTTTTGAGTAGAGTCAGTTACTCATAATAGCAGTGAATTAAATGCAGGAAATTTTAAAATAGTTTGATCATTTATACATATTTTTTTTAATTATCTAATGTGCGTTGTGGTGCAGTGGATATCGGATCGGAACAAGAAATCGGGAAACCGAGTTCGAATTCCAGTTGAATTCCTTGCATTCACTTATGTGCAAATACCCTTGGGAAAGGTATTAATCCGTCTCTTCCCTCTAGTTATGGGTTAAATAATAGAACAGATTGGGTTCTATAGCCTTGGTCAGCAACCATTCTACTGCAGAAAGCAGTGGCAACCTACTGCGGGATAATCTTCTGCCCAGTCAGTCATGTCTCTTTCGAGACATGTTCACCCAAGCGTGTATCGCGCATGGCACTTAACTGACTGACTGAATGCTCATTACAAAGTAAAAATATGCAAAACTATTCAAAACTATATACTGATAACCAGAACTAAGCAATACTAATGAGATGGATAGGCTTGTTTTTTTTAGCACCAAGCTCATGGAAACTTTAGCAATAGTACAACAAAGGTTGTTGACAGGGATTGCAGGTTCAAATCCTGCCAAATGACGCACAAAATTTATTGTAAATAATCAGGCCAGTGGAAATAAATATATAAATATACTGTTTGATTAAAAACAGAATATCTACTCAAATATGAGTATTGATTAAAAATAACGTTCTAAAAATAATTTCATTATGTCTATATATTACTAATCCTTTTGATAAATTGTTATGTATGAGAGACAGAGAGAAATGTGAAAAAAAATTGTCTAAGGACCCGAATTTTTGAGTGCATATAAATGTCATCACACATTGCTGGTACATGTTGACCTTTCTCTTTGATGACATGACTTACTTAATTAGATTTAGCTTTCAAACGATGTGACTCTTAAAATAGATTTGATTTCTTCTTGTTATTTGTTCACACCCTTGAAACTTGGACTTAATAAAAAATTTTATCTATTTTTACATCTAAAACATTTAACAGACAGAAAGGTGTACTTTAATAAAACAAACCCAAAAGCAAAATTGCAACAAAAAAAAAAAATATATATATATACATCAGTTAAGTGTTATTTGTGATGCGCATTTGGGTGATCATGTCTTGAAAGAAGACTGCCCAGCAAACTGCAGCAAACTGGTTGCCAACCAAAGCTACAGAACCCAATCTGTTCTGCTATTTAACCCATAGCTGGAGGGAAAAGTGACAGATTCATACCTTTACCAAAGGTATTTGCACATAAGTGAATGCAACAAATTCAACTGTAATTTGAACTCAGTTCTCTGATTTCTCATTTTGAGCCAATATCCACAGCACCACAAAACACATCTCTATATGTATATATCTATATTACTGGTATGAGGTGTGTATGCCCCACCTCCCATGCAGCTGTGGTAAGAAACATAAAGAAGAGACAGGCTGTCCCTTTCAGATAAGACTGCAGGAACACCGTAAAGCCATATAACAAGGAGAAATAGAAAAATCAGGCATGCCTGAATAGATATGGAGAGGAAAAAGATCCCTGCTCCCTGTAAAATAACAGACAGAGAATATCACTGGTAAATATGAAAACTTAAGGAATTAGTATATATGCTATGCCACAAAAATCTAAGCCAGCCAAGCACAGATATGAATTTAATATAGGAACTAGTAATGTGGAATGCTAGAGAAAAACAATAATAACAAATTGGAAAATGAGCTCTGGTAAAAAATACTTACTGAGACATTAAGTGTATAAAATTTATACACTGATGTCCAAAAGGATTTTAAGCACATGGCTAAAAGTATTAGTTGAAGTAATAAAGTAATTTGACCCAAATAGTTGTGAGTTCAATATCTGGCCACAGTAATCAGTCAGTTAAATGCCATACTTAATACACACATGGGCGATCATGTCTCGAAAGAGACATGACTGACTGGGCAGAAGATTATCCCACAGTAGGTTGCCATTGCTTTCTGCAGTAGACTGGTTGCCGACCAAGGCTATAAAACCCAATCTGTCCTGTTATTTAACCCAGGAATGGAAGGAATAGACTGATTAATACCTTTCCCAAGGGTATTTGCGCATAAGTGAATGCAACAAATTTGGCTGGAATTCGAACACTGCTCCACCGAGTTCTCATTCTGAGCCGATATCCAATACACCATGACGCACATCCAGCCACAGTAGAGATGAACAAAAAATTGGAGAGCTGAGTTTTTCTAAAGGGTTCAGTTCAAAATTCCAATTCTATCCCATGAAGAAGTCTGGCATGTACAGCAGATGAAACATTTTGAATAAGTAAATAGTGTAAATACATACATACATATGTGTGTGTGTGTGTGTGTGTGTGTGTGTGTGTGTGTGTGTGTGTGTGTGAATAAAAAGAAACAAGAGAAAAAACTATACTAAGCTGACACATTTTGTCCTCTGAGGGACTTCATTAAGACAATGTAGGTTTTATTATGCTGCACATGCATATATACACAGGTGAGGATGTCACTAGATTGTCAATATTTGAGAATGTTAATGAATGTTAATGAATGTTCATCAGGTGGTTGAAAGATCAAAGCATGTGGAAGACACAAAATATCATAATTCAAAGTCTGGTGAAGAGTAAAGTGAGAGAGTAATATTCAACACATTTCATTTTTAAATAAATATTATTTTGATTGTAATTGGATTGTTATGGTGTGTATCAAAGGCTGAAGTGATGAATCTAACCATTTTTTTTTTCATAAACCACTTTCAATCCACTCCCATGAAATTAAATCTGGTATAGTTAAAGGTTTCAACTTAAGAGCATTAAGAATATGCAGATCCCAATACCTACCCAGAAAAGAAACACATATAGAGAACACATTCAAAAACCTGCAATATATTTATCACTTCATCCACAATGCAAAGAGAAAGGTACAAAAAATACACAACTGCAGCAAAAACAACATTTTCCACAATTAGAAATGCACATTTGCAAAATTAAAAATATAAATTGGCATTAATTTACACATCACATCCTATATACACTACAGGCAAAATGTTTGGAGTATCTAAACTTATTTATAAATAGAACTTTGTGTGTGTGTGTGTGTGTGTGTGTGTGTGTGTGTGTGTGTGTGTGTCTGTTACCTATAGAATCTAAAATGGCTGAACCGATTTTCTGGAAAATTTACACAGTTGTACTATAAACATCTATGAGTGTTCTTAGCTAGGTTTAGTGTTGAGGTACCCCTGATAAATATCGAAAATAGATAATCGAAAAAATCGGGTTATAGAAGGAGTGGTCTGATTTTAATCAAATTTGATAAACTCATAGACAAAGGCATAATAAATGATATTCAGAAGTTTCAAGGTTACAGCTCTTACAATAGTGCAGAAAATCAATAATATATATATATATAAAAGGTAAGATGTTTGTGTGTGTGTCTGTTTATCTGCCTGTATGTCTTTATTTTTTTTTCAGCCCTTTTATTTTAGTTTTTGCTTCGGGTTTGACTCTAAGTAGGTATAATTGTAGTTCTTAGTCTCAGTCATGATACCATTTACTCCGAGGACTTATTTAGCCTTCAAAATTCAGTTTACGACGAAAAAACTTGATATAGATACCAGGAAATCAAAATTTGACTTACATCCATTCATTTTTCTTTCAGTCTGCGGTTTTGCTTTAACTGGAAACAACTATTGCTTTTTAGTCTTTTGTGCCACCATCCGAAGAGTCTGAACTCCAGGACCATGGATTAGTTTTAAAGCTTTCATTACACCCGAGCAATGCTGGGATATACTGCTAGTAAAATAGATATCCTTGTAATATTTACAATTTTTTTCCTGCTTTGCAATGTCTCTTCATGTAAGTCAATAGGCAATCATGGATCTCCACAGCTTTACTTAAGTAATAAATTCTGTCAGATGATTAAAATAATCCATCAATCTAGAAATTGCTTTGTTTACATAAGGGCTCATGAAATTTCAAAAATTTTCGAATGCTTATAATTTCACTGTAAATTTGAATCTTTTCAGTTAAATACCTAACTAAAGTCTGTTTTATTATACACACAGTATTGTCTTTTTGTTTCTGTAACTCTATAGAAATTAAACCACTTGGCATAAGAGATTCCATTTTTTGTATTCAGTCTTTGGAGAGAACCCAAAAATCAAACAAACTAACTGACTCACCTTTGTAGAATGATTTTAACCTCTTTATACACAAGAGGCCAACATTCTGTCAGCTTTAAACTTTGAACAAATTCAGAATCAGACACTATTGTTAAAACTTGTGTTCAAGTATCCCTTTGTGAGTGGGTCTGTTTACTTAATTTTCTAAATACACTGCTTGTCTATTCAACTGACAGAACTCATATTTTCCAAAATAAATATTTCTTTGTTATTAATCATTGTCTTGTCACTTGGGTAGACATTAAAGACAAATTCAGACTTGAAAATTGATGAGTTTGATTGTTTGTGTGTGTGAGAGTTTTAAAAAAATCCTGCTAGATGGAATATCTGCCAAGAATTTTATGAAAGTAGAAAACCACATCGATGTGTCAAAAGTTACAGGTTGGCAGTATATAAAGGTAATGGCAGGTGGCACCACTATACTTTATAGTGATAGAATTTTAAAAAACAATTTTTTAGTTTCTCTTGTTCCTCTATGGAATACTGGGATTCTTTTAATGCTACATCAAGGACATGATAACAGTAAGAGTTTAAATGAGAATTTGGATTCACAAGCAGCCCTCAGCAATATCTATACACACATTTAGGATATTGTCACTCTTTTCTTTTTTTTAATTTTTTTTTCAATTGGAGTAGATAAACTAAACTATCACCCAGTTCACACTCCACCCACGTCTTTTGAACAGGTGAAGAGGCTCATCCCTTGTTCCCTTGTTTAGGATGTGGTTTCCGGCTTTCTCTTTTCCAATCTTTTCACTCTTGCATAGCCCCCAGCACATCAGTGGCGTTACCGCCTTGCTTGGAGGTGACATGATTAAAAAAAAAACAAAAAAAAACAAGGAAATCAATTTTGTGTCTCCCTTTCTCAGCCTTTACACTGGGTGGTTGTGAAACAGACGCCAACTAAGCCACTCCTACTTCCTCTTTGTCAGTCCGACTGTCAATTCCCATATGATTAAAAAAAAAATGTGATCCAATTTAAATTCAGAATTTCTTTCTCTTAGACTGGTTGCCACCCAAAGCTATAGGACTCAGTTTGTCCTGCTATTTTACCTATAGCTGGGGGAAGAAGAGATGGATTCATATCTTTTTCCAAGGGCATTAACATGTAAGTAAATGTAATGAACTTGACTGGAATTCGATCTCAACTCTCTGATTCCTCAAATTCAAGATAGAATAGTAATATGTCAAGGTAATTCAAATTTAAAGAGTGACAAGTTTATGTGTAAGTGCGTGCATGCATGTAAAAATCATAGTCACCAAGCTAGATGAAAGATCTGCTGAATGTCATGGGATGGCAGTATATAAAAGGTAATGGATGGTAACATTACCATACTTTGATGTCAAAGAAATTTTTTTTATCATCGTTTCACCCCAAGCAAAGCATTACTGCTACTAGTGCGCAGAGGGTTTCACTGAGAGAAGAGAGAAGATGAAAAAAAAAAACTGGTACAGGGAAGTCGAAGAAAGGGTAAAAGATAGTAATTGATGTTTCTCTTAAACATTTAGAGATTTTAGCTATCAGGGAAGCAAGCATGCAGAAGGGAGTTCCACAGGCAGGAAGTGCAAGAAAAGAAACTGATAGAGAAAAGGTGGTGGTCACATTTGCCTTTTTTTATGGTAAAAGAGTGGGACCTAGTTGCCAATTTAGTTGCATGAGTAAATTCATGAAGGCAAGGCACCAGGGAAATAAAGCTTGTCAGACCAAAAAGCCATGAAATTAATTGTAGAAAAGAGAGAGGGAAGCTATGTCCTGTTGATGGAAAAGTGATTGAAGGCAAGCTGCCAAATCAAGACCACTTATATTGCAGATCCTTCTTTGGATTTTGTCAAGAATCCCAAGGTGAATAGCAGGAGCACTCGACCAGTTATGGCAACAGTATTCAATGGATGGAATTAGTTGTCTTCTGACATCTAGTGTGCCATCATAAACCATGACTGCTCTTGACAAAATAGAATTGAGTTTAAACAAGACATGATAGTCGGTGCCTAAAAAATGAAACATTCAATTTAAAAATTTTTTTTTTTTTTTAATCATTTCACCCCAAGCAAGGCATTCTACTGCCACTATTGCGCTTGGGGCTACATAGGGGGAGGTAAATAGGAAGAGTGGTTAGATATAGGAAATGTCAGAAGGGGGGGTGATAGATAGTTGGGTGGGTAGGAAGAGTGTTTGAAAGAATGAAAGTTAGTGTGTTTGAAAGAATGGAAGTTAGTGTGTTAGAAGGTGTCTATTGACATTACATTTAAACTCCTGGAGATTGTAGCCATCGGGGAAGCAGTCTTGTGGAAGGGAATTCCACAGTCGGGAAGTGCGAGAAAAGAAACTGTTGGAGTAGAAGTTGCGATTGCATTTTATTGGTTTCAGGTGGGATCTAGTTGCTAATCTAGTATCTCGTGCAAATTCGAACATAGAGGGCACCAGTGATCTAAGTTCATCGGAGCAGAAGCCGTGAAAGTATTTATAGAAGAGACACAGGGAAGCCACATCGCGCCGGTGAGAGAGAGACTGCAGCCGGGCTGCTAATTCGGTATCGATCACATTACAGACCCTCCACTGTACCTTGTCGAGAATCCCAAGGAGAATAGCAGGGGCGCCCGACCAGATATGGCAACAGTATTCAATGCATGGGCGGATGGTAGATTTATAAATGTGCAGGATAGATTCAGACGGAAAAAACCTCCGGGCCCTGCACAGAGAGCCAACTTTCATAGCAGTGGATTTAGCAATGGATTCGATATAGTCATTCCACTTGAGGTCCGCTGAGAGTGTGAGACCAAGGAGGTGTAGTGTTTTACTCTCTGGGAGGCAAACCTGGTCCATGCTAACAGGAGGTAGGTGCGATTGTCTATGATGATTAATTGATAGTAGCTTCATTTTAGAAGCATTAAAATTTACGAGCCATTTCTTACCCCAGTCCACTATGGATTGGAGGTCCTTTCCAAGCTCGGCTGCAAGGTTAGCTTTGTCGCCCGCACCAGATTTTTGGTCGAGGCGAGAATAAACTGTGGTAAAATATGCGATCCTTTTAGCAGTGCCATGTGTATACATGGAGAAAGCTGATAGAAGCCATTAGTACTCATGTGTATAGTACAGTGGCTAACAACAAATCCTTAATGATTACCAGTACTAGATTGGCAGCTAGGTCTCATCATTTTACAGTTGAAATGGCAAGATGCAACCAGAAATTCTATGTTAACAATTTCTTCTGTCACACTTTTCACTTGTGGAACTCTTCCAACTTCTTGCTTCCCAGTCAAGTCTGATCTGCAAAAATTTAAACGCAACGTCAATTGTTATCTTCTCTCTTCTTGATTCATCTTCTTTTATTGTTCTCTTCTTAATAATATTTTCCTCAAATTTGCTAACATTCTGCAACCCTATACATCTTTGTGGCTTTATTGACTTGTTTGGGGTGAAATGGTTAAAGCAACAAAAAATGGGTAGAAAGACAAAAGATAAAAAGAAACTGAAAAAATAAGAAAGCGGAAAGGAAAAGAAGGAATATAAAAAAGAAAAGAAAATGAAAATGAAACAGAAATAATGAAAAAAAAATTTGAGCAGAAAAGAAAAAAAAGATGAAAAGAAAATGGAAAATAGAAAAAGAAAAAGAATGAATAAAATAAAAATAAAGAAAATGTAAATGAAAGAAGAGATGAGAAAAAGAAAATCAAAGAAAGAAAAGGGAAAATGAAAAGTGTGTAAAAATAAAAATAAAACAAATTTTGAAAAATGAGAAATGCAAAAAGGAAAAATGAAGCAAAAATAAAATAACAAATGGAAGAAAAAGAAAAATTGAAAAGAAGAAAAAAGATAGAACAAAAAATGTGAAATAAAAAAAGAATGAAATAAAAGGAAAT
The DNA here is from genome assembly GCA_037127315.1 of Ascarosepion bandense. Taxonomy (NCBI): domain Eukaryota; kingdom Metazoa; phylum Mollusca; class Cephalopoda; order Sepiida; family Sepiidae; genus Ascarosepion; species Ascarosepion bandense. The sequence goes on along the minus strand of JBBBDQ010000460.1, from coordinate 4,652,228 downwards.
AAAATAAAAGAAAAATGGGAAAAAAGAAATCAAAAGAGAAAAGCATTGAGTACAAATTAAAAAGATAAAATGATAACGAAAATGAACAAAATATAAAAATGAAATAAAAAGAAAAAACAATGCAAATGAAAGTAAAGATGAGAAAAAGAAAATTAAAAATAGAAAAATTGATTAAAAAAGAATAAAGATGAAAAGAAAATGAAATTCAGTAAAATGAGAGAATTGAGAATGAAATAAAAAGAAAAAAGAAAATGAAAGAAAAGAAGATAAAATAAAAAAGAAAAGCAATTAAAAAAGAAAAAATGAGGATAAAGAAAAGTGATATAAGTGTTAAATATGGAATTGAAAAGAATAATCCAAAATGTAGAAAGAAAAATTTAAAAAAAATAATGAATAAATGAACATGTTAAAAGAAAATTTAAAAAAAAGTATACGAAGACAGTTTATGAAAAAAAAAAAAAAAAAATATTTCATACTTGCTCATTGGAAGAAAGAAAAAGAAAAGGAGAGAAAAAGGACTAAGAAATTTGATGAAAAAGAAGTTTTAAAGAAAGAAGAAAAAAAAGAGAAACAAGCAAATACAGATAAAAAAATATCTGTCTGTATTTCTGAGATGAGGTCATATGACTATTTATACCAGTTAGGATGGGCGTTGTGGTGCAGTGGATATCGGCTTGGAATGAGAAATTAGGGAGCTTAGTTCGAATTCCAGTTGAATTCCTTGCATTCACTTACACGCAAATACCCCTAGGAAAGGTATTAATCAGCCTCTTCCCTCCTGTTATGGGTTAAATAACAGGACAGATTGGGTTCTATAGATTTGGCTGGCAACCAATCTACTACAGAAAGTAATGGTAACCTGTGGGATAATCTGCTGCCCAGTCAGTCATATCTCTTTCGAGACATGATCGCCCAAGCGTGTATTAAGTATGGCACTTAACTAACTGATACTATTTACATTGTTTGGACCGTTGTCCTCATCTTTATTGCCATATTCACATTTTAGCCGTTGTAAACTCTAGCCATCTGCAGGATCTGTCTGTAGATGAGGTATTCTAACTATTTACACAATTTACATTGTTCAGACTGTTGTCTTCATCTGTATTGCCATATTCACAAAGTTTTAGCTGTGGTAGACTCTAACCGTTTATCTACAGATTCTTCTAAAGGATCTGTCTATATTTCTAAGATAAAGTATTGTAATTATTTCCACTAATTACATTGTTTGGACTGTTGTCCTCATCTTTGTTGCCATACTCATGATGTTTTGGCTGTTGTATGTTCAGATCTTCTTAAGGATCTGTCTATATTTCTAAGATGAGGTATTGTAATTATTTACACTAATTACATTGTTCGGACTGTTTTTCTCATCTTTGTCGCCATATTCATGATGTTTTGGCCATTGTATATTCAAGCCTCTTAAAGGATCTGTCTATATTTCTGAGATGAGGTATTGTTATTATTTACACTATTACCATCATTTGAACTGTTGTCCTCATCTTTGTTGCCATATTCATGATGTTTTGGCTGTTGTACGTTCAAGCCTTCTCAAGAATCTGTCAATATTTCTGAGATGAGGCATTGTTATTATTTACACTATTTACATTGTTTGAACTGTTGTCCTCATCTTTGTTGCCATATTCATATTTTGGCCATTGTACGTTCAGGCCTCTTTAAGGATCTGTCAATATTTCTGAGATGAGGTATTGTAATTATTTACACTATTTACATTGTTCGGCCTGCTGTCCTTATCTTTGTTGCCATATTTATGATATTTCAGCCATATTACATCCAGGCTTTCTTTAGGATTTGTCAGTATTTCTGAGATGAGGTTTTGTAATTATTTAAACTATTTATATTGTTCAGACTGTTGTCCACACCTTTATATTCACAGCATATCAGACATTGTATATTCTGGCCTTCTTCTAACCTTATTCTTGATATATGTTGAAATATATAAATATCCATGATATACATATGGCGATTGGGTTAAGAAACATGTCCTGCTGGATAAATGTATGGGTTGAAGTGATCCAAAGAGTGATTCAAAGAGTTGCGAATTCAATACTTGACCACAGCAAAGATGAACAAAAACTTGGTGAATTTAGTAACAAAGAAAACTAACAGAAACTGCAAAATCTTGAAGAGGCATGGTACGTGGAACTAGAACAATCTATTGCCATTAATAATATAATGAATTTTGTTTGGAGTTTCAATGTATATCCAGAAGAAGGTCAGAGTTTACAACAGCCACAACATTGTGAATATGACAATAAAGATAAAGACAACAGTCCAAACAACGTAAATATTTTAAATAGTTATAATACTTCATCTTAGTAATAGAGACTGATCCTGAAGAAGGACAGATAGTACAACAGCCGAAATATTGTGAATATGACAAAAAAGGTGAGAACAACATTCTGGACAAATAGTTACAATACCTCATCTAAGGAATATAAACAGATCCTGAAGAGGGCTGGAGTGTACAGTGGCTGAAACATCATGAATATGACAAGAAGAAAACAACAGTTTGAACAATATAAAAAGTATAAAGAGACAAATATGTTAAAGAAAAGTGATGGATAGGAAACAAAGATCTCTAAATAAACAGAAAGACATCCATCCCTCGAAAAAAGTATTTGTGATAAATCTTGAACAGTCGCAAGTGACAATATTGAATGCAAACACACAATTACAGCTTCTGGATTATTTTGTTTTTAAAATACTCACACAGCCATCAGCAGTTTCTGCCGAAAATGTGCATCCATTACTGCCGTCATTGCTAGACATCTACCTTGCCACAAACTTCTTTTCTACACAATTTTTTTTTTAGTTGATTCTATCTTGTCAGCAAATAATGACATTCGTAAAATTTTTCAGCAATCACTTTTGAGTAAGCCCGTTTTATTTATTTATGTATTTCTGTGATATTCGACAAGTTAATAGTTTGTAGTTTTGTCTTTGGGAGCAAATGACAGTCCCCACTAGAAAATTAGAAAAAAAAAAACATAAGGCTTATTTTTTGCTGACAGGCTGGAAAAGTTTCTTGTTTATTTAAAATAATTTGATGTTCTGGGAGCAGAGGTGTAGGCGGGTAGCTTATAACAAATTTGCTTCTAATTCAGAGATAAATTAAGGGTTTCTATAATCTTCTGGGGGTAGAAAAATGGAGATAGATAGATAGATAGATAGATAGATAGATAGATAGATAGATATGAATAGGCTGAGATATGTAGATAGATAAATAACTGTATAGATTGACAGCAAGGAATGTTTTAATTTCCAAGTGAATAAGGCAATTATATTTCTACGATGGATGAGCATGTCACAGACAGAGTTTGGTAGGTTTACATGTGTATTTAAGAGGCGGAGAGAAAAATGAAAAAAACAATGAGATTGAATTCTGGTATGCTATGATTTGGGATTAGTTCTTATTGGTCATATAGGTGTCATGTATATTAATAGATATGCATGTATTAAAACATGCACCCATATATATGTACATTGACTAACGTTATTGTCCAACATACTCCTAAACAGACAAGTGTTTCTATACAGACATACACTTTACCATCCAAAATTTTCCACACACATACATTTAAAAATTATCTATTGCTTTAATACACATGACACAAATCTGACCAATAAGAACTCACACAAAATTATAATATACCAATATTTTGTCTTTGTTTTCTCATTTTTCTTCTGTCTCTATTTCCATGTGTATGACAAGGAAGAAATTATATATATATAGAAAAACAATTTTTAAAAAAGGCTTTAGAATTACCAAGAATTAGAATGTATAAAGCCCTTAATGGGGAATTACATGAATATTATATGAAAACATTAAAGGGCCGTTTTCTTTCATATATATATATATATATATATATATATATATATATATATGAAAAAAAACGGTCCTTTAATGTTTTCATATATACTCATGTAATTCCCCATTAAAGGCTTTATACATTCTAATTCTTGGTAATTCTAAAGCCTTTTTAAAAATTGTTTTCCTATTATTTTCTAATTAAAGTAATATTATTATTTTCTATAATTTAAATTTCAAATTTTGTTATTTAAATTATTATTATTATTAGAATAATAATACTTATTATTTTTATCATTATTAATAATAATAATAACATTAAGTTTTGTATGATTATTTTTTATTTAGTATTAAGTTTTTACCATCATTAACATTCTTATTATACTACTATATTCTGAAGATGAATAATGCTTATTGTCATGAAACCAAAACAATTATATTTATTAAGACAAAGATATTATTTCTGCTGTCAAAATTAACATATAAATCTAACAATTCAGTTTATCTGTTTAAAATAAGGTCCCTAATTTTACTGGACTGTATTTAAAGTTGTTCAACCCTAGGAAAAGTTCAATCCAAGATCATCTTATTGGCTGGTTTTGTTTGTAAATGCAACATTGTAAACATGACATCTGTATACAAAATTTAACATTTCATATTTGACTCTGCTTCTTAACAACAAAATGTTTTCCTTTTCCCCTACCCTCCACTATTCCTTCCATCTGGATAAACCCATTCATTTTTGTAAAAAAATTAGGTCTCATGAGTTGAATATTTTTTTAAATATTCATAAAATAAATTATCACCAATGGTTGGTTGGTTGGTTGTTTTTGTTTTATGGCATATCAGCCTCTGTGGGTCATTTATTGCCAACTAAATTTTATTTATTTATTGCTGGTAATACCTTTTTCTTTCAACAATTTATTGTTGTCTTAATATAAGTTTTGTGTCTAGAAATACTTTTTCTTTTCAAGTATCAAGATTCATTGGGATTTTGTTTTTAAGGGCAGGGCTTCCAAGTCCTACCCTGTTATTTAACCCATAACTAAGTTTTTTTTGTGTCTACTAATACTTTTTCTTTTTCAAGTACCAAGATTCATTGGGATTTGTTTTTCTTTTTTTAAGGGTGGGGTCCTCAAGTCCTACCCTGTTATTTAACCCATAACTGGAGGAAAGTGACAGATTAATACCTTTCCCAAGGGTACCAGTGCGTAAGTGAATGCAGGGTATTCAACAGGAATTTGAACTCGGCTCACCGATTTCTCTTTCCAAGCCGATATCCACTGCACCACAACGCACATCCGTCACTAAATGCTTACAGCACCTGGTATTCCCAAGCTGTCACCCATCTAAATACTGACCAGGCTCAACATTGCTTTGGTGATTGAGTGAGAACCAGTGTATTCAACGTATCACCAATGGATTTAGAAATTTGTCCAATTTATTTTCATTATAGTACTCTGTTAATTTCTAACATAGAGTTCTCATTAGATTAAAATCACCCATGGAATTAAACTTACCAATTACTAAGGATGCTGCTTAATTATAAATATATATATATATATATATATATATATATATAAAATATTATAAAAAAGTGAAAAAACACGTACATTAAAAATCCACTGTTCAAGCACTTACTTTTATAAAGTGGGCTCGGTACAGAGTAGAGCTTAATATTGTAATTTTGTTATTACAATGGTTTATAAAAGCATAATATCACTATACAAAAATTTTCGTGTTTCAGAATAAAACTGTTCCTCTTCAGGTGATATGTAAAAATAAATGATGAAAATGTTTTATTTTGAAAATATAAGATGAATTCATGGTTTATTTTAAAAATAAAAAAATTAAGGGAGTGGTAGCTGGAAGGAAATGCATTAAGTGTGTCAATATTGTTCATCAAAATTGAGAATTATGTAACCATATAGATTTAATATTTGGGTTATGAAAGGGGGCAGGATGGCTTGGATCTAGACATGTCACTTTTTAATTTTGTCTGGGTAAGATAAGTGGAACCTTAGATTTTTTAAATGGGTAGACAAGAATTTTTAACAGGAGGTTGGATTTTAGGATTTTTTTATTGAACAATAGATTTTTTTACTACTATTTCATGAGTAAAGGGGCTGGAATGTTTAAGTCAGAATTAGATTTAAATAGATTTAAATAATTATGGTATACTTAGTTACATTAGTATTAGTTACATTGTGTTAAGAACAACAATTAAGTATTGTGTGGATCATTTATTTTAGTAAAATAATTTTCATTTTTTTATTTATGTTAGAGCATAACCACTGGCCTCTAGCTCTCTCCCCTCCCCTGTATAACCTTCCCTTTCTCTCCACCTATGTATCTCTCATTGTACCTGCTTTCTCAGCTTTCTATTGTTCCTTTCTAACTAGCTTGTACTCCTCACTCTTTTCTAATTAATCTTTTTACATTTATGTAGCCACCTGCACATCAGTGGCGTTTCTGCCTTGCTTGGGGTGAAATGATTAAAAAAAAAAAAAAAGTTATAAATGAAACATTGTAATTAATTAAATTTTAAAGAAAATTATTTAATCTGAGTAAAGGTACATAGTGGGACCACATAATACTTAAATAGGTAAATAATTTTTAACAGCAAATTGGATTTTTTTCAAATTCTTCTTCTTCTATGTGCCCTGTCCCTTCAGGACGTAGGCAATCATGGTTCTCCACGTCTCCCTATCCCTTGTGGCTCTTAGTATGTTTGCTCCTGTTGCTCCTGGCAAACCCCGTTCCGTCATCCACCTGATCAGACCCTGCAAATATGTTATCCACTGCCTTCCTCTGTCTCTCCTTCCTTCTATCTGACCAGTCAGTATCAGGTTCTCCAGGCTCTCCTTCCTCATTGCGTGTCCCAGGAACTTCAGTTGTCTCTTCCTGATGCTCAGCATCAATTTCCTTTTTGTTGTCATTCTTTCCAACACCTCATCGTTGATTGCATGCTCAGTCCACGATATCCGTAGCATCCTTCTGTAGAACCAAATTTCGGCTGCTTCCATTATTACTTCATGAGTAAAAGGGCTGAAATATTTATATTATAATTATGATTAAATATTTCCGCATTATTCAATGATTAGTTGCAGCATATTACAATCACATGTATATTACAAGTTTTTAATATGCAACTGATGCTTGAATAATGCATGAAACTTCGAGTTGTGCCATCGATGTAGGGTAATATGTACATTTATTAATATATATATATGCTCTGTATACACTGCTTATATACAGCATGTTAAAATTTCCCTTCTCTGATTCCATGCGCCTATGGCTTAGGGAGTAGTGACTCTGACTGACACTAAATCAGTTGAGTTTTGATCCCAGCCAGAAGCAAGTGGATGTGTCTAGCCACACTGATGAGCTGTGAGACATCAAAACAGGTTTGTATGTGGATGACTAAGGTGTTTACTTGTGCAACCAGACTGGCAACTGGGTCCCACCCATTCACAGTCAGCTTAGCCGAACGCAGACGACAATTCTACTCCTGCAGCTTCCTCTCTCGCACTTCCCGCCTGTGGAACTCACTCCCGTATTCTTGCTTTCCTGACGGCTACAACCTCCAGAAATTTAAATGCAAAGTCAATACTCATCTACTAACCACTGGCCTCTAGCTCTCTCCCCTCCCCTGTATAACCTTCCCTTTCTCTCCACCTATGTATCTGTCATCGCACCTGCTTTCTCAGCTTTCTATTGTTCCTTTCTAACTAGATTGTACTCCTCACTCTTTTCTAATTAATCTTTTTACATTTATGTAACCCCCTGCACATCAGTAGCATTTCCGCCTTGCTCGGGGTGAAATGATTAAAAAAAAAAAAATGTATTAAAGTGATGACAGGAAAACATGGGACCTTTAGAAGGCATTAATGAACTATCTTTTTTGGTTATTAGTAGAAACACAAGGAAGTTTAGTAGAAGAAGAAAACATATTACAGAGAAGATGTTTGGTTATTCAGAACACCACAGACATGCACACATACACACACATATATATAAGGCAAATATATCTCATAATATTATATCTATTTTTTTTTTTAATTATTTCACTCTAAGAAAGCAATAAAGCTACTAAGACTCAAGCGGTTACAGATTATTAGAGAATATGAGAAAAATACTATTAAGGATCAGTGAGTCAGTTTAGTGTTGTATTTGATACACGCTTGTACAATCATGTCTCTTTCAATCAATGATTGAGTTTATAGAAGATTTTCCCACAATAGGCTGCTGTTACTTCCTGCAATAGATTGGTTGCCAATCAAGGCTATAGAACCCAATCCATTCTGCTATTTAATTCATAGCTGGAGAGAGAAGTGATGGATTCATACCTTTTCCAAGGGTATTTACATGTAAGTGAACACAATGAGTTCAACTGGAATTTCAGCTTCTTGTTTCAAGCCAATATCCAGATGTGTATTTTTATTTTTATTTTCTTATTTGTTTCACACCAAGCAAGGCAATAAAGTCATTAAGATGTTGCTGAGTATTAGAGAATATGAACGAAAAATAATAATTCTATATGTGGGCTGTTATATGTAAATTACCAGTCAGTGTATAAGTATAAAAATATAAAATCTCCACATATATATATATATATATATATATATATATATGTATTGGGATGAGCTGGCTGTGATAATGTTTAGAGCTAAGATTGTTGGGTTTTTTTTTCAGGAGTTTTACCAATAAAAGTTATTTTGGCAAGCAAGTTTTTTTACCATAATGTACTCGATATCTTGGTAGACATAGAGTGTTAGTAGATTTAATGCAAAGAATTTGTCACTTTAATTGAGTAGGTTCATGCCAGACTTCGAAATTTTATGAGGACATATTTATGATGTCATCTCTCAGACCAAAAAAAAAAACACCCAACCATGATGAGTGACAGCATTATAACAGTGTTCCCACTAAACTTCAAAATTCGCATGAATCTGACCAGTTGAAGTGACAATTGTATCAAACCTATATATATATATATTGAAATCATTAAATACATGAAACCACAGTAAACTGCAAACACAAATTAAAGAACTAACCTTACAATCATGCTAAGAAATATTACAAAAGCCAAAGCTAGGACCCATTAGAGATGATAAACCTTTATAGTATTAACAACACTCTTACATCAAATTTTACCTATTACACACCAAAAACTGTGATCTAATTTAAATTTTTATAGAAAAAAGTGATTTCCTAAATTTAAAATTAAGGATTAAAATACAAAATTAGATTAATTATCAAAACTGTGTTTAAATACAAAAATATTCTATAGTTTTTTTTGTTTTTTTTTTGTTTTTTTTTTTAATCGTATCACCCCAAGCAAGGCGGTAATGCCACTGATGTGCAGGGGGCTACGTAATAGTGAAAGGATTGGAAAAGAGAAAGCCAGAAACCACATCCTAAACAGGGAACAAGGGATGAGCCTCTTAACCTGTTCAATAGACGTGGGTGGAGTGTGAACCGGGTGATAGATAGATCTATCTACTCCAATTTAAAAAAAAACAAAAACAAAAAAACAAAGTGAGAAGATTGGAAAAGAGAAAGCCGGAAACCACATCCTAAACAGGGAACAAGGGATGAGCCTCTTAACCTGTTCAATAGACGTGGGTGGAGTGTGAATCGGGTGATGTACAAATAAACATTAAAGATAGGTCTAATCCTATTCCTCCTCACTCTTACACTTTCCTTACTCTCCCCCTCTAGTAAACCCAAAGAATAAAGTCCAGTCATGAGGCCATAAAGCTCTACCCCATCTTCTAATGTTAAATCTGTCTACAAAATTCCCGACACTTTCATAACTCAACTATATTCCCTACCCATCCCACTTTTCAAAATTCTAACAGACAATTTACAAGACTTATTCTCTCATCGCTAACCCCTGTTAACATCCCACACACAACTCACCAAATATAAGAAAAGAGGCTTTCCATTCTTTTCCACACCACCTGATGAGACATTGTAATTTCAATGTCAAAGCAAAACGTACGCTTTGTAGTGGATAAAAAAATTGTACATGTTCTAAACTATAATTTATAATAAATATTCACAGCTCTATATTATATATAGAGCACTGTTTTAAATTAATGTTTTGGACGTTGAAAATTTTTCTTCATTCTTTATTCACTTGGATATATATATCACTCATTCAGTAATGAATTAGAGCACTCTAACTACTGGCATATGATACATCATACACTAAAAAGTCTGCCTCCTTCTGCCAAGCACCCATAGCTCATAGGTAGAATTGCCGACTGATGCCAATTCGGTTGGGTTTCAATTCTGGGCAAAAGCAATCAGATGTTTAACCGTACTGATGAGCTGTGATACATCAAAACAGATCTGTCTGCGGATGACTATATATATATATATATATAACTATTCAGTGACAATCGTATTAAATATATATATATATATGTGAACTTAGCTAACTGGTACCCCCCAAACATGAATTTGCTCAAGCAACAAGATTAGCAACTAGGTCCCACCAGTTTACTGTGAAACCAATAAATTGTAAATGCAAATTCTACTCCAGCAGCTTCTTCTCTTGCACTTCCCACCTGTAGAATTCACTTCTGTTTACTTGCTTTTCCCAATGGCTACAATCTTCAAGAATTCAAAAGTAAAGTCAATAGTCATCTCCTGACACCCCCTGTAACCTGTCACTCTTTCTCATAACTTACCTCCTATGTAACCCCTGCTCAACAGTGGCAGTAAAATGCCTTGCTTGGGGTGACACAATTATAAAAAATATATTGATATACTGAGCACCTATAGCTCAGAGGTAGAATCGCTCATTGATGTCAATTCGATCAGGTTTCAATCCTGGCTAGAATCAATCAGATGTCTAACTATACTGATGAGCTGTGATATAGCAAAACAGATCTGTCTGCAGATGACTATATATATATATATAAATCCAGGTAAAGAGAAACCAAGTTTTTACGATTTTGAGTTCCCTGGCATTTATCATGTATCAGCCTAGAAGAAGTTCACGTTACCCTGCACTTTATATTACCAATGCTGATTTTGCTGATGACATTGCGCTGTTGTCGGACAACCTCCTTAGTGCTCAGGCACTCCTATCTTCTCTTGAATCAACAGCAAACTGTTCAGGGCTTCACCTGAATGAAACTAAAACTGAGTGTATGCCAATTAACATTCGCAGCAATCATGAAATTAAAACCCTCTCGAATAACATCCTTAAACGTGTTGATGACTACAAATATCTAGGATCACACCTTAAGAATTCTGGAAAAGACTTTGATATCAGAAAAGGCATAGCATGGACTGCTTGTAACAAAATGGATAAGATCTGGAAATCCAATCTTGATCGTAAGATCAAAATCCAAGTTTTTCGTGCACTTATTGAACCAATCTTACTCTATGGATCTGAAACTTGGACTCTTTCAGCAAAACAACAGCACTGTTTAGATGGATGGTATACTCATCTTCTCAGAAGAGTACTTGATCTTTCATGGTGAAACCACCCAACTCTAGAATTGATATTTGGAGACCTACCAAGAGTTCAAAAGAGACGTGTCCAGTTTGCTGGGCATTGCACACGTGCCACAGATGAACTTGTTTCATCGTTTGTATTATGGAGGCACCCATCATCTCACAATCGATCTCGTAAGTTAACCTTTTCAGACAGGATACACAGAGATACATCTATCGCTAAGGAAGACCTTACAGGAGCTATGACAAATAGGGAATACTGGAAGGGTGTAGTGAGTTCTATCTTGGCTGAGGCCACAGAATGATGATGATGATTTATTTTTTTATAAACAGTGCTTAATACAATAAATATTGTAGAGCATAATATAATCATATAATTATGAATTAAAAGTACATTGTGACATGGAAATTTCTGTTTCAAGATAGAATCTCGTCATCAGGCAATGTTGGATGTTGATTGTGAAAATGATTTACATTTCCTCATCATTTTCACAACCAAAAACCAACATTGCCTGGTGATGAGATTCTATCTCGAAACATAGAAATTTCAGTTTCGCAATGTACTTTTAATTTATAATTATATGATTATATATATATATATATATATATATATATATATATATATATATATATATATATTATTATTATTATTATTATTGTTATTATATTTATACTTCAGAATACAAATGTCTCATCAGGTAGTTAATAATAATGGTAATAATGTTGTAATTATTTTTTTCATTCCTTATTCATTTGGTATATATATATATATATATATATATGTTTGAAGGTTAGGAGAAAACCAGACATTTTAAAGTCTTTAATAAACTAACAAGATGGCTTTTACAGCAGGAGAGTGATAACCAAGGGAGCTCATCAAAAAACACTCAAGAGATTAGTAGAATATTACATAGGAGATGGGCGATTGTTGACAATACCACACACACACACACACACACACACACACACACACATATATATATATATATATATATATATATAAAGATAAATATATCTCATGCTATTTTATTTCTTTTTTTATATTTTTTAGTTAGTTAACCCCAAGGAAAAGTTAGTACCACTACAATGCAAGGTGTTATTGAGGGAGAAAGAAAAAAAGAACACTTTAGAAATGACAAGCTGTCACCCATCTAGGTACTGACCATGCTTGACTTTGCTTAAAGTCTGGTGTTTCAACATGATATGGTCATAAGCATTTAGATTTTGTCAAGAATCTCGAGATATATTGCAGTAACAACCAACACGATGTGGCAGCAGTATTATTTGGTTGTTATGTATGTTTGACAGAAAGATATAAAAGCCATGATTATATGATATATTTCCATCGGGTAAATTAAATCGTGATGGAAACATGAGAATATATCTGTGTTTAGATCTTTTCCACTAATCAAATTTGTTCTGTGGAATTCTTTGAAGGCTGCAAATACTCAGAATCATAAAAATTAACCAAACATCGTATAAGTCAGCATTTACTTACTTTTATTGAATATTCTTACTTGGTCCTTGAATTTTGTTCGTTTCTTTTCAGTTTCTTTCCCAGTTTTGGCAATTTTTTTTTTACTTTTTTTATAATCGTTAAGGGGAAGTAATTCATGTTGGCTTGTTTTTTTTTGTGTGTTCATTTTGCACCTATATTTTATGAACATTTTTATCTTGCTTTTTTTTTTCTTTTCCGGGTTTTATTTCATGAGGTTCAAAGATGAGCTTTATTTAATTTTAAAACATTTTTTTCATTTTTATCATGCTTATTTGATTTTCCTGTATTTTTAAACAAAACGTATGTATTTTGTGGTGCGATGGAATACGAAATCTGAGAGTCAAGTTCGAATTCCATTTGAATTTGTTGCATTCACTTACTTACACCCTTAAAATAAGTATTAATCCATCTCTTTTCTCTCCATCTATGGGTTAAATAGCAGACTGGGTTCTATAGCTTTGGTTAGCTACCAGTCTACCACAGAAAAAAACAGGAAAATCTTCTGCCTAGTCAGTTATGGATCAAAAGAGACATGATTGTCCAAAAGTGTATCTCGTATGGCACTTAACTGACTGATCTGGATAAAAGAATTGAATAGTAGGACAGACTGTGTTTTATAACCTTGTTTGGTAACTAGTTGATCACAGAAAGAAATGGTAACCTAATGAAGGAAAATCTTCTGCCTAGTCAGTCATGGATTGAAAGAGACATGATTGCCCAAGAGTGTATCATATAAGGTACTTAACTGACTGACTGAAGAGTGTAAAAGAAAGGTAAAATAATTTCAACTTTAAAAATATAATTGCCATATTCAACCATATTCAACTAAAACCTCTGTATTTAGGCCTTGTCCTTCAGTTGAAGAGGAAGTAACAGGATGTCTCATCCCATTAATAGCGAGAATAATCTGCATTTAGCTATAAAATAGTAATTCTACTGAACACACACTCTTACATACTTCTTAGCCTATCGCTCCCAGTGGAGCACAGGCTATTGAGGACCCCTTACCATTGCAAACTGTTCTGGTCTGGTTTTTTGTCATCACTGCTTCTGTAACTCGTTTTTATACAGGTCAGTCAGTTTAGGTGCCATACGTGATACACGCTTGGGCGATCATGTCTCGAAAGAGACATGACTGACTGGGCAGAAGATTATCCCGCAGTAGGTTGCCATTGCTTTCTGCAGTAGACTGGTTGCCGACCAAGGCTATAGAACCCAATCTGTCTTGCTATTTAACCCATAACTGGAAGGAAGAGACGGATTAATACCTTTCCCAAGGGTATTTGTGCGTAAGTGAATACAATGGATTCAGCTGGAATTCGAACTCGGCTCCCCGGTTTCTCGTTCCGAGCCGATATCCACTGTACCACAACGCACATCCTCTTTATACAGGTAGGGAGGTGTTAACCCTTACACAAACCTCCTTAACTTCTGTGCAAAGTGATCCACTGCCAGGGTGGTTTCAAATTCAGAATTTTTTCTTCTCCTAGACCAGTTGTCACCCAAGGTTATAGAACCCAATCTGTCCTGCTATTTACCCATATCTAGAGAGAGAAGAGATGGATTCTTACCTTCCCCAAAGGTATTAGTATGGACATGAATGTAATGAACTCAACTGGAATTTGAACGACTCTCCAATTCCTCAATCTGAGCTGCTATCCATTATTTCACTGTGCCTCTTCACATCTAAATAGCAGTTTGTTGTATTCATTTGAAAATCTTCACCATATAAATAGCAGTTGATACAACTGGAGGCTAAACTAATCCTAACATTGAAGATTAAACTACTAGAGAAATAGTCATGAATAGAATGTTATAAACTATAATTAGTCAGAAGTATTCAATTCTATTCAATAGTATTTTAGTCTTCAAGGTCAGGATTAGTTTAACTTTTAGCTGTATCAACTGAGCACAGTCTCTTATGAATATGTGTATACATGTATACATATTTAGACACAAATACCATTGGGAAAGGTATTAATCCATCTCTTCCCTCCAGTTATGAGTTAAATAATAGGACATATTGGAATCTATAGCCTTGGCTGGCAACCTGTCTACTGCAGAAACCAATGGCAACCTACTGCAAGAGTAGTATAATTGGGTGATCATGTCTCAAAAGAGACATGATCACCCAATCATGTATCATGTATGGCACTCAGCTGACTGATATGCATGTTATATATTCTGTTACTGCAGTGTATAATTTTACTCAAAACCGTATTTTACATTAAACAATGCAGAGCTGGCAAAATTTAAAATAAGATAAATATTGTTTTGAAAGATCAGGAATACAGGTGACAGGCAAAATATTGTTTTGATAAACAGTGTAGTCAAAGTCAGAGAATATAAACACTCAGGAATAATAAAAAAAAATATGCAGGATGGAAGATTACATGGTTAAATGAAACTCGCTTATATAAGAAACAAATGAGAGAGAAGTAAAAAAGAGATAAGGAGAGAAACTGGAGAGAGATAGAGAGAAAATTGGATTGAGAAGTGAAGACAAACCCAGCAGTCAACTGCTCTTATATGCATATGTGCAAACTATCTGGCCAACCTCTACTCCATACCATATCACCAAAGAAAAAGAATAAAAATATAATTGTATATCTAAACTTAAATTGGAACTTTGTCTGTGTGTGTGTATGTGTGTGTGTGTGTGCATGTGTGTGTATGTGTGTCTGTTACCTATAGACTCTGAAATGGCTGAAACAATTTTCTTGAAAATTTACACAGTTGTACTATAAGCGTCTACGAGTGTTCTTAGCTTGGTTTTGTGTCGAGGTACCCCCAGTAAATATTGAAAATCGATAATCAAAAAAATAGGGTTATAGAAGGAGTGGTCTGATTTTAATCAAATTCGATACATTCATAGACAAAGACATAAGAAAAGATATTCAGAAGTTTCAAGGTTGCAATTCTTACAATATTGCAGAAAATCGATAATATATATATAAAAGACAAGATGTTTGTGTGTGTGTGTGTCTGTTTATCTGCCTGTATTTCTGTATTTTTTCATCCCTTTTATTTTAGTTTTTGCTTCAGGTTTGGCTCTAAGTAGGTATAATTGTAGTTCTTAGTCTCAGCCATGATACCATTTATTCAGAGGACTTATTTAGCCTTCAAAATACAGTTTACAACGAAAAAAAATTATTTGATATTGATACCAGGAAATCAAAATTTGATTTGCATGCATTCATTTTTCTTTCAGTCTACGGTTTTGCTTTAACTAGAAACAACTATTGCTTTTTAGTCTTTTGTGCCAACATCCAAAGAGTCTGAGCTCCAGAACCATGGATTAGTTTTAAAGTTTTCATTACACCTGAGCAACACTGGGCTATACTGCTAGTTTTTATATAAATCCATGTTCATTGTTCATTGTTGATGTCAAGTTCATCGCCAACTTTCGTTCCAGTTTATTCTCTGTCAAATTGATATGCAATATAGATAGATATATAGATAGATTTTTCCATCATTTGTCAAAGATACTAAAGTATTCTGTTGTTTATACTTTCAAATGGCAATGCAAGGATGAACCACTCAGTGACTCAAAACCTAAATCAGACAACATATTTTTCTAAATATAAGACAGAGTATTTTTAATTAAAGTATGCATTGTACGCAGTCTGTTCATGACATGGTCATTGGTCAGCATTTGCTAGGTAATCCATAGTGTGAAGTAAGATATAGTAACAATTCTTTTACTATTCTGTGCAGATCTAAGCTCACTCAGCATTTTGCTGGTATATATAATTTTTAAGAAGCACTATATATATATATATATATATATATATATATTGCTTTAAACATTATATTTAGTGGTTAGTCGTGTTTGAATAGGCACAGATATTGAGTGTGCAGATATTAAAAATTTTGAGAGATTCTATGATAAGAGATCTTCTTCTATGTGCCTTCAGGATGTAGGCGATCATGTCCTTCCACGTTTCCCTATCCCTGGTGACTCTGAGCACGCCTTCTCCTGTTACACCATGCAATCCTCATTCCGTCATCTACCTGATTGGGTCCTTCAAGTATGTTATCCGTTGCTTTCCCCTGTCTCTTTTTCCCTCTATCTAGTCTGTTAGTATCAGATTCTCCAAGCCCTCCTTCCTCATTGCGTGTCCCAAGAACTTCAGCTGTCTTTTTCTGATGCTCAGTATTAATTTCCTTTTTGTTTCCATCATTTCCAAGATCTCATCATTGCTCACAGGCTCAATCCATGATATTCATAACATCCTTCTGTAGAACCACATTTCAGTTGCTTCAAGTTTTTCCTTCATCTTTGATGGTTTTGTCCAGCATTCACTGCCATATTGAAGGAACGGACAGCACATAACAATTCCAATACTCTCTTCCTAGTTTCTAACGAAATTGTCCTGTTTCTTAATATCTTACTCAACTTCTGGAATACTTCCTTCGCCATGCCAATTCGCCTTCGGATCTCTGTGTCACAATTTCCGTCTTCTGTTATAATGCTTCCCAGGTATTTAAATTTTTGTACCTGCTTGATTCTAGTATCCCCGACCTGTATTTGGCATATCGGGCTACCCTTTTTACTGATGACCATGTATTCGGTTTTTCGTGCAGTTTATTTCTAGTCCATTCTTGTTATTTTCTTCTGCTACTTTGTTTAACAGCACAAAATTTGGCTTTGCCTGACTGATGACTCTTCATGTTTATGTTGGTTAAGGCATGTTGGGCTTAATGGTAGCCCCCTCTGCCCTGAGAGGGATTCAGTTTCAAATCCTGCTGGAGAGCATAAATTATTCTTTAATAAGAATAATGTTGTTTAAATGGATCAACATTGTATAGGGAAACTCTGAATGAATTGGTCAGAAGATTACCTTTGGTCTGTACATTGCATTGCCATCTGAAACTGATAGCGAACATAAAAGTTCCTTAGTTCCTTTTCCCTATAAAATCAACACACCTTCCTTAATTCATTTCCTTATAAAATCAATATACCCTCATTAGTTCTTTTTCCTATAAAATCAACTTACCTTCCTCAGTTCTTTTCCCCTTTAACATCAATATACCTTAGTTCTTTTCCTTTATAAAGTTGGAGGACTCTCCTTGATTCATTTCCCCTATTAAATCAATAGGCTCTGAGATTTTTGACACTACATAATCAATATGTTCTCTGTAGTCCTTTTCCCCTATAAAACCAACATACCTTCCTTCGATCTTTTCCTCTATAAAATTAACATAATTTTCTTAGTTCTTTTTCCCCCTATAAAATCGATATGTTTTTTTTTGTTCTTCTTCACTGTAAAATCAACTAACTCTCTATAGATTTTTCCCCTATAAAATTAGCAAACACTCGTTTGTTTTTGTCTCCCATAAAATCAACATGCTAATTTATTTCTTTTCCCTTATAAATTAAAAACGGGATTAACTATTTCTTATTTGCCTTTTACAACCCTCGAAATCGCATGCACTTTTCTCTTCAATAGATTCACTCAGGGAAAATATCTCCCTTCAACATGTGAAGAAATTTAAGCTGGATATCAGCTATCTTATTCATGTCACAGGGCAACCGTATCAATGTTTCCTGGAAAATTCTGGAAGCCATTAAAAAATAGCTTGCAAGAATTATCACCAAGGATTCACTATATTTTCCATGTACATCTGTTCAGTGGCTATAAAGGCAAGTATCAATTTACAGTTGGGCAATTTAGAAAATCAAGAAAATCATATGAAAATTGTAAACAGAATTTCTTTTTCGTATACATTTTCTACAATGAAGAAAAAAGAAAGGTTCTCTATTTAAAATTGTTTACAAAAACAATAGGATATCGGCTCAGAATGAGAAATCGGGGAGCTGAGTTCAAATTCCAGCTGAATTCATTGCATTCACTTTCGTACAAATACCCTTGGGAAAGATATTAATCCGTCTATTCCTTCCAGTTATGGGTTAAATAACAGGACAGATTGGGTTCTGTAGCCTTGGTCAGCAACCAGTCTACCGCAGAAAGCAATGGCAACCTACTGCGGGATAATCTTCTGCCCAGTCAGTCATATCTCTTTCGAGACATGATCGCCCAAGCGTGTATCACATATGGCATTTAACTGACTGACAAAAACAAAACTGAATATAAGAACTCTTTGTTTTCAATAAATTTTTTCTTTATTTTCGCTATCAGAATTTATTATGCTAGTTGATATTTTCACAATAAAAATGGTATTAGCGAACTGATTTTGACAAAAATATCAGTTTGCACTCATATATGAAAAATATACTGTATGGATTTCGGCTTATAAAATCAGTTTTTATTAGGAATATAGACAATAACTTAAGATGCAGATAAATTCACAATGAATTTATATAACAGACCGGTCGCAATAGTAATTCTTATGAAATTGCTACGTCTACTGCTAGAAAAGTTTTTTCATTTTATAGCACTAGATGATTTTTTTCTTGCCATTATCTGCAGAATCTATCTTACATATTTACAAGTCTGCCACATCTGGTCCGGTACTCCTATCATGTATTTAGAGATCCTTGATAAATTTGAAGAAGAATCAGCAATATTATTGGTCCTTATCTGACAGCTCGGCTTCAGTCACTTTCCCATTTCCGTAAGGTTGCCTCTCTGTATTTTTTCTATAAATGTTTTCATGGTAATTTTTGAGATGAGCTCTTTGCTATGATACCTAGACATTTTGAATTTAAGCACAGTACTAGATTGGCATCAAGATATCATCAATTTATAGTTAGGCTGGCTAGATGTAGCTGTAATTTCTATGCTAACATTTTTTTGCACTTCTCTCTTGTAGAACTCCCTTCCAGCTCTACTTGAATTTGCAATAACTTAAATGCAATCTCAATCACTATCTACTGTCCTCCTGATTACTCTGTCCTCTTCCCATTCATTATTAATATTTCTGTTCCTAATTCTTTCACATCCTGTGTCTTAGTGGCTTTACTGTCTTGCATAGAGTGATGTCAATAAAAAAATCTGCAATTTTATTAGTCCTACTTAGCATCTCAGCTTCAGTGATTTTCCCACTGCCATAAATTAACTTCCCTGTGCATTTTCTACTTTCATGGTAATTGTTGTGATGAATTTTCCTGCTATGGTAGCTAGACTTTATGAATTTAAATGTAGAACTCTCTTCTTGCTTCTTGATTTCTAGTTAACTATATGAATTTAGCATAGTTTATCCACAATTTTAAAATATGAACTTTGAACAGTTTATCCACAATTTCAAAATATGAACTTTGGACAGTTTATCCACAATTTTAAAATATGAACTTTTGGACAGTTTATCCACAATTTTAAAATATGAACTTTGGACAGTTTATCCACAATTTCAAAATATGAACTTTGGACAATTTATCCACAATTTCAAAATATGAACTTTGGACAGTTTATCCACAATTTCAAAATATGAACATTGGACAAAATATGAACATTGTTCATTCACAATTTTCAGCACAATACACAATACTTGATTAAAAAATTTTAAAATTTAATAGACAGACATTGTTGGTTCATTTTTATCATTTTTTTTTTTAATAGTATCACCCAGAGCAAGGCGGTAATGCCACTGATGTGGTTGGATGAATACTTGCTGCCTAAATGTACCTCATAAAATGAATGTCATGGCAATAGTTGCCAAGAACACATTCGACATCAACTGAACTGACAGTATCGGTTGAAAATTATAAAACATTTCACTTAAAACAATCTTTCAGGAAAATACGTTTGTCATCTTCAGTACTGATTAGGTTTTCCTTACTAACTTTTTGATTAAAGTAGTGTGGCCTCTGAACATATAATTGTGTCATTATTTTCTCTCTGAGTTACATTGTAATTGTTGCTGTTGCTGAAAATTCTCCAGTGATGTGGTTTCTGTTATTTGGTACAGTTTTTTGTTTGTAATTCTGTAGTGCTGCTCCACAAGATTCAAAGACAGAACACAAATACAATATGTGTTTTCTGGTGTATTTGAAGGATATTTTTTTCATGGACTGCACTGGTTCCCATCTCCAAATTGAGTGGATTGATTACTGTCTTCAGTAAAGTGTCTTTGAAGAGATCCTTGAGAATCAAAGACATGGTGCTCTGTGTGGTCTTTTGCTAGATATAAGCTCTGAGAAGAGGACTTGTTTAGGTAGGCAGATGAATGGCATTTGGAATTTGGGCAGGCATCTAGCACATGGAAGTTGGTGGTGGTATGTCATGGCATAAAGATGAGAGTCTAAAAACCATCATTCAATGGTAATATTAGTCATTTCACAAGAAATTAGAAATTTGTGTTTACAAAGCTTAATTTGTCTTCATCTACTGTGAAATCATTTGTGGTTGAGCAGTTAAGACACATTAGGTCTTTTGATGGCTTCCCCTATTTTGTTAGAGGTTGCAGGTTCAATTTCTGCGGAATGACACACATTTTCCTAAGAAAATTTCTCAAAAATACTCATACTGGTAGAGTTATATATATAAATATACTGTTTAATTAAAAACAAAATATCCATTCAAATACAAGAATGTATTACGAATAATGTTAAAATAAAAAATTATTTCTGCTTCTTGCTTTCCAGCCTGCTAAAAGTCCTCCTCTGTGGTTCCTGTATTTAAGAATTCTGGAGAACTCTCAAACCCATCTAATTATTATCCTATCAGCCTTCTACCAGTTTTTGGCAAAGTGTTTGAGGCTATTATCAACACTGAAGTGGTTCCACATCTTACAGCCTACAGTCTCTTCTCTGACAAACAATATGGTTTCCACTTCACCAGGTCTACTGCAGATATGCCAACGACCATCATTGAGTATATATACCAAGCTCTTGATGAGAACAGTGAAGCTGGCGCTGTTGCCCTGGATATCTTCAAAGCATTTGACAGAGTCTGGCATGCTGGCCTTCTACACAAACTATGGGGCTATGGTATAACTGGACGATTGTTTGATCTAATCTAATCATTCCTTTCAAATTGCATAATGAAGGTAGTATTGAATGGACATGCTTCTTGATACTATCATTCAAATGTTGGTGTACCTCAAAGCTTTATTCTAGGTCCTAAGATTTTTCTGATTTTTATCAACGATCTCACTAATGTAATCATATCCCAAGTAGGTATCTATGCTGATAACACCACTATTTATTCTTGCCTTGGTCAGAAATCCGCTGAGGTTGACAAAGCAAACCTTGCTGCTGAGCTCAAAAAGGAACTGTGGTGGACTGGGGTAAGAAATGACTTGTGAATTTTAATGCTTCCAAAACAATGCTGCTATCTGTTAACCACTATAGACAATCGCTCCTTGCCCCCCACCCACCCATTAACATGGATTAGGCTAGTCTCTCTGAAAGCAAAACACTGCACCTTCTTAGCCTAACTCTCTCAGCAGACCTAAAGTAGAATGACTACATTGAATACATAGCTAAATCTGCTGCTAGGAAGATTGGTTCACTGTGTAGGGCCAGGAAAGTTTTCCCATCTGAATCCATCCTGCATATATATAAATCTACCATCCACCCATGTATTGAATACTGCTGCGGCATCTAGTCGGGTGCCTCTGCTATTCACCTCAGGGTTCTTGACAAAATCCAACTGAGAATCTGCAATGTGATCAATCTCTACTTGGTAGCTCAGCTGCAGTCACTTTCTCACCAGCTTTCCTTTGTCTCTTCTTCAAATACTTTCACGGGTTCTGCTCTGACAAGGCTAGTTCCCTGGTACCCTCTCTGCATGAATTTACTCAAGCTACTAGACTTGCAATTAGGTCCCACCCTTTTACAGTGAAACAAATAAAATGTAACTGCAACTTCTACTCTAACAGCTTCTTTTCTCACACTTCCCACCTGTGGAATTCTTTTCCATATACATGCTTCCCTGACAGCTACCATCACCAAGAATTTAAATGTAAGGTCAATTGCCATTTCCTATCTCTCTGACTTGCATCCTTTCCCTCATGTTCTTTTCCCCATCCACTCTACTCTCTTCACATCAGTGTTCTCATCCTTCTCTTACCCATGTTCTGGCACCCCCTATAACTTGTTTCTCTTTCTCATTACTATTCTCTTATGTAACCCCCTGCACACCAGTGGTAGTAAAACTGCCTTGCTTGGGGTGAAATGATTATAAAAAATACAGTGGGGTGAAACAAATATTCGTACACATGAAAAATTGTATTTTAATGATTGTAAAACCTTTAACTGAAACAAAATTCGATATATTTTATGTATAAAGATACATACTACTAAAAAATAATAATATTCTCAAATGCTTCTTATTCTAACAGAAATTAATGCATTATTTTCATTTTAAGGGGTGAAAAAAGTATTCGTACAAAACAACAAAAGCATATTAATTTTATACTTTGTGGAATATCCTTTATTCAGTTTAACAGCTACCAGTCTATTCCTGTACGTCTCAACTAATGATTTGCACACATTGACTGGTATTTTTTCCCATTCTTCTTGGCATATTGTCTTCAAATTCTCGATATTTTTTGGGGCTCTTTTCACAATATGAATTTTCAAATATCACCATAAATTCTTGATTGGGTTCAAGTCTGGGGACTGACTTAGCCATTGCAAGACATTAATGTTACTTTCAACGAACCATTTCTTTGTAGATCTAATGGTATGCTTAGGATCATTATCTTGTTGAAGAATCCAATCAGGAAGTAGCTGAATCTTCTCAACAGAAGTCATTGCAGAATTTTCTGGTAGCTTTCGGCATTCATCTTACCATTTATTACTGATATTTTGCCAACACCTTTTGCAGAAAAACAGCCCCATATCATGATACTGCCACCACCAAACTTTACAGTTGGCACAGTGTTCTTTGGTAAGTAGGCTTCACCATCTTTCCTCCACACATGATTTTGATAATTATGACCAAACAACTCTATTTTAGTTTCATCAGTCCATAGTACCTTTTCCCAAAACATACATTCTTTATTCTTATGCTTTTTAGTGAATTTTAGCCTAGCATCTGTGTCGTTTCAAGAGTAGTGGAGTCTTCCTTGGGCTACGTGATTTCAGACTGTTTCTCTGTAGTTCATTACTTATTGTACATTTGGTTACTTTAATCCCAGATGCACTCAGATGTTCCTGCAGCTCTTCTTGGGTAACCTGTGGATTTTGTTGGATCTGGCGTCCTAATATCCTTGCTGATCTTGGAGAAATCTTCCTCGGAACACCTGTTTGTCTTAGGTTTTCAACGCTGTTACGAGTCTTAAAACGCACAATGAACAAAGCAATTGTAGTAAAAGGAATTTTCAGGTCGCGAGAAATCGTTCTATAACTATTCCCATCTTTCCAAAGAGACAAAATCAGTTGTTTTTGTGAAATAGTCAATTCTTTCCCTTTAGGCATTATTAGAACCTTCTTGTAAGACTAGCTATTGCAGAATTCTCTGATAGTGGCTAATAGCGTTAACTGTAGTTACTGATAACATTACTTGAAAATTCTAGAAAATACTACCATAAAATATTCGTTAAAATTGATTTGTACGAATACTTTTTCACCCCTTAAATTGAAAATAATGCATTAATTTCTGTTAGAATAAGAATTGAGATTATTATTTATTATATTTTTTATTATTTTTTAGTAGTATGTATCTTTATACATAAAATATATCAAATTTTGTTTCAGTTAAGGGTTTTACAATCATTAAAATACAATTTTTCATGTGTACGAATATTTGTTTCACCCCACTGTATAAATATATATATATATATATATATATATATATATATATATTAAACAAAAAATTTCAATATTTTTCTAATTTCTGATACGAGATAGTATTTACACTATTTCCATTATTCAGACTATTGTCCATTGAACAGGTGAAGAGGCTTATCCCTTGTTTCCTGTTTAGGATGTGGTTTCCGGTTTTTCTCTTTTCTAATCTTCTCACTGTTTTTTTGTTTTTTTTCAATTGGAGTAGATAGACTAAACTATCGCCCGGTTCACACTCCACCCACGTCTATTGAACAGGTGAAGAGGCTTATCCCTTGTTTCCTGTTTAGGATGCGGTTTCCGGTTTTTCTCTTTTCTAATCTTCTCACTGTTTTTTTGTTTTTGTTTTTTTTTGTTTTTTTTTTCAATTGGAGTAGATAGACTAAACTATCGCCCGGTTCACACTCCACCCACGTCTATTGAACAGGTGAAGAGGCTCATCCCTTGTTTCCTGTTTAGGATGTGATTTCCGGTTTTAACTTTTCTAATCTTCTCACTCTTATGCAGCCCCCTGCACATCAGTGGCGTTACCACCTTGCTTGGGGTGATATGAAAAAAAAATCTCTGTTGGCATTTTTAAAATGTTCTTCACACACTAGGAATTTCAAACCAAAAAGGTTACTAAAATATTAGGTTTATAAGTCCCAGAAATTCAGTTCCTGTTGTTCTCAAGGACACATGGCCCAGTGGATATATAGGCATTGGTTAGTTCCAGTGACTTGATCCAGAGAGTTTTGAGTTCAACACCAGGCTACAGTAGTGGTGAATACCTTAGAGAGTTGGGAGATAACACATGATAATTACCAGAAGCAGCTTCACACAAGGAATGAGAATGATATACTCCAGTGACTGTAATAAAGGGTTTGGTTCAAATTTCTAGTAAGAAGGTTGGAGCATAAAACAGCCGAAACATTGTAAAAATGGCAACAAAGTTGATGACAATAGTCTGAATAATGTAAATAGTATAAAAAATTTCAAATCACTTCATCAGGGAAATAGAGATGCCAGTTTTGTCAACCTCAATTAAAACTGAGTTCATTGTCAGAAGTACAATTTCATCAGATGAAAAGCATGAGACAAGGAGCAGGGGGAGGGTGGAAGGTTTTTGTCTTAAAGAGGAAAAAGTTATATAAAAGTAAAACCTGAATATAAACCTGCTGGCATTTATTTGGGATTATATGAAACAAAAAAAACAGGGAGGATAAGAATAAAAACAAAACATAGAAAAAAGAAGTGATGGAAAAATAGAAAAGGGAGTTGGGGGGATGATAGAGAGGGGAGAGTTTATAAAAAATAGAAAAGGGAGTTGGGGGATGATAGAGAGGGGAGAGTTTATAAAAAATAGAAAAGGGAGTTGGGGGGATGATAGAGAGGGGAGAGTTTATAAAAAATAGAAAAGGGAGTTGGGGGGGATGATAGAGAGGGGAGAGTTTATAAAAAATAGAAAAGGGAGTTGGGGGGATGATAGAGAGGAGAGAGTTTATAAAAAAATAGAAAAGGGAGTTGGGGGGGATGATAGAGAGCGGAGAGTTTATAAAAAATAGAAAAGGGAGTTGGGGGGGATGATAGAGAGGGGAGAGTTTATAAAAAATAGAAAAGGGAGTTGGGGGATGATAGAGAGGGGAGAGTTTATAAAATATAGAAAAGGGAGTTGGGGGGATGATAGAGAGGGGAGAGTTTATAAAAAATAGAAAAGGGAGTTGGGGGGATGATAGAGAGGGGAGAGTTTATAAAATATAGAAAAGGGAGTTGGGGGGGGATGATAGAGAGGGGAGAGTTTATAAAAAATAGAAAAGGGAGTTGTGGGGGATGATAGAGAGGGGAGAGTTTATAAAATATAGAGGTTAAGAGGGGGAAGAAACAGAATTTGTTATACTTTTGGTATTAGAAGAATACGAGGGGAGTGAATATAAGGAAACATATTAGCTAATTGAGATAAGCCTAAATTATGGAAGTTTGAATTTGTTTTATGCTGACATTTAAGCACTAATTCATTCCTCTGATTAAATAGTTGACTTTGATTATCGTATTTTATAATTTAAATTTTTTCTTCTAAGCATAAATGACATCTGTCTCTAAAACTATTAGAAGTAGACAGAACCTATAATCTTCCAAACTTATATGTGGGCTTAGGGCTTTCTCCGTCAGAAAGAGCTGTGTGGTGTTTTAGTCTTGAATTAAAAAATGTTCTGTATTTAAATACATTGAGCTCTTTTTGGGGATTGATTTAATATTTTAGAATTTTTAATATTATATTACTAGGATCCATTTGGATTATTTACCAAGGTAAGTTTTCTTATCATGGATTGTTTACTGTCACTATATATATATCTATATATATATATATATAATCTAGAAAAACTTTTAGATATTCTATAATTTCATGGGTAATACGTATTTCGACGCTGGTGACCTTGTGGCTCTTCAGACCCAAGAAGAGCTGCAAGGTCACCAGCGGCAAATACATTTTAGATTTTCTACAATTTTAGATATTCTACAATTTCTTGGGTAATATACCCAAGAAATTGTAGAATATCTAAAATTTTTTCTAAATTATATTACTCTGTTAAATTAAATAAATGAATTTAACATTGATTTCTTCTGAGTTCGTCTCTATCGGAATTTACCTGATTAATATACCAAGTATTCTATGTTATATATATATATATATATATATATATATATATATATATTTTAATTCAGATACTTCAATCCAAGGGAAAAAAGCAGGAAGGTAAATTCCAAAAAACCCGATCCTAATTAATATTAAAAATTTTATTTTAATATTAAAAAATGATACAGGAAGAGAGCTCCATGTAATAAAATATTACAGAGCAATTTTTTATTTTTTATTTATTCAATTTTTTCTTTTCTTATTTATTTGATTTTATTCTATCTTTTTCTTTTTCTTTTTCTTTTTCTTTCCCTTTATTTTTATTTTTATTTTATTTTTTATTTTTTAATTTCTTTGCAATCTATTTAAAAAGGAAAAGTAGACTAATTTTTCTCCAGTTTCTGAAAGGATTTTTCTGTTGCTGAGGTGATGTGTTGTCCCCCGTGGGGATCTTCATATCGAAATGGCCATTCAACATCTTTGAATTAATCCTTTTTTAATATATATATATATATATATATATATATATATATATATATATATATATGAGAGAGAATAAAGAAAATAGTACAAATAGAAAACATATATCAATCTAAGATGTTTCACTTTTATTAAAGCTTCTTCAGAGACCAAGAAAAATATGTAAAAACAAAGAGACAAAATATATGTTATGATTTTGTGTTAGTTCTTATTATTCAGATTTGTATCATGTTTATAAAAGCAATAGATAATTTTTAACTCTCTGTGCATGGAAGATTTTGGATTGTAAAATGTATGTTTGTGTAGAAACACATTTTTCTAAATCTAAAGTCACACCGAGGAAATATACTTTTTTATATTTGTATTAATAGTCACTTTTAAATTAAGGTTTTTAAATTCTCTATAAATTATCTTTCTAATTTGATTTATTTTAAAAATTGTGGCATTCCTCACTATCATAAGGCCATAATCCCTGTATAATCCAGTATCTTCGGTATTAATATCCTCATAGGCTTTAAGATTATATAGGACAAATAAGCCAACCAGATTTGAATATATAAATATATATATAGCGAAAGAGATCTGTCTGCGGATGACTATTTACGCTCTCACACCCTGATTGAGCACTCTGGAAGAATGGTAGACTTTGAAAAACAGTAGCTACTCTGGCATCTATGCATCGTTCATTCAGCAATGAATTAGAACACTCTCAGCTATTGGGTGTGTATAATGATAATATACACACTAAAAAGTCAGCCTTCTTCTACCGAGTGCCAGTAGCTCAGAGGTAGAATTGCCGACTAACGCCAATTCGGTCGGGTTTCAATTCTGGGTAAAATGCAATTGGCTGTCTAACTGTACTGATGAGCAGTGATACAGCAAAACAGATTTGTCTGCAGATGACTAGGGTTGTTATGGATGGAATAAAATTCTGATATCCAAAATTAAAACACAATTATTAAAAAAGTGCTTAATACAGAGTAGAGCAAATAATATTTAAGATTTATAGTGTAAGTATGTTATAACATCACTACAAAGTATCTATTTTGTTTCAATACTTCTTGTCTTGCACCATCACTTGACAAGTGGTGAAACAAAATGTAAGTATATTATAAAATACTTATGCTATATATTCTAAATAAATATTTTATAAATATATATATATATGTAAAAATTAAGGCAGACATGTTATTCCATGGTTAAGTGGAAGTATATACTTATTTCAGGTGAACCATCATCAGCTTCTGTCTTTACTGCACTGAAGATTTTACACGAATGAACTTCCCAAATTAAGACCCCAAAAACCGAAAACAGAAAGAAATAAAAATAAAGAGTTAACATCCGTTCTTACACATGCTCTTTGATTATATGTTGTGTATGTATATATGTTTATGTATGTGTGTATGTATTTGCCTAACTTATGTAATGATGCATTTTTTCTTAAATTTTCACTTTTAAGGGAGTGATCTCTATTTTTATTTCTGTTTTTGTTTTTTTTGAGGTCTTTATTTGTGAATTTAATTCGTGTAAAATCTTCTGTACAACAAAGATGGAAGCTGATGATGGCTCACCTGAAATAGGTCTATACTCCCACTTAACTATGGAATAATGTGTCTGTCTTAATTTTTACATATATTTGCTCTATATATATTTATATACATATATATTTAGAGCTCTCCTAGAGAGTTATCCTACCACTTTATGTACAACATAGTCCTTTGGATTCTTCTATATCTACATTGCATATATATATATATATATATATATATATATATATAGAGAGAGAGAGAGAGAGAGAGAGAGAGATAGATAAGTCATCTTGTGTGGACATTTAAGGCATGTAGATAAGTGTGTGTATGTGTGCAAACATATGGTTCTCATTGCAATAAACAACATCATAAGACTTCCATCTGTGAAACCACTTAGGCTAAAACCCTGAAAACTATTTTCTAGTTGAATATTCATTAGAAAGTAGAAGCAGCAACTTTTTTCCTCTTAAATGTCCTCTTTACGACTGCTAACACCTGATGTGATGTCGGGAATTTTATCAGATTTGGCATATTGAATTTGCAGGTTTGGATTATCAACATGCATTTTATATAATCAAAATCTGCACATATATATTTAGAGGCC
>JBBBDQ010000460.1:4260000-4612500 GCA_037127315.1 Ascarosepion bandense | reverse complement strand
GCTACAGCTTTTGTATACTTCCTTAGAGTAATGTCCATTGCAGACAATGGCTGTAGAACAACTCATCGACAGTCAAAACAATAGTGTCTGGACGTGATAAAAATCTGATGCAGTCATAAATGACGCAATATTATTCAAGGCCAAAGAAATTTCATCATACAGTCCAAAAATAGATTCATATTGCTGCACACCATAGCAAATGATCTAATCTGAGGAAAAAAATACAAACTGATTACACCTTGTAAATCAAGTAGGTCTAAAACTGCTTGTATGGCAAAAGAAAGGAAACTAACGGAGTTGTTTCAATTAATTTGCATATTTTCATATGTTTCCTTAGATTAACGTCAATCATGGACAATGGCCATAGAACAACTAATCGACAGTCGAGACAATAGTGTCTGATATATGTTTGCGTATATTTATAAATCAATAGTTTATCTAAGTTTGACTGCAGATCTTTCCTCTGATTGAGTTCTAACAGCTCAATCCAGGTGGAAACTGGCTTGTCACATTCAATAATTTCTAAACAAAGCTAGTATCATTTTTTCATCACAGAGCCTTACCTAAATTTTTTTACTCGTGATGAAAGAATTTTTCTTACTTTGAATATCTATTGGGTTTCAAGATAATCCACATCTCAAGTGGGACACATATGTACAATCCAGTGCTGAAGATGCTGGAAAAATTGCAGGCTCCTTGTGCCAAACCAGAAAGTATTAGATTCCTCCTGCCATGCTTCATCTTTACAGATTTTCCTGCAATGTGATCAACCTGGTGCACTTTTGATGAGATTTCAGAAGACATGGCACCCACCAAGCCAAAACTATCATGTAAAATTCATTGTGTAGAATATGGTCGACTCTCTCACAGATCATGATCAATATTTTCTTCAGTGAAAATGTCTTGAAGGATGTCAAGACCTTAAAATGTCTTGAAGGATGTCAACATCTTAAAGACTATCTCTTTTGCCTCTAAAAATTTAGGTGGACTCTTTTACACTGGAAAGAAATAATGCACTTATTAAAATAAAATAGTTGAAATTAATGGATGCAAGATTTCACAACTCTAGAATCACCAATTCATAGTCAGTCTATGAAGTTTTCAGCCCACACTCATATATATAACATCTTGAAAGATCATTGCATTTATTTGCTAATCCAAGGTAGGTGTCAACAAATTTGTACATCAACGCACAAGGTATGAGAAGGTGTATTAAAAAGAGATGGCAAATTGCAATTTTCTGTCTTTCAATTTTATTCCTGATAAAACTCTTGGACAGTTAACCTCCTGACTATATCTTTGATTCAACTTTCATCCAATGCATTCATTCAACATGGCTTCAGTTTCTTGTCATGCAGGTCAAATGTGAATTGAGGGATCAGGGTCAAAATTTATTAACCTTTCCAAGGCCATTTCTAAATCTACAGTGGTTCATTTTCCATAATAAGTCATTTTGTTTGACTCCTATTACTGAGGTCATTGAATGGCCATAGCCAATGCTAACCAACCGAGATATGTTCTTGAAATTTATCATAATGCTCCAGCATTGTTCCCACAAATGTAAGGCTTCTAGGATTGTGGTAATAATGACGGTCAGTATAGAAAGAGGTAAATTTTCCTGACTGCTAAAGCATTGTTCCTACAACTCTAAAGCTTCAGCGATTTCTGTAATAATGATTACTGGCATAGAATAAGGTAAAGTTTCTATTATATGACTTCATTTTTTCCCAGAAATGTCTTGTGATTTTATGGTCCATTTGAAATAAGTCCAAGAATCATATTGAGTAAAATGTTGCTTAAAATTCTTTCTCCTAAAGTTTTATGTTGCTCGCTTACTTTTTGTATTTTATTTTAGTTAGGGTTATATTTCAATAATTCTAGTTTTATTAAAATAATCTAAGTTGGCTCAAAAACTAATAAAACAATTTATATTATTTATTATTTTCAAACTGTTTTCCTAATCTTTATTGCCATATTCATGCCAGTTTTGACTATTATATGTTCAGGCCTTCTTAAGGATCTGTCTATATTTCTGAGATGAGGTATTATAATTATTTACACCGTTTACATTGTTTGAACTGTTGTTCTCATCTTTGTTGCCATATTCAGCTGCTGTATGCTTTGACCTTTATTAGGTGATTTGAATTTCAAACTGAACTCATTATTTCAATCACTGGGGTATATTGTTCTCGTTCCATGAGTCATGCCAATTCCAGATGTTTTACTTATCTCCATCTCAACTCTCTAAGGCTTTCATTCATCACTGCTGTATCTAGGTATTGAACTCACAACTCTTTACAATTGTAAATAATTACAATACCTTATCTCAGAAGTATAGAGAAATTATCAAATGAAATAAAACCATGTATAATGAAAATATATTACTGCCTTTAATTCAGAATAAACTTCTACACATAAAGAAAATCACTTGTAATATGAATGCACAAATGTTATATTTACTCACATGTGTATATTTACACACATGTGTATATTTACCCACATGTGTAATGTGCACAGAAAATGTCTTTTATATTTTGACAGCAGTCTTTCATATATATTTTTTTCATTAAATATGACAGACAAGGGTTATTTTATAAGATTTTTATTTTCTGATAATAATATTGTTGATATCTATAGATGTTCATAGGAAAGATAATGGAGTGTTTTCCTGTTGCCTTCTCCATTGTTATATTATTGAGACACTGTTGAGAGTTCTTCAGGCCTTAGATAAGGCAATGTTTGCATTAAAGAGATGTTATAACTTCAAGCTAGATTATAATCCTGGAATAGTGATAAGCTTATGCTATTCTAGTATTGTTAATTTACTGTTCATTCTGAAAGTCTGTTCTTTTGATAATTTGTGGGTTATCTCACTTGACTTTTGTAAAAATCATCACTAGGTGGTGTTTCAGAAGCCATTTCTTTCCCTAGCCTCTTTTACAGTTTTTTTTTAGCTCTGGCTTTCAGATGTAGAGATTTTCTGGGGTTTTTTTATAAGCGTTTCACCCCAAGCAAGGCATTTCACTGCCACTACTGTGCAGGGGGCTACATAGAGTGGAGGAAGGATGGTTAAATATAGGAAATGTCAGAGGGTGGGTGATAGGCGGGTAAGGATACCGAGAAAGAGGGTTGGGTAGATGAGAGTGTTCTGAGAATAATTGGAAGTTAGTGTGATAGGAGGTGTCTATTGACCCTACATTTAAACACCTGGAGATTGTAGCTGTCTAGAAAGCAGACTTGTGGAAGGGAATTCCACAGGCAGGAAGCGCGAGAAAAGAAGCTGTTGGAGTAGAAATTACGGTTACATCTTATCTGTTTAACTGTAAAAGGGTGGGACCTAGTTGCTAATCTAGTATCTCGTGCAAATTTGTGCTTAGGCGGCACCAGTGATCTAAGTTCATCGGAGCAGAAGCCATGAAAGTACTTGTAGAAGAGGCACAGGGAAGCCACATCACACCAGTGAGAGAGTGGTTGCAGCCGCTCTGCCAAGTCAGTATCAACCACGTTACAGATTCTCCTTTGTATTTTGTCAAGAAGCCCAAGGAGAGTAGCAGGAGCACCGACCAGATATGGCAGCAGTATTCAATACATGGGTGGATGGTGGATTTGTATATGTGCAGGATAGATTCAGGCAGGAAAAACTTTGGGCCCTGCACAGAGAACCGACTTTCATAGCGGCAGATTTGTAATGGATTCAATATAGTCATTCCATTTGAGGTCTGCCGAAAGTGTAAGGCTGCATGTGGGTAAAGTGTCCCCCACTGGGAAACATTCATTTTTATGGTTTTCTCTATTTATTGACTTTTGTACATTTTCTCACACACACACACACACACACACACACACACACACAAGCACAAGCACATTCTTATTATAGCTAGTACAATGTTTTTTCCTTTTCTTACATGTAATTCATTTGTTAATACAAGTATTATCATTTGTTTTATTTATTTATTGTTTTGTGTTACACATTTTTTACTTGGACTTACATTGATGTTCGTGGAATAAATTTTCCAGAAACCTGTAAATATTTATCCTCCAAATATGATAGTGATTAATATTTACCCAAACAAACAAACAAACATCACTGAATTTCCAGCTGAATTTCATAAAGAAAATATTATAAAGAAGCAAATATACCATTGTCTAATTACCAAACATACTTATCTAGGTAATGCAAACAATTTGCCAAAAATGAGCATATCATGATAAGAAAGGCTCCAGAGTTTATAAAAACAAAGTTTTATCATAAAAAGATTAAATGATTTTTTATTCACTTTTTTAATCCTTTCTAGCATGTTCGAAATTTGTGTTAAAAATCTTATTTTTCTTGCATCAACAGGTGAGCCAAAGATTAGGATAGGTACTTTTAGTGTTTGTTTTTAAAATTCTTGCAAAAATTAAATAATTGTGAGATTTTAATGAAATTTGCAGGACTTATTCACAAATGAATAAAATTAGTTTGAAATATATTTTTAGAACATCTTGGTGAAAAAATATTTTTTTTTCATCCATTAATTCCTGCTGACTTAATTTTATGAAAATTGAAAAAATTAAAATTCCAGGATCTTTGCATCTATATTAGTTAAAAGCAGAAGTCCTTGTCAAATATAAACCATCAATTCCTTTTTGTCAAGCAGAAACACCATTTACCAAAATTATGCTCTCAATTGTAAAATAAAAATGCAATAAACTATGACATTATTTCATTAGAAAAGATTTTAATTGCTTTAAGTAAGATAATGGAAGGACACTATTGTTTTAAGGAAAAAAAATTTTTAATGAATTTTTACAAGAACTATTTTTATTTTTTTTTAATTTATTAAGTTTAAAGTTCTTTAAAATTCTGTATTGATTTCAGCAGTTTTAATCATATTATTATTAAGTGAAAACTATATTTACTAATCATAAATTATTAAGACCAATTATGAAAAACGAATTTTTTAAAAATAATTCTGAAATTTTTATTCTTGTAAAAACATGTCATTATTCCAGTTATATCTTAACCATGACACTAAAATGGGATATATTTAATGAAATTGAAAATATTATTAATTATAAAAGCATATCTTCATTCATCACTTATCTAGGTATTATCAAAATGCATGCATACTTTCATTGAGCAAAACAAACATGGGTCATTTTGTATGTTTACAACTGTGTAATATAGCAATAACTCCCAAGTAGGAGCTTGATTAGACTAACTCAGCTTTAGTGCTGAAAACATCCATTTTATTAGAGTGGATAGTTAAAAGCAAGAGCAGAGATGGATGGTGCTTATTTTATTATCACACTGTATATCTAATATGATGTGTTTCTATCTATCTATCTATCTATCTGTCTAGTGATTCTTTCTATCTATCTATCACAGTGTTTACATGATCTATCTACCTACCTATCTGTCTATTTGTCTAATATGGTGTTTCTTCCTATCTATCTATCTATCTATCTATCTAATATGGTATTTCTTTCTGTCTATCACAGTGTATACATTATCTATCTATCTATGTATCTATCTATCTCAGACAGTGTTTCTATCTATCTATCACAGTGTATACATTATCTATCTATCTATGTATATATATAAGACAGTGTTTCTATCTATCTACCTATCTAAGACAGTGTTTCTATCTATCTATCTATCTATCTATCTATCTAAGACAGTGTTTCTATCTATCTATCTATCTATCTATCTATCTAAGACAGTGTTTCTATCTATCTATCTATCTATCTATCTATCTATCTATCTAAGACAGTGTTTCTATCTATCTATCTATCTATCTATCTATCTATCTATCTATCTAAGACAGTGTTTCTATCTATCTATCTATCTATCTATCTATCTATCTATCTAAGACAGTGTTTCTATCTATCTATCTATCTATCTATCTATCTATCTATCTATCTATCTATCTAAGACAGTGTTTCTATCTATCTATCTATCTAAGACAGTGTTTCTATCTATCTATCTATCTATCTATCTATGACAGTGTTTCTATCTATCTATCTATCTATCTATGACAGTGTTTCTATCTATCTATCTATCTATCTATCTATCTATCTAAGACAGTGTTTCTATCTATCTATCTATCTATCTATCTATCTAAGACAGTGTTTCTATCTATCTATCTATCTATCTATCTATCTATCTATCTATCTATGACAGTGTTTCTATCTATCTATCTATCTATCTATCTATCTATCTATCTATCTATCTATCTATGACAGTGTTTCTATCTATCTATCTATCTATCTATCTATATCTATGTGTTTCTATCTATATCTAAGTGTTTCTATCTATCTATCTATCTATCTATGTGTTTCTATCTATATCTATCTAAGTGTTTCTATCTATCTATCTATCTATCTATCTATCTATCTAAGACAGTATTTCTATCTATCTATCTATCTATCTAAGACAGTATTTCTATCTATCTATCTATCTATCTATCTATCTATCTATCTAAGACAGTATTTCTATCTATCTATCTATCTATCTATCTATCTAAGACAGTATTTATCTATCTATCTATCTATCTATCTATCTATCTATCTATCTATCTATCTATCTATCTAAGACAGTATTTCTATCTATCTATCTATCTATCTATCTATCTATCTATCTATCTATCTAAGACAGTATTTCTATCTATCTATCTATCTATCTATGACAGTATTTCTATCTATCTATCTATCTATCTATCTATGACAGTATTTCTATCTATCTATCTATCTATCTATCTATCTAAGACAGTATTTCTATCTATCTATCTATCTATCTATCTATCTAAGACAGTATTTCTATCTATCTATCTATCTATCTATCTATCTAAGACAGTATTTCTTTCTATCTATCTATCTATCTATCTATCTATCTATCTATCTATCTATCTAAGACAGTGTATCTATCTATCTATCTATCTATCTATCTAAGACAGTGTATCTATCTATCTATCTAAGACAGTGTATCTATCTATCTATCTATCTATCTATCTATCTATCTATGACAGTGTATCAATCTATCTATCTAAGACAGTCTATCTATCTATCTATCTATCTATCTATCTATCTATAGAGTATTTCTCTCTATCACAGTGTGTACATTATCTATCTATCTATCTATCTATCTATCTATCTATCTATCTATCTATCTAACTGTAATATATCAACAAATCGAAGTTGAAGTGAATGAACCTTTATTTGACTAATTCAGCCTTAGTGCTGAAAACATTTCATTTATTATGGTGGATGGTTATAAGCAAGAGGGGAGATGAGCTGTCCTTATTTTATTACCACAAACTGAATAATCTCCATCTCTTCCTATAATCTTCACTTCATCAGCATTTTGACTCAAAGACATTTTTGGCATTACAATCTAAATCCATAATATTCCATGTGAAAATTGAATAAAACCAATATATAAAATAATAATCAACAATTAAAAAAAAAACGCATTTTTCCATGAAGCTAATAATAAAGGGGCCAGAAAGAGATTTGTTATCTGCACAATTTTATGATGGTACTTCCAAAAAGGACAGGACCTCTCTTTTACCAGCCATTTTGGAGTGTATAGGTAACGGATACATACACACACAGACAAAGTTCCATTTATAAATAAGTTTAGATAGATAAAAGATAAGAAGTGAAATGTGCAGTTAGAGTATTGGTTGGTTGTTTTGTTTTTATGGCATATCAACACCTCGGCGGGTCATTTATTGCCAACTAAATTTTATTTATTTATTTATTGCTGGTAATACCTTTTTCTTTCAACAATTTATTGTTGTTTTTATATAAGTTTTGTGTCTAGTAATACTTTTTTCTTTTCGAGTATAAAGATTCATTGAAATTTGTTTTCAAGGCCAGGGTCTCCAAGTCCTACGCTGCTCAGTCACTTTAGTGCTATACGTGATACACACTTGGGCGATCATGTCTCGAAAGAGACTTGACTGACTGGGCAGAAGATTATCCCACAGTAGGTTGCCATTGCTTTCTGCGGTCGACTGGTTGCCAACCAAGGCTATAGAACCCAATCTGTCCTGTTATTTAACCCATAACTGGAAGGAATAGATGAATTAATGCCTTTCCCAAGGGTATTTGCGCGTAAGTGAATGCAATGAATTCAACTGGAATTTGAGCTCGGCTCCCCGATTTCTCGTCCCAAGCCGATGTCCAATGCACTACAATGCACATCCTACCCTGTTATTTAACCCATAACTGAAAACTTTTGTATATCCAAGTGTATAGGGAGCGAGGAGGGTGTTGGTAGCATTCGGAACATTGATTTGGAACAGTGCTCAATATAGAAATAGATCTGAGTATCTATGATAAATCAGTCAGCAAATACTATTTTTTAAATAGCATTAACTGCCTGATAAAACATCACTACTTCAATGTAGAAACAAAAGACAACCCTCGTGTCGAGTTGAGAATCTTTTATTTGAAATATTGTTAAAGTAAGTCTTTTTTTCTGTTTTTATCTTTTTTTTTTTTTTTGCTTTCTGCCTAATTTTAAATTTTAAGCTTTTCATGTTTAACTGGTTTTCTTTCTTTAATTCCTTTCTTTTGATTTTAGCAGAAATCTCTTGACTGGACTTTTACTACCATGTTTTTTCTTTCAATTGGAGTAGATAGATCTAGCTATCACCCAGTTCACACTCCACCCACGTCTATTGAACAGGTTAAGAGGCTCATCCCTTGTTCCCTGTTTAGGCTGTGGTTTCCGGCTTTTCTCTTTTCCAATCTTCTCACTTTGGTTTCTTTTTTTTTCCAATTGGAGTAGATAGATCTATCGCCCGGTTCACACTCCACCCACGTCTATTGAACAGGTTAAGAGGCTCATCCCTTGTTCCCTGTTTAGGATGTGGTTTCCAGCTTTCTCTTTTCCAATCTTTTCACTATTATGTAGCCCCCTGCACATCAGAGGCATTACCGCCTTGCTCGGGGTGATACGACTAAAAAAAAAAAACTGGAGGGAAGGGATGGATTTATACCTTTCCCAAGGGTACCAGTGCTTAAGTGAATGCAGGGTATTCAACTGGAATTCGAACTTGGCTCACCGATTTCTCTTTCTGAGCCGATATCCATTGCACCACAACAGACATCTGTCACTAAACGCTTACAGCACCTAGTATTCCCAAGCGGTCACCCATCTAAGTACTGACCAGGCTCAATGTTGCTTAACTTCGGTGATCGAGCAAGAACCGGTGTATTCAACGTGATATGTACTGTAAGCCTCAAGTATTGGCATGGAAAGATGAATGGGTAAATAAAGTTTTCATGTAGGTTTGTTCTTTAACAAGAAAATATCATTTATAAATAAGTGACAACAGTGGGTAGACTGGGGTAATAAGAAGAAAGTAAAGAAAAAGATTATAAAACAAAAATACCTGAGAAAGAAAGTCAGCAGTATTAAAAATAGATGAATAATAACATGAACTGGAAAGATTATATTGAATCCATTGTTTGGTCAACTCCTAAGAAAGTTGGTTTACTGTGTTGTGTGAGAATCTTTCTTTCCAAAATCTATCTTATATATCTATAAGTCTACTATTCATCCATGCTTGAAATATTGCTGTGACATATGGTCCAGGTGCCTCAGCTATTTACCTTGAGGTCCTTCATAAAATCCAAAGTAGAATCCACAATATTATCCGTTCTAATCTAATGGTTAAACTTCAGTCACTTTCCCCACTGCTGTAATGTTGTCTCTCTGTATCTTTTCTAGAAATACTTTCATAGTAATTGTTTGGATGATATACACTTAGGCGATCATGTCTCTCTCGATCCATGACTGACTTCTTCTTCTATGTGCCCTGTCCCTTCAGGACGTAGGTGATCATGGCTTTCCACGTTTCCCTATCCCTGGTGACTCTGAGCACGCCTTCTCCTGTTACACCATGCAATCCTCATTCCGTCATCCACCTGATTAGGTCCTTCAAATATGTTATCCATTGCTTTCCTCTGTCTCTTTTTCCCTCTATCTGGCCTGTTAGTATAAGATTCTCCAAGCCCTCCTTCCTCATTGCGTGTCCCAGGAACTTCAGCTGTCTCTTCCTGATGCTCAGTATTAATTTCCTTTTTGTTTCCATCATTTTCAAGACCTCATCATTGCTCACATGCTCGATCCATGATATTTGCAGCATCCTTCTGTAGAACCACATTTCAGTTGCTTCAAGTTTTTCCTTCATCTTTGATAGTATTGTCCAGCATTCACTGCCATATTGAAGGATGGACAGAGCAATAGATCACCATTTCTTTCTGTGGTAGATTGGTTGCCAACCAAGGCTATAGAACTCTATCTGTCCTATCATTTAACTCATAGCTGGTGGGAGAAGAGATGGATTCATATCTTTCCCAAGGGTATTTGTTAATAAGTGAATGCTACAAATTTAATTCAAACTTGGCTCAATGAAGGTTCTGTCAGTTAAGTAAGTGCCATAGGTGATACAAGCATGGACAATCATGTCTCATTCGATCCATGACTAACTAAGCAGAAGATTTTCCTGCCGTAGATTGTCATTTCTTTATGCTGTAGACAGGTTGCCAACCAAGGCTATAGAACCCAGTCTGTCCAACAATTCATTTCTTTTATTCAGATCAGTCAGTTAAGTGTCATATGTGCTATATGCTTGGGCAATCATGTCTCTTTCAATCCATGACTGACTAAGCAGAAGATTTTCCTCTGATAGGTTCTTTTTGTGGTAGACTGGCTGCCAGCCAAAGCTATAGAACACAATCTGTCCAACTATTCAATTCTTTTGTTCAGATCAATAGGTTAAGAGTTATACTTGATACATGCTTTGGTAATCATGTCTCTTGATCTAGGTGAAGATTTTTCCTCAGTAGGTTGCCATTCATTTTTGCAGTAGAGTGGTTGCCAACCAAGGCTATTGAACCCAATTTGTTCAACTATTCAATTCTTTTATCTAGATCAGTCAGTGTCATACATGATACACGCTTAGGCAATCATGTCTCTTTTGATCCATGACTGACTAAGCAGAAGATTTTTGTGCAGTAGATTGCCATTTCTTTCTGTGGTAAACTGTTTGCCAACCAATCTATCCTGTTATTTAACACATAGCTAGAGAGAGAAGAGATGGATTAATACCTTTTTTAAAGTTATTTGTGCATAAGTGAATTCAATGAATTCAACTGGAATTCGAACTTGGCTATACAAATTTCTCATTCTGAGCTGATATCCGTTACCCCACATCATATATCCTAGTCTAGTATAAGGTCAAAATACTGGAACATCCAGCAAAAATTTGAACACAAGTTATGACCTGTAAAACTAGCTTTTGGTTCTTATATTTCAGGACCCAAGAAAGAAAAGAAGAAACAAATAAGTGAATAAAAGACAATGAAAAAGTAAAAGATTGAGAAAAAAAATAAAGGGGAAAAAGAGGAATTTAATAAAAAGATGACTTTAAAGAAGAAAAAAGCCAATATGTGAAAGACAAAATGAACAAAGCCAGAGACAAAAAACAAAAACAAAAAGAAAAATTGATAAAGAAACCAAATTCGAGCTGGGAAGATGATGAAGGAAGAAAACATGAGAAAAATGAATGAAGGGAGACTTGATCTCTTAAATGCAATCTATTCGCTTCTGAGCATACATCTGTGAACAGCTTTTATTCATTCGACATGTCCCTTAAAAAATAAAAATAAAAAAAGCTGGGATCTTTATGTCCATTAACAAAATGGCACACTTGTCATATTAAATACAAGAATACTTTTCACTCAGAATCTCATTTTGTTCCTTGATACTTTTTTCTCTATCAGTCAATGATAAATCTACAGGAATCTCCTGTTTTATTTCAGCAATTTTTTCCCATTTTATTGTTTCCCATGTCTCATCCTGGGACACCCTTACAACTTAACCTTCTACAACCACTTATAATGACCTGCCAGTCTTTTTTTTTTTTACATCTTTTTATTTTCCTAGACTAACAGTCTCATAAAAGCCAGTTTTTCTTCTTTTTCTTAATCCTTCATTACAAACCAAATAGCCAATCAGATAGAGAGCCAGACTGTGCCTCTTTCTCATTGGCTGTCTAAGGTGCATCACATTTTATGGTACTTTCCCTGATAAGAGAGACAATAATAAAAGGTACTTATACTGGGATGGAGAAAATATTTCCCAGAAGTCTTTTTGACTAGCCATTTTCGTTTTTTACTTGTTTTTTGATGATGGCCTGTAGAGACACTTTCTTCAAATGAAAAAAGTAAAAGACAAACCTGCATCAGTTTTATTCCTTTTTTTTATTACAACACTGTCTACTATGCTTGACTTTTTGTTAAGATATCTTTTACAATTTTCTCAATGTTTTTTACTATGTTCCCTCCCATCCTGCTACCACTTTTCTTTTTTCTTTCTTTCTTTCTTTCTTTTCTATATTCTTGTGCACCTCTTTTTTTCTTTTTTAACACCATCCCTATCATTGGAATAATATTTTTCTTTCTTTTTATTTTTCTATATTTTTCCTTACCTCTTTTAATTTCTATTTTCTACTCCTTAACCTAACATTTGAATAATATTTTTCTTTCTTTTTATTTTTCTATATTTTTCCTTACCTATTTTCTCTTCTTTTTAACACCTTTCACTGTCATTTGAATAGAAATTTTATTTCTCCTTTTATATTTTTGTTCTCTTCTTTTCAATTTTTAACTTCTTTTCTGTCATTTGAAACTGATTTTCTTTCTTTTTTATTTTCTATATTTTTGTTTAAATTGTTACTTGTCTTTTGTAACTTTTTTTCCTGTCATTCGAATACTATTTTAATCATTTATTTTTTATAATTTCTGCTAGCCACTTTTCTTTTTTTTTAATTCCTCTGACATTCGAATACAATTTTTTTCATCCTTCATATTTGAATGTTATCTCTCTTCCTTTGTTATTTCCTATACACTCCTGATCAAAATTTTAAGACCACTTAAAAATCTTTAAAAAGAAATATTTCTTTATGGATAGATTTTAAACTCCTCTCACTTAAGGTTACCAATACTACAATCTAAAAGGTTATGGAAACAAAAAGCTATATTCCAAACATTTTATTTAGAAATTTACATTTTTATAAAATGAGGAGATTTACGCATGATCAAAATTATAAGACCAGGGGCATAAATTGTTAAATCTATGGTAATTCCAATGTTTTTAGTTCAGTTAGAGTTTATCAATCACTGCGTAAAGGTGTTACCATGCCTAAAGCAAGCAAACTTACCAAAGTTGAGCGTTCATTTTTTGTTGAATATTGTTTGCCATTTCGATAAACATCTCTTGTCATCCATCCTCAAACATTTTCAATTGGGTTCAAGTCTGGTGAGCATGCAGGATGTCCCAAAAGATGAACCTTATTTTCTTGTAGAAAGGTCAAGGTCCATCTTGCAGCGTGGATTGCAGCATTATTCTGTTGGAATAACCATCCATCCCCACACAAACGATGGCCCTACATCATCAATGATGCTTTTTGTAGCATGCTAACATAACCAGCCGCTGTTTGACAAGCCAGCATCACCTGGAGCTCCATCATTCCTCTGTAAGAAAAGGCACCCCATACCATTAGGGAACCCTCCACCACTATAACATGTGGAGAAAATTTCAGGAGGTATGTTTTTGTTATGCCAATATCGTTGGAAGCCATCAGGAACCATCTAGATTGATTGAATTTTTTCTCATCAGAAAACAGGACTTTCTTCCACTTCTCAACGTCCCATATTTGGG
The DNA here is from genome assembly GCA_037127315.1 of Ascarosepion bandense. Taxonomy (NCBI): domain Eukaryota; kingdom Metazoa; phylum Mollusca; class Cephalopoda; order Sepiida; family Sepiidae; genus Ascarosepion; species Ascarosepion bandense. The sequence goes on along the minus strand of JBBBDQ010000460.1, from coordinate 4,598,780 downwards.
ATTCACAACCAAACTTTAAGCAGCCCACCTTGTGATGTGGCAGCAGCCGAAGAATTTGTTTACACTTTTTATTTACCATGCCTTTTTGTTGTAAGTGTCGTCTGATGGTTACGGGACTGGAATCAGCATCTGTGACTGCCTTAATTTGACTAGGAGAAAGTCCCCCCTCTTTCATAACAACCCGTCTTATTCTCTTACTCAATGCAGGACAAATTTTTTTGGGGGGCCTACCAGAGGATTTTGCTTTTCCATAATTCTCACTGTTTTTTAGAAAGTTGCAAATCACAGTTTTACTGCGATTTACCTTATCTGCGATCACCCGCTGTGACAAACCTTGCTTATGGAATTCTAGAATTCGAGAATGCTCAACTTTGGTAAGTTTGCTTGCTTTAGGCATGGTAACACCTTTACGCAGTGATTGCTAATCTCTAACTGAATTAAAAACATTAGAATTACCATAGATCAAACAAGCTATACCCCTGGTCTTATAATTTTGATCATGTGTAAATCACCTCATTTTATAAAAATGTAAATTTCTAAATAAAATGTTTGGAATGTAGCTTTTTGTTTCCATAAACTTTTAGATTGTAGTTTTGGAAACCATAAGTGGTAGGAGTTTAAAATCTATCTGTAAAAAAAAATTTCATTTTCAAGATTTTTAAGTGATCTTAAATTTTTGATCAGGAGTGTATTTGTGCTCACTTCTTCACATTTCTTTACATTTCTTCTTTACATTTATTTTCTGTATTAGTGATTATTCTTTTACATTTCTTTACTTATATTCTTTAGATTTCCTGACATTTTGGTTCTATATTTGTGCTCATTCCCTTATATTTCTTCACATTTATTTTTACATTTCTTTCCTATATTTGTGCTCACCTCTTTACAATTCTTTACATTTATTAACCTTTATTTGAGGTCATTTCTTTAACATTTCTTTACATTTCTTCACATTTATTTTTACATTTCTTTCCTATATTTGTGCTCACCTCTTTACAATTCTTTACATTTATTAACTATATTTGAGGTCATTTCTTTAACATTTCTTTACATTTCTTCATTTATTTTTTACATTTCTTTCCTATATTTGTGCTCACCTCTTTACAATTCTTTACACATTTATTAACTATATTTGAGGTCATTTCTTTAACATTTCTTTACATTTCTTCACATTTATTTTTACATTTCTTTCCTATATTTGTGCTCACCTCTTTACAATTCTTTACATTTTATGTATATTTGAGTCATTTTCTTTAACATTTCTTTACATTTCACATTTACTTTTTACATTTCTTTCCTATATTTGTGCTCACCTCTTTACAATTCTTTACATTTATTAACTATATTTGAGGTCATTTCTTTAACATTTCTTTACATTTCTTCACATTTATTTTTTACATTTCTTTCCTATGTTGTGCTCACCTCTTTACATTTCTTTACATTTATTAACTATATTTGAGGTCATTTCTTTAACATTTCTTCATTTATTTTTTTACATTTCTTTCCTATATTTGTGCTCACCTCTTTACATTTCCTTAAATTTATTAACTATATGTAGGGTCACTTCTTTAACATTTCTTTACATTTCTTCACATTTATTTTTACATTTCTTTCTATATTTGTGCTCACCTCTTTACAATTCTTTACATTTATTAACTATATTTGATGTCATTTCTTTAACATTTCTTTACATTTCTTCACATTTATTTTTTACATTTCTTTCCTATATTTGTGCTCACCCTCTTTACATTTCTTTACATTTATTAACTATATTTGAGGTCATTTCTTTAACATTTCTTCACATTTATTTTTTACATTTCTTTCCTATATTTGTGCTCCTCTTTACATTTCCTTAAATTTATTAACTATATATATGAGGTCACTTCTTTAACATTTCTTTACATTTCTTCATTTATTTTTTATGTTCTTTCCTATATTTGTGCTCACCTCTTTACAATTCTTTACATTTATTAACTATATTTGAGGTCACTTCTTTAACATTTCTTTACATTTCTTCACATTTTATTTTTTACATTTCTTTCCTATATTTGTGCTCACCTCTTTACATTTCTTTACATTTATTAACTATATTTGAGGTCATTTTCTTTTAACATTTCTTCACATTTATTTTTTACATTTCTTTCCTATATTTGTGCTCACCTCTTTACATTTCCTTAAATTTATTAACTATATATGAGGTCACTTCTTTAACATTTCTTTACATTTCTTCATTTATTTTTACATTTCTTTCCTATATTTGTGCTCACCTCTTTACATTTCTTTACATTTATTAACTATATTTGAGGTCATTTCTTTAACATTTCTTCATTTATTTTTTATATTTCTTTCCTATATTTGTGCTCCACCTCTTTACATTTCCTTAAATTTATTAACTATGTATGAGGTCACTTCTTTAACATTTCTTTACATTTCTTCACATTTTATTTTTTACATTTCTTTCCTATGTTGTGCTCTACTCTTTACATTTCTTTACATTTTATTAACTATATTTGAGGTCATTTCTTTAACATTTCTTTACATTTCTTCACATTTATTTTTACATTTCTTTCCTATATTTGTGCTCACCTCTTTACAATTCTTTACATTTATTAACTATATTTGAGGTCATTTCTTTAACATTTCTTTTACATTTCTTCACATTTATTTTTTGTTTTCTTTTCTATGTTGTGCTCACCTCTTTACAATTCTTTACATTTATTAACTATACTAGGAGTCATTTCTTTAACATTTCTTTACATTTCTTCACATTTATTTTTTACATTTCTTTCCTATATTTGTGCTCACCTCTTTACAATTCTTTACATTTATTAACTATATTTGAGGTCATTTCTTTAACATTTCTTTACATTTCTTCACATTTATTTTTACATTTCTTTTTTCCTATATTTGTGCTCACCTCTTTACATTTCTTTACATTTATTAACTATATTTGAGGTCATTTCTTTAACATTTCTTCACATTTATTTTTTACATTTCTTTCCTATATTTGTGCTCACCTCTTTACATTTCCTTAAATTTATTAACTATGTAGTCCCACTTCTTTAACATTTCTTTACATTTCTTCACATTTATTTTTTACATTTCTTTCCTATATTTGTGCTCACCTCTTTACAATTCTTTACATTTATTAACTATATTTGAGGTCATTCTTTAACATTTCTTTACATTTCTTCACATTTATTTTTTACATTTCTTTCCTATTTGTGCTCACCTCTTTACATTTCTTTACATTTATTAACTATATTTGAGGTCATTTCTTTAACATTTCTTCACATTTATTTTTTACACATTTCTTTCCTATATTTGTGCTCACCTCTTTACATTTCCTTAAATTTATTAACTATATATGAGGTCACTTCTTTAACATTTCTTTACATTTCTTCACATTTATTTTTTACATTTCTTTCTATATTTGTGCTCACCTCTTTTACAATTCTTTACATTTATTAACTATATTTGAGGTCACTTCTTTAACATTTCTTTACATTTCTTCACATTTTATTTTTTACATTTCTTTCCTATATTTGTGCTCACCTCTTTACATTTCTTTTACATTTATTAACTATATTTAGAGTCATTTCTTTAACATTTCTTCACATTTATTTTTTATATTTCTTTCCTATATTTGTGCTCACCTCTTTACATTTCCTTAAATTTATTAACTATATATGAGGTCACTTCTTTAACATTTCTTTACATTTCTTCACATTTATTTTTTACATTTCTTTCCTATATTTGTGCTCACCTCTTTACAATTCTTTACATTTATTAACTATATTTGAGGTCACTTCTTTAACATTTCTTTACATTTCTTCACATTTATTTTTTACATTTCTTTCCTATATTTGTGCTCACCTCTTTACATTTCTTTACATTTATTAACTATATTTGAGGTCATTTCTTTAACATTTCTTCACATTTATTTTTTACATTTCTTTCCTATATTTGTGCTCACCTCTTTACATTTCCTTAAATTTATTAACTATATATGAGGTCACTTCTTTAACATTTCTTTACATTTCTTCACATTTATTTTTTACATTTCTTTCCTATATTTGTGCTCACCTCTTTACATTTCTTTACATTTATTAACTATATTTGAGGTCATTTCTTTAACATTTCTTCACATTTATTTTTTACATTTCTTTCCTATATTTGTGCTCACCTCTTTACATTTATTCTTTACATTTAAATACATTTCTTTTCTATATTTCTGCACTTTCATTCATATTTCTTTACATATATTTTTAAATTTCTGTTCATATCTATATTTGTGCTCATTCTTTTACATATTTTTTTATTAATTTTCTATTTTCTTATTTTTTTCATTTTTTAAATCTATTTAAACACTACTTAGTTTTAGTGAAAATAAAATATTAGGAAGAATGATATAGTTGTTTAATGTCTTCTGCTAATAGCTTATAATTAATTAACTATTCTGTTTTGCTTGCTTGAGAAGACAAAAGATATATCAGACATTAGTCAGAAAATGAAAGAAAGAAAGAAGGTTTCTGCTCTGATGAACTTGGATCACTCATGTCCCATAGGTACGAATTTGCACAAGGTACTAGATTAGCAACTAGGTCCCACCCTTTTACAGTGAAACCGATAAAATGTAACCGCAATTTCTACTCCGACAGCTTCTTTTCTTGCACTTCCCACCTGTGGAATTCCCTTCCACATACTTGCTTCCCTGACAGCTACAATCTCCAGGAGTTTAAATGAAAGGTCAATAGACACCTCCTAACACACTAACTCACATCCATTCTCTTGAACACTCTTCCCATCTACCCAACCCTCATCCTCGATATCCGTCTATCACCCTCCTTCTGAAATTTTCTATATCTAACCACTCTTTCTCATCACTTTCCCCTATGTAACCCCCTGCACAATAGTGGCAGTAGAATGCCTTGCTTGGGGTGAAATGATTAAAAAAAAAAAATTTCATTCATCCGAATACTATTTTCCTTTCTTTTTCTTTCCTATATCTTTATTCACATTTGTCCATACTACTGAGATGAGGTAGTATTTAAACTACTCACTTTATTTGAACTATTGTCCTCATCTTTTTGCCATTTTTACAATGTTTTGGCCATTGTACACTCCGGCCTTCTTCAGGTGTTAGGAATTTTGAACCAAACCCTTTATTACAATTTCTGGGGTATATCATTCTCATTCCTTGTGCAAAGCCACTTCTGGTAGTCATTAGTTATCTCCCTCTAACTTAACTCTCTAAGTTATTTGTTCACCACTGTTGTAGCCTCAAGGACACATGACCCAGTGAATATTGACATTGGTTAGTACCACTGACTTGCTCCAAAGAGTTGTGAGTTTAATACCAGACTATAGCAGTGGTGAACAAATAACTTAGTGAGTTAAGTTAGAAGGAGATAACTCATGACTACCAGAAGTGGCTTTGCACAAGGGATGCAAACGATATATCCTAGTGATTATATGTCAGTCAGTTGAAGTGCCATACGTGATACACGCTTGGGCGATCATGTCTCGAACGAGACATGACTGACTGGGCAGAAGATTATCCCGCAGTAGGTTGCCATTGCTTTCTGCGGTAGACTGGTTGCCGACCAAGGCTATAGAATCCAATCTGTCCTGCTATTTAACCCATAACTGGAAGGAAGAGACAGATTAATACCTTTCCCAAGGGTATTTGCGCGTAAGTAAATACAATGGATTCAACTGGAATTCGAACTCGGCTACCCGGTTTCTCTTTCCGAGCCAATATCCACTGTACCACAACGCACATCCCATTGTATGTACAATGGCTAAAATGTCATAAAAATGGCAATGAAGATGAGGACAATAGTTAGAATAATGTAAAGAGTGCTTTACTCACATATTTAGTTTTTTATTTTAATTCTTTTCCTGTCATTCAAATACTATTTTTTTTTCTTTTTTCTTTTCTATATATTTGCACACATATTTTCTTTTTTATTTTAACTCATTCTTTGTCATTCAAATATTATTTTTCTTCCATTGTCCTTTTCTATATTTTAGCTTCCCTCATTTTTTCTTTTTGTACTCTTTCCCTGTCATTTAAATAATATTTTTCTCTCATTTTCTATTCTCTACATCTTTGTTCCCCCTCTTTTATTTCCTTTTTTTCTACTTTCTCATCATTCTAAAACTCTTTATCTCTCTTTTTGCTTTTCTAAATTTTTGTTCCACTCTTTTTCTTTTTTTACTCCTTCCATGACATCTTAATATTATTTTTCTTTCTTTGTATATTTTTGCTCCCCTCTTTCTCTTTTTTTACTCCTTTGTCATCCTAATATTTTTCTTTCTTTCTATATTTTTGCACCTCTTTTCTTTATTCCTTCCCTGTTATTTTGGTACCATTTTTCTTTCCTTTTCCTTTCCTATATTTATGCTTCTCTCTTCTCTTTTTTTACTCCTTCTCTGTCATCCTGATATTATTTTTCTTTCTTTATATATTTTTGCTCCCCTCTTTCTCTTTTTTTACTCCTTTGTCATCCTAATATTTTTCTTTCTTTCTATATTTTTGCACCTCTTTTCTTTATTCCTTCCCTGTTATTTTGGTACCATTTTTCTTTCCTTTTCCTTTCCTATATTTATGCTTCTCTCTTCTCTTTTTTTACTCCTTCTCTGTCATCCTGATATTATTTTTCTTTCTTTATATATTTTTGCTCCCCTCTTTCTCTTTTTTTACTCCTTTGTCATCCTAATATTTTTCTTTCTTTCTATATTTTTGCACCTCTTTTCTTTATTCCTTCCCTGTTATTTTGGTACCATTTTTCTTTCCTTTTCCTTTCCTATATTTATGCTTCTCTCTTCTACTCCTTCTCTGTCATCCTGATATTATTTTTCTTTCTTTATATATTTTTGCTCCCCTCTTTCTCTTTTTTTACTCCTTTGTCATCCTAATATTTTTCTTTCTTTCTATATTTTTGCACCTCTTTTCTTTATTCCTTCCCTGTTATTTTGGTACCATTTTTCTTTCCTTTTCCTTTCCTATATTTATGCTTCTCTCTTCTCTTTTTTTACTCCTTCTCTGTCATCTTGATATTATTTTTCTTTCTTTATATATTTTTGCTCCCCTCTTTCTCTTTTTTTACTCCTTTGTCATCCTAATATTTTTCTTTCTTTCTATATTTTTGCACCTCTTTTCTTTATTCCTTCCCTGTTATTTTGGTACCATTTCTCTTTCCTTTTCCTTTCCTATATTTATGCTTCTCTCTTCTCTTTTTTTACCTTCCTTCTCTGTCATCTTGATATTATTTTTCTTTCTTTATATATTTTTGCTCCCCTCTTTCTCTTTTTTTACTCCTTTGTCATCCTAATATTTTTCTTTCTTTCTATATTTTTGCACCTCTTTTCTTTATTCCTTCCCTGTTATTTTGGTACCATTTTTCTTTCCTTTTCCTTTCCTATATTTATGCTTCTCTCTTCTCTTTTTTTACTCCTTCTCTGTCATCCTGATATTATTTTTCTTTCTTTATATATTTTTGCTCCCCACATTTCCTTCTTTACTACTTCCCTTTTATACTGATATTATTTTTTTTCTTTCTATACTTTTTATTCTATACTCTCTTCTTGTCTCTGTTTTACTACTTTCCTCTCATGTTAATACTATTTTTTCTTTTTCTATATTTTTGATACCCTTATTTTCCAGAAATTTCTTTATACTTTTTAGTCTTGTCCTATATCCTTCCTTCCTTTCTTCCTTCCTTCCTTCCTTCCTTCCTTCCTCTACCAACCAATTACGGTTTTGGTAATTGTAAAGATCTTGTCGATAAACCAGCCAGTACTCAACTAGAATAGAAGTTGGGTCTGACTGACCAAAATGCCACCAGAGCAAATTGGTAGGTGGTTTAAATAATAACCTGGGAGATTCCATTCTGTTACAGGCAAGTCTGTTCCATTAGCAGTAATTGGCTGATAATTTCAGTGTGTACATTGAGTTCCATAAAGATTCAGCACAATATCTACCATTTGTCTTTGGGCCACATAGGGACATGTATTCAATTACAACCCTGTTTATTTTTGTCTGCCAACTGGACACTAGTTGGAAACATCAGGAAGGTGAGTCTCAAACTCTTGAATGTTCACCTTTCTTCATGGAGACAAAAGGTGACAGCCATGTTGAAAGGTAAGTTATTTGACTTCTACAGTAACCATGGAAAAAATTTCATTTGGTAGATTATGTGGTACTTTCGCCTGTTACTCTTGCCTTGAATGTAACCCCCTAAGCATTTTTTGCTCATTGTGTGCCCTAAAAATTTCAACTGCCTCTTTCTGATGTTAATTCATCATTTTTTTATTTTCACTTTCTCAAAAACTTCATCTTTGAGTTTATGGTCTTCTCAGAATCCTTCTACAGAACTACATGAAGAAAATATAACATTTCTCCCTTTATCAAATGGGACAGGAAATATATAAATAAACATTGAAAATTATTATATAGTTTGATTATCAAAGGGACTCCATAAAAAGTTCACATATTAGTAAACAATTCATTATAAGTTTTGCTTTCTTATTAGCAAAAACGAAATTCAGTTCCAAAGACTTTTAAACAAATGCACTTATTTCAGTATAAATTAGTTTGCCAATGAGTATCTCTCATTTTTCGGTTCGAAGAGATTTGTTTATATTTCTCTTTAGAAGCTTACAGTTGAATCTTTAAATTTTCATTAACAATTACAATTGACACAAAATTATAATTCAGTTTAAACTAATGAGTTAAAGTTAATTACTTAGTGGGTTACAGATATGGAGTTGGCAGAATATATACCAAGTAATGTTTTGCCAAGAATAAGAGAAAAGGAAAAAAAATGCATACATGAAAAGGATAAAAGAAATTAATTGATAATAGATAACAGAACATTATCTTGCATTTGCTTAGTATTTCTTTCATCTTCATTTCTCTTGCTTTTTAGTGCAACTCCCATCCATAAGAAGTAGAAGTAGAGAATATAGCTATATGGCTAAATTTGAATGACACCTGCTGGTTAGCCATCTTGGATGAAGCATTGTCAATTATTATTCATTTTTCACTAGTATTTCTTTCATCTTCATTTCTCTTACTTTTTATTGCAACTCCCATCCATAAGAAGTAGAAGTAGAGAATATAGCTATATGGCTAAATTTGAATGACTCCTGCTGGTTAGCCTTCTTAGATGAAGCATTGGCAATTATTATTCATTTTTCACTAGTATTTCTTTCATCTTCATTTCTTTTGCTTTTTATTGCAACTCTCATCCATAAGAAGTAGAAGTAGAGAATATAGCTATATGGCTAAATTTGAATGACTCCTGCTGGTTAGCCTTCTTAGATGAAGCATTGTCAATTGTTATTCATTTTTCACTAGTATTTCTTTCATCTTCATTTCTCTTGCTTTTTATTGCAACTCCCATCCATAAGAAGTAGAAGTAGAGAATATAGCTATATGGCTAAATTTGAATGACTCCTGCTGGTTAGCCTTCTTAGATGAAGCATTGGCAATTATTATTCATTTTTCACTAGTATTTCTTTCATCTTCATTTCTTTTGCTTTTTATTGCAACTCTCATCCATAAGAAGTAGAAGTAGAGAATATAGCTATATGGCTAAATTTGAATGACTCCTGCTGGTTAGCCTTCTTAGATGAAGCATTGGCAATTATTATTCATTTTTCACTAGTATTTCTTTCATCTACATTTCTCTTGCTTTTTATTGCAACTCCCATCAATAAGAAGTAGAAGTAGAGAATATAGCTATATGGCTAAATATGAATGACTCCTGCTGGTTAGCCTTCTTAGATGAAGCATTGGCAATTATTATTCATTTTTCACTAGTATTTCTTTCATCTTCATTTCTTTTGCTTTTTATTGCAACTCTCATCCATAAGAAGTAGAAGTAGAGAATATAGCTATATGGCTAAATTTGAATGACTCCTGCTGGTTAGCCTTCTTAGATGAAGCATTGTCAATTATTATTCATTTTTCACTAGTATTTCTTTCATCTTCATTTCTCTTGATTTTTATTGCAACTCCCATCCATAAGAAGTAGAAGTAGAGAATATAGCTATATGGCTAAATTTGAATGACTCCTGCTGGTTAGCCTTCTTAGATGAAGCATTGGCAATTATTATTCATTTTTCACTAGTATTTCTTTCATCTTCATTTCTTTTGCTTTTTATTGCAACTCCCATCCATAAGAAGTAGAAGTAGAGAATATAGCTATATGGCTAAATTTGAATGACTCCTTCTAGTTAGCCTTCTTAGATCGAGCATTGTCAATTATTATTCATTTTTCACTCGTATTTCTTTCATCTTCATTTCTCTTGCTTTTTATTGCAACTCCCATCCATAAGAAGTAGAAGTAGAGAATATAGCTATATGGCTAAATTTGAATGACTCCTGCTGGTTAGCCTTCTTAGATGAAGCATTGTCAATTATTATTCATTTTTCACTAGTATTTCTTTCATCTTCATTTCTCTTGCTTTTTATTGCAACTCCCATCCATAAGAAGTAGAAGTAGAGAATATAGCTATATGGCTAAATTTGAATGACTCCTGCTGGTTAGCCTTCTTAGATGAAGCATTGGCAATTATTATTCATTTTTCACTAGTATTTCTTTCATCTTCATTTCTCTTGCTTTTTATTCCAACTCCCATCCATAAGAAGTAGAAGTAGAGAATATAGCTATATGGCTAAATTTGCAATGACTCCTGCTAGTTAGCCTTCTTGGATGAAGCATTGTCAATTATTATTCATTTTTCACTAGTATTTCTTTCATCTTCATTTCTCTTGCTTTTTATTGCAACTCCCATCCATAAGAAGTAGAAGTAGAGAATATAGCTATATGACTAAATTTGAATAACTCCTGCTGGTTAGCCTTCTTAGATGAAGCATTGGCAATTATTATTCATTTTTCACTAGTATTTCTTTCATCTTCATTTCTTTTGCTTTTTATTGCAACTCTCATCCATAAGAAGTAGAAGTAGAGAATATAGCTATATGGCTAAATTTGAATGACTCCTTCTAGTTAGCCTTCTTAGATCGAGCATTGTCAATTATTATTCATTTTTCACTCGTATTTCTTTCATCTTCATTTCTCTTGCTTTTTATTGCAACTCCCATCCATAAGAAGTAGAAGTAGAGAATATAGCTATATGGCTAAATTTGAATGACTCCTTCTAGTTAGCCTTCTTAGATCGAGCATTGTCAATTATTATTCATTTTTCACTCGTATTTCTTTCATCTTCATTTCTCTTGCTTTTTATTGCAACTCCCATCCATAAGAAGTAGAAGTAGAGAATATAGCTATATGGCTAAATTTGAATGACTCCTGCTGGTTAGCCTTCTTAGATGAAGCATTGTCAATTATTATTCATTTTTCACTAGTATTTCTTTCATCTTCATTTCTCTTGCTTTTTATTGCAACTCCCATCCATAAGAAGTAGAAGTAGAGAATATAGCTATATGGCTAAATTTGAATGACTCCTGCTGGTTAGCCTTCTTAGATGAAGCATTGTCAATTATTATTCATTTTTCACTAGTATTTCTTTCATCTTCATTTCTCTTGCTTTTTATTGCAACTCCCATCCATAAGAAGTAGAAGTAGAGAATATAGCTATATGGCTAAATTTGAATAACTCCTGCTGGTTAGCCTTCTTAGATGAAGCATTGGCAATTATTATTCATTTTTCACTAGTATTTCTTTCATCTTCATTTCTCTTGCTTTTTATTCCAACTCCCATCCATAAGAAGTAGAAGTAGAGAATATAGCTATATGGCTAAATTTGAAATGACTCCTGCTAGTTAGCCTTCTTGGATGAAGCATTGTCAATTATTATTCATTTTTCACTAGTATTTCTTTCATCTTCATTTCTCTTGCTTTTTATTGCAACTCCCATCCATAAAAAGTAGAAGTAGAGAATATAGCTATATGGCTAAATTTGAATGACTCCTGCTGGTTAGCCTTCTTAGATGAAGCATTGTCAATTATTATTCATTTTTCACTAGTATTTCTTTCATCTTCATTTCTCTTACTTTTTATTGCAACTCCCATCCATAAGAAGTAGAAGTAGAGAATATAGCTATATGGCTAAATTTGAATGACTCCTGCTGGTTAGCCTTCTTAGATGAAGCATTGGCAATTATTATTCATTTTTCACTAGTATTTCTTTCATCTTCATTTCTTTTGCTTTTTATTGCAACTCCCATCCATAAGAAGTAGAAGTAGAGAATATAGCTATATGGCTAAATTTGAATGACTCCTTCTAGTTAGCCTTCTTAGATCGAGCATTGTCAATTATTATTCATTTTTCACTCGTATTTCTTTCATCTTCATTTCTCTTGCTTTTTATTGCAACTCCCATCCATAAGAAGTAGAAGTAGAGAATATAGCTATATGGCTAAATTTGAATGACTCCTGCTGGTTAGCCTTCTTAGATGAAGCATTGTCAATTATTATTCATTTTTCACTAGTATTTCTTTCATCTTCATTTCTCTTGCTTTTTATTGCAACTCCCATCCATAAGAAGTAGAAGTAGAGAATATAGCTATATGGCTAAATTTGAATGACTCCTGCTGGTTAGCCTTCTTAGATGAAGCATTGTCAATTATTATTCATTTTTCACTAGTATTTCTTTCATCTTCATTTCTCTTGCTTTTTATTGCAACTCCCATCCATAAGAAGTAGAAGTAGAGAATATAGCTATATGGCTAAATTTCAATGACTCCTGCTGGTTAGCCTTCTTAGATGAAGCATTGTCAATTATTATTCATTTTTCACTAGTATTTCTTTCATCTTCATTTCTCTTGCTTTTTATTGCAACTCCCATCCATAAGAAGTAGAAGTAGAGAATATAGCTATATGGCTAAATTTGAATGACTCCTGCTGGTTAGCCTTCTTAGATGAAGCATTGTCAATTATTATTCATTTTTCACTAGTATTTCTTTCATCTTCATTTCTCTTGATTTTTATTGCAACTCCCATCCATAAGAAGTAGAAGTAGAGAATATAGCTATATGGCTAAATTTGAATGACTCCTGCTGGTTAGCCTTCTTAGATGAAGCATTGGCAATTATTATTCATTTTTCACTAGTATTTCTTTCATCTTCATTTCTCTTGCTTTTTATTCCAACTCCCATCCATAAGAAGTAGAAGTAGAGAATATAGCTATATGGCTAAATTTGCAATGACTCCTGCTAGTTAGCCTTCTTGGATGAAGCATTGTCAATTATTATTCATTTTTCACTAGTATTTCTTTCATCTTCATTTCTCTTGCTTTTTATTGCAACTCCCATCCATAAGAAGTAGAAGTAGAGAATATAGCTATATGACTAAATTTGAATAACTCCTGCTGGTTAGCCTTCTTAGATGAAGCATTGGCAATTATTATTCATTTTTCACTAGTATTTCTTTCATCTTCATTTCTTTTGCTTTTTATTGCAACTCTCATCCATAAGAAGTAGAAGTAGAGAATATAGCTATATGGCTAAATTTGAATGACTCCTTCTAGTTAGCCTTCTTAGATCGAGCATTGTCAATTATTATTCATTTTTCACTCGTATTTCTTTCATCTTCATTTCTCTTGCTTTTTATTGCAACTCCCATCCATAAGAAGTAGAAGTAGAGAATATAGCTATATGGCTAAATTTGAATGACTCCTTCTAGTTAGCCTTCTTAGATCGAGCATTGTCAATTATTATTCATTTTTCACTCGTATTTCTTTCATCTTCATTTCTCTTGCTTTTTATTGCAACTCCCATCCATAAGAAGTAGAAGTAGAGAATATAGCTATATGGCTAAATTTGAATGACTCCTGCTGGTTAGCCTTCTTAGATGAAGCATTGTCAATTATTATTCATTTTTCACTAGTATTTCTTTCATCTTCATTTCTCTTGCTTTTTATTGCAACTCCCATCCATAAGAAGTAGAAGTAGAGAATATAGCTATATGGCTAAATTTGAATGACTCCTGCTGGTTAGCCTTCTTAGATGAAGCATTGTCAATTATTATTCATTTTTCACTAGTATTTCTTTCATCTTCATTTCTCTTGCTTTTTATTGCAACTCCCATCCATAAGAAGTAGAAGTAGAGAATATAGCTATATGGCTAAATTTGAATAACTCCTGCTGGTTAGCCTTCTTAGATGAAGCATTGGCAATTATTATTCATTTTTCACTAGTATTTCTTTCATCTTCATTTCTCTTGCTTTTTATTCCAACTCCCATCCATAAGAAGTAGAAGTAGAGAATATAGCTATATGGCTAAATTTGCAATGACTCCTGCTAGTTAGCCTTCTTGGATGAAGCATTGTCAATTATTATTCATTTTTCACTAGTATTTCTTTCATCTTCATTTCTCTTGCTTTTTATTGCAACTCCCATCCATAAAAAGTAGAAGTAGAGAATATAGCTATATGGCTAAATTTGAATGACTCCTGCTGGTTAGCCTTCTTAGATGAAGCATTGTCAATTATTATTCATTTTTCACTAGTATTTCTTTCATCTTCATTTCTCTTACTTTTTATTGCAACTCCCATCCATAAGAAGTAGAAGTAGAGAATATAGCTATATGGCTAAATTTGAATGACTCCTGCTGGTTAGCCTTCTTAGATGAAGCATTGGCAATTATTATTCATTTTTCACTAGTATTTCTTTCATCTTCATTTCTTTTGCTTTTTATTGCAACTCCCATCCATAAGAAGTAGAAGTAGAGAATATAGCTATATGGCTAAATTTGAATGACTCCTTCTAGTTAGCCTTCTTAGATCGAGCATTGTCAATTATTATTCATTTTTCACTCGTATTACTTTCATCTTCATTTCTCTTGCTTTTTATTGCAACTCCCATCCATAAGAAGTAGAAGTAGAGAATATAGCTATATGGCTAAATTTGAATGACTCCTGCTGGTTAGCCTTCTTAGATGAAGCATTGTCAATTATTATTCATTTTTCACTAGTATTTCTTTCATCTTCATTTCTCTTGCTTTTTATTGCAACTCCCATCCATAAGAAGTAGAAGTAGAGAATATAGCTATATGGCTAAATTTGAATGACTCCTGCTGGTTAGCCTTCTTAGATGAAGCATTGTCAATTATTATTCATTTTTCACTAGTATTTCTTTCATCTTCATTTCTCTTGCTTTTTATTGCAACTCCCATCCATAAGAAGTAGAAGTAGAGAATATAGCTATATGGCTAAATTTCAATGACTCCTGCTGGTTAGCCTTCTTAGATGAAGCATTGGCAATTATTATTCATTTTTCACTAGTATTTCTTTCATCTTCATTTCTCTTGCTTTTTATTGCAACTCCCATCCATAAGAAGTAGAAGTAGAGAATATAGCTATATGGCTAAATTTGAATGACTCCTGCTGGTTAGCCTTCTTAGATGAAGCATTGTCAATTATTATTCATTTTTCACTAGTATTTCTTTCATCTTCATTTCTCTTGATTTTTATTGCAACTCCCATCCATAAGAAGTAGAAGTAGAGAATATAGCTATATGGCTAAATTTGAATGACTCCTGCTGGTTAGTCTTCTTAGATGAAGCATTGTCAATTATTATTCATTTTTCACTAGTATTTCTTTCATCTTCATTTCTCTTGATTTTTATTGCAACTCCAATCCATAAGAAGTAGAAGTAGAGAATATAGCTATATGGTTAAATTTGAATGACTCCTGCTGGTTAGCCTTCTTAGATGAAGCATTGTCAATTATTATTCATTTTTCACTCGTATTTCTTTCATCTTCATTTCTCTTGATTTTTATTGCAACTCCCATCCATAAGAAGTAGAAGTAGAGAATATAGCTATATGGCTAAATTTGAATAACTCCTGCTGGTTAGCCTTCTTAGATGAAGCATTGTCAATTATTATTCATTTTTCACTCGTATTTCTTTCATCTTCATTTCTCTTGATTTTTATTGCAACTCCCATCCATAAGAAGTAGAAGTAGAGAATATAGCTATATGGCTAAATTTCAATGACTCCTGCTGGTTAGCCTTCTTAGATGAAGCATTGGCAATTATTATTCATTTTTCACTAGTATTTCTTTCATCTTCATTTCTCTTGCTTTTTATTCCAACTCCCATCCATAAGAAGTAGAAGTAGAGAATATAGCTATATGGCTAAATTTGCAATGACTCCTGCTAGTTAGCCTTCTTGGATGAAGCATTGTCAATTATTATTCATTTTTCACTAGTATTTCTTTCATCTTCATTTCTCTTGCTTTTTATTGCAACTCCCATCCATAAGAAGTAGAAGTAGAGAATATAGCTATATGACTAAATTTGAATAACTCCTGCTGGTTAGCCTTCTTAGATGAAGCATTGGCAATTATTATTCATTTTTCACTAGTATTTCTTTCATCTTCATTTCTTTTGCTTTTTATTGCAACTCTCATCCATAAGAAGTAGAAGTAGAGAATATAGCTATATGGCTAAATTTGAATGACTCCTTCTAGTTAGCCTTCTTAGATCGAGCATTGTCAATTATTATTCATTTTTCACTCGTATTTCTTTCATCTTCATTTCTCTTGCTTTTTATTGCAACTCCCATCCATAAGAAGTAGAAGTAGAGAATATAGCTATATGGCTAAATTTGAATGACTCCTTCTAGTTAGCCTTCTTAGATCGAGCATTGTCAATTATTATTCATTTTTCACTCGTATTTCTTTCATCTTCATTTCTCTTGCTTTTTATTGCAACTCCCATCCATAAGAAGTAGAAGTAGAGAATATAGCTATATGGCTAAATTTGAATGACTCCTGCTGGTTAGCCTTCTTAGATGAAGCATTGTCAATTATTATTCATTTTTCACTAGTATTTCTTTCATCTTCATTTCTCTTGCTTTTTATTGCAACTCCCATCCATAAGAAGTAGAAGTAGAGAATATAGCTATATGGCTAAATTTGAATGACTCCTGCTGGTTAGCCTTCTTAGATGAAGCATTGTCAATTATTATTCATTTTTCACTAGTATTTCTTTCATCTTCATTTCTCTTGCTTTTTATTGCAACTCCCATCCATAAGAAGTAGAAGTAGAGAATATAGCTATATGGCTAAATTTGAATAACTCCTGCTGGTTAGCCTTCTTAGATGAAGCATTGGCAATTATTATTCATTTTTCACTAGTATTTCTTTCATCTTCATTTCTCTTGCTTTTTATTCCAACTCCCATCCATAAGAAGTAGAAGTAGAGAATATAGCTATATGGCTAAATTTGCAATGACTCCTGCTAGTTAGCCTTCTTGGATGAAGCATTGTCAATTATTATTCATTTTTCACTAGTATTTCTTTCATCTTCATTTCTCTTGCTTTTTATTGCAACTCCCATCCATAAAAAGTAGAAGTAGAGAATATAGCTATATGGCTAAATTTGAATGACTCCTGCTGGTTAGCCTTCTTAGATGAAGCATTGTCAATTATTATTCATTTTTCACTAGTATTTCTTTCATCTTCATTTCTCTTACTTTTTATTGCAACTCCCATCCATAAGAAGTAGAAGTAGAGAATATAGCTATATGGCTAAATTTGAATGACTCCTGCTGGTTAGCCTTCTTAGATGAAGCATTGGCAATTATTATTCATTTTTCACTAGTATTTCTTTCATCTTCATTTCTTTTGCTTTTTATTGCAACTCCCATCCATAAGAAGTAGAAGTAGAGAATATAGCTATATGGCTAAATTTGAATGACTCCTTCTAGTTAGCCTTCTTAGATCGAGCATTGTCAATTATTATTCATTTTTCACTCGTATTTCTTTCATCTTCATTTCTCTTGCTTTTTATTGCAACTCCCATCCATAAGAAGTAGAAGTAGAGAATATAGCTATATGGCTAAATTTGAATGACTCCTGCTGGTTAGCCTTCTTAGATGAAGCATTGTCAATTATTATTCATTTTTCACTAGTATTTCTTTCATCTTCATTTCTCTTGCTTTTTATTGCAACTCCCATCCATAAGAAGTAGAAGTAGAGAATATAGCTATATGGCTAAATTTGAATGACTCCTGCTGGTTAGCCTTCTTAGATGAAGCATTGTCAATTATTATTCATTTTTCACTAGTATTTCTTTCATCTTCATTTCTCTTGCTTTTTATTGCAACTCCCATCCATAAGAAGTAGAAGTAGAGAATATAGCTATATGGCTAAATTTCAATGACTCCTGCTGGTTAGCCTTCTTAGATGAAGCATTGGCAATTATTATTCATTTTTCACTAGTATTTCTTTCATCTTCATTTCTCTTGCTTTTTATTGCAACTCCCATCCATAAGAAGTAGAAGTAGAGAATATAGCTATATGGCTAAATTTGAATGACTCCTGCTGGTTAGCCTTCTTAGATGAAGCATTGTCAATTATTATTCATTTTTCACTAGTATTTCTTTCATCTTCATTTCTCTTGATTTTTATTGCAACTCCCATCCATAAGAAGTAGAAGTAGAGAATATAGCTATATGGCTAAATTTGAATGACTCCTGCTGGTTAGTCTTCTTAGATGAAGCATTGTCAATTATTATTCATTTTTCACTAGTATTTCTTTCATCTTCATTTCTCTTGATTTTTATTGCAACTCCAATCCATAAGAAGTAGAAGTAGAGAATATAGCTATATGGTTAAATTTGAATGACTCCTGCTGGTTAGCCTTCTTAGATGAAGCATTGTCAATTATTATTCATTTTTCACTCGTATTTCTTTCATCTTCATTTCTCTTGATTTTTATTGCAATTCCCATCCATAAGAAGTAGAAGTAGAGAATATAGCTATATGGCTAAATTTGAATAACTCCTGCTGGTTAGCCTTCTTAGATGAAGCATTGTCAATTATTATTCATTTTTCACTCGTATTTCTTTCATCTTCATTTCTCTTGATTTTTATTGCAACTCCCATCCATAAGAAGTAGAAGTAGAGAATATAGCTATATGGCTAAATTTCAATGACTCCTGCTGGTTAGCCTTCTTAGATGAAGCATTGTCAATTATTATTCATTTTTCACTAGTATTTCTTTCATCTTCATTTCTCTTGCTTTTTATTGCAACTCCCATCCATAAGAAGTAGAAGTAGAGAATATAGCTATATGGCTAAATTTCAATGACTCCTGCTGGTTAGCCTTCTTAGATGAAGCATTGTCAATTATTATTCATTTTTCACTAGTATTTCTTTCATCTTCATTTCTCTTGCTTTTTATTGCAACTCCCATCCATAAGAAGTAGAAGTAGAGAATATAGCTATATGGCTAAATTTCAATGACTCCTGCTGGTTAGCCTTCTTAGATGAAGCATTGGCAATTATTATTCATTTTTCACTAGTATTTCTTTCATCTTCATTTCTCTTGCTTTTTATTGCAACTCCCATCCATAAGAAGTAGAAGTAGAGAATATAGCTATATGGCTAAATTTGAATGACTCCTGCTGGTTAGCCTTCTTAGATGAAGCATTGTCAATTATTATTCATTTTTCACTAGTGTTTCTTTCATCTTCATTTCTCTTACTTTTTATTGCAACTCCCATCCATAAGAAGTAGAAGTAGAGAATATAGCTATATGGCTGAATTTGAATGACTCCTGCTGGTTAGCCTTCTTAGATGAAGCATTGGCAATTATTATTCATTTTTCACTAGTATTTCTTTCATCTTCATTTCTCTTGCTTTTTATTGCAACTCCCATCCATAAGAAGTAGAAGTAGAGAATATAGCTATATGGCTAAATTTGAATAACTCCTGCTGGTTAGCCTTCTTAGATGAAGCATTGTCAATTATTATTCATTTTTCACTCGTATTTCTTTCATCTTCATTTCTCTTGATTTTTATTGCAACTCCCATCCATAAGAAGTAGAAGTAGAGAATATAGCTATATGGCCAAATTTGAATGACTCCTGCTGGTTAGCCTTCTTAGATGAAGCATTGTCAATTATTATTCATTTTTCACTCGTATTTCTTTCATCTTCATTTCTCTTGATTTTTATTGCAACTCCCATCCATAAGAAGTAGAAGTAGAGAATATAGCTATATGGCTAAATTTGAATGACTCCTGCTGGTTAGCCTTCTTAGATGAAGCATTGTCAATTATTATTCATTTTTCACTCGTATTTCTTTCATCTTCATTTCTCTTGCTTTTTATTGCAACTCCCATCCATAAGAAGTACAAGTAGAGAATATAGCTATATGGCTAAATTTGAATGAATCCTGCTGGTTAGCCTTCTTGGATGAAGCATTGTCAATTATTATTCATTTTTCACTAGGATTTCTTTCATCTTCATTTCTCTTGATTTTTATTGCAACTCCCATCCATAAGAAGTAGAAGTAGAGAATATAGCTATATGGCTAAATTTGAATGATTCCTGCTGGTTAGCCTTCTTGGATGAAGCATTGGCAATTATTATTCATTTTTCACTCGTATTTCTTTCATCTTCATTTCTCTTGATTTTTATTGCAACTCCCATCCATAAGAAGTAGAAGTAGAGAATATAGCTATATGGCTAAATTTGAATGATTCCTGCTGGTTAGCCTTCTTAGATGAAGCATTGTCAATTATTATTCATTTTTCACTCGTATTTCTTTCATCTTCATTTCTCTTGATTTTTATTGCAACTCCCATCCATAAGAAGTAGAAGTAGAGAATATAGCTATATGGCTAAATTTGAATGACTCCTGCTGGTTAGCCTTCTTAGATGAAGCATTGTCAATTATTATTCATTTTTCACTAGTATTTCTTTCATCTTCATTTCTCTTGCTTTTTATTGCCACTCCCATCCATAAGAAGTACAAGTAGAGAATATAGCTATATGGCTAAATTTGAATGAATCCTGCTGGTTAGCCTTCTTGGATGAAGCATTGTCAATTATTATTCATTTTTCACTAGGATTTCTTTCATCTTCATTTCTCTTGATTTTTATTGCAACTCCCATCCATAAGAAGTAGAAGTAGAGAATATAGCTATATGGCTAAATTTGAATGATTCCTGCTGGTTAGCCTTCTTGGATGAAGCATTGGCAATTATTATTCATTTTTCACTCGTATTTCTTTCATCTTCATTTCTCTTGCTTTTTATTGCAACTCCCATCCATAAGAAGTAGAAGTAGAGAATATAGCTATATGGCTAAATTTGAATGATTCCTGCTGGTTAGCCTTCTTGGATGAAGCATTGGCAATTATTATTCATTTTTCACTCGTATTTCTTTCATCTTCATTTCTCTTGATTTTTATTGCAACTCCCATCCATAAGAAGTAGAAGTAGAGAATATAGCTATATGGCTAAATTTGAATGATTCCTGCTGGTTAGCCTTCTTAGATGAAGCATTGTCAATTATTATTCATTTTTCACTAGTGTTTCTTTCATCTTCATTTCTCTTACTTTTTATTGCAACTCCCATCCATAAGAAGTAGAAGTAGAGAATATAGCTATATGGCTGAATTT
Organism: Ascarosepion bandense; assembly: GCA_037127315.1. NCBI lineage: Eukaryota > Metazoa > Mollusca > Cephalopoda > Sepiida > Sepiidae > Ascarosepion > Ascarosepion bandense. The sequence continues at coordinate 4,577,382 of JBBBDQ010000460.1, read as the reverse complement.
GAATGACTCCTGCTGGTTAGCCTTCTTAGATGAAGCATTGGCAATTATTATTCATTTTTCACTAGTATTTCTTTCATCTTCATTTCTCTTGCTTTTTATTGCAACTCCCATCCATAAGAAGTAGAAGTAGAGAATATAGCTATATGGCTAAATTTGAATAACTCCTGCTGGTTAGCCTTCTTAGATGAAGCATTGTCAATTATTATTCATTTTTCACTCGTATTTCTTTCATCTTCATTTCTCTTGATTTTTATTGGTAACTCCGACCATAAGAAGTAGAAGTAGAGAATATAGCTATATGGCCAAATTTGAATGACCTCTGCCGTGGTTTGGGGCCTCTTGTATTTTAAAGCATTAATGGCTTCAATTATTATTCATTTTTTCACTGTATTTCTTTCATCTTCATTTCTCTTGATTTTTATTGCAACTCCCATATCCATAAGAAGTAGAAGTAGAGAATATAGCTATATGGCTAAATTTCAATGACTCCTGCTATTAGCCTCAAGATGAAGCATTGTCAATTATTATTCATTTTTCACTGTGGGGATTTCTTCATCTTCTATTTCTCTTGCTTTTTATTGCAACTCCCATCCATAAGAAGTAGAAGGAAGAGAATATAGCTATATGGCTAAATTTGGAATGACTCCTGCTATTAGCCTTCTTAGATGAAGCATTGTCAATTATTATTCATTTCTTTACTAGTATTTCTTTCATCTATTTCTCTTGCTTTTTATTGCAACTCCCATCCATAAGAAGTAGAAGTAGAGAATATATTTTTATATATTAACTTCTAATGACCTGCTGGTTAGCCTTCTTAGATGAAGCATTGGCAATTATTATTCATTTTTCACTAGTATTTCTTTCATCTTCATTTTCTTTGCTTTTTATTGGAAATTCCATCCATATATAAGTAGAAGTGAGAAATATAGCTATGGCTAAATTTGAATGATTCCCTGTTAGCCTTCTTAGACAAAGCATTGTCAATTATTATTCATTTTTCACTAGTATTTCTTTCATCTTCATTTCTCTTGATTTTTATTGCAACTCCCATCCATATAAGTAGAAGTGAGGAGGAATATAGCTATATGGCTAAATTTGAATGACTCCTGGTTGGTTAATTCTCTTAGATGAAGCATTGTCAATTATTATTCATTTTTCACTAGTATTTCTTTCATCTTCATTTTCTTGATTTTTATTGCAACCTCAATCCATAAGAAGTAGAAGTAGAGAATATAGCTATATGGTTAAATTTGGAATGACTCCCTGCTGGTTAGCCTTCTTAGATGAAGCATTGTCAATTATTATTCATTTTTCACTCGTATTTCTTTCATCTTTCATTTCTCTTGATTTTTATTGCAACTCCCATCCATAAGAAGTAGAAGTAGAGAATATAGGTTATATACAAATTTGAATAACTCCTGCTGGTTAGCCTTCTTAGATGAAGCATTGTCAATTATTATTCATTTTTCACTCGTATTTTCATCTTCATTTCTCTTGATTTTTATTGCAACTCCCATCCATAAGAAGTAGAAGTAGAGAATATAGCTATATGGCTAAATTTCAATGACTCCTGCTGGTTAGCCTTCAGATGAAGCATTGTCAATTATTATTCATTTTTCAATTTAGGTATTTCTTTCATCTTCATTTCTCTTGCTTTTTATTGCAACTCCCATCCATAAGAAGTAGAAGTAGAGAATATAGCTATATGGCTAAATTTCAATGACTCCTGCTGGTTAGCCTTCTTAGATGAAGCATTGTCAATTATTATTCATTTTTCACTAGTATTTCTTTCATCTTCATTTCTCTTGCTTTTTATTGCAACTCCCATCCATAAGAAGTAGAAGTAGAGAATATAGCTATATGGCTAAATTTCAATGACTCCTGCTGGTTAGCCTTCTTAGATGAAGCATTGGCAATTATTATTCATTTTTCACTAGTATTTCTTTCATCTTCATTTCTCTTTGCTTTTTATTGCAACTCCCATCCATAAGAAGTAGAAGTAGAGAATATAGCTATATGGCTAAATTTGAATGACTCCTGCTGGTTAGCCTTCTTAGATGAAGCATTGTCAATTATTATTCATTTTTCACTAGTGTTTCTTTCATCTTCATTTCTCTTACTTTTTATTGCAACTCCCATCCATAAGAAGTAGAAGTAGAGAATATAGCTATATGGCTGAATTTGAATGACTCCTGCTGGTTAGCCTTCTTAGATGAAGCATTGGCAATTATTATTCATTTTTCACTAGTATTTCTTTCATCTTCATTTCTCTTGCTTTTTATTGCAACTCCCATCCATAAGAAGTAGAAGTAGAGAATATAGCTATATGGCTAAATTTGAATAACTCCTGCTGGTTAGCCTTCTTAGATGAAGCATTGTCAATTATTATTCATTTTTCACTCGTATTTCTTTCATCTTCATTTCTCTTGATTTTTATTGCAACTCCCATCCATAAGAAGTAGAAGTAGAGAATATAGCTATATGGCCAAATTTGAATGACTCCTGCTGGTTAGCCTTCTTAGATGAAGCATTGTCAATTATTATTCATTTTTCACTCGTATTTCTTTCATCTTCATTTCTCTTGATTTTTATTGCAACTCCCATCCATAAGAAGTAGAAGTAGAGAATATAGCTATATGGCTAAATTTGAATGACTCCTGCTGGTTAGCCTTCTTAGATGAAGCATTGTCAATTATTATTCATTTTTCACTCGTATTTCTTTCATATTCATTTCTCTTGCTTTTTATTGCAACTCCCATCCATAAGAAGTACAAGTAGAGAATATAGCTATATGGCTAAATTTGAATGACTCCTTCTAGTTAGCCTTCTTAGATCGAGCATTGTCAATTATTATTCATTTTTCACTGCGTGTTCTTTCATCTTCATTTCTCTTGCTTTTTATTGCAACTCCCATCCATAAGAAGTAGAAGTAGAGAATATAGCTATATGGCTAAATTTGAATGACTCCTTCTAGTTAGCCTTCTTAGATCGAGCATTGTCAATTATTATTCATTTTTCACTCGGCTTATTTCTTTCATCTTCATTTCTTTTGCTTTTTATTGCAACTCCCATCCATAAGAAGTAGAAGTAGAGAATATAGCTATATGGCTGATTTGAATGACTCCTTCTAGTTAGCCTTCTTGAATCAGGCATTGTCAATTATTATTCATTTTCTATAGTATTTCTTTCATCTTCATTTCTCTTGCTTTTATTGCAACTCCCATCCATAAGAAGTAGAAGTGAAATATAGCTATGGCTAAATTTGAATGACTCCTGCTGGTTAGCCTTCTTAGATGAAGCATTGTCAATTGTTATTCATTTTCACTAGTATTTCTTTCATCTTCATTTCTCTTGCTTTTTATTGCAACTCCCATCTCCATAAGAAGTAGAAGTAGAATATAGCTATATGGCTAAATTTGAATGACTCCTGCTGGTTAGCCTTCTTAGATGAAGCATTGTCAATTATTATTCATTTTCACTAGTATTTCTTTTCATCTTCATTTCTCTCTTGCTTTTTATTTAGCTCCCATCCATAAGAAGTAGAAGTAGAGAATATAGCTATATGGCTAAATTTGAATAACTCCTGCTGGTTAGCCTTCCTTAGATGAAGCATTGGCAATTATTATTCATTTTTCACTAGTATTTCTTTCATCTTCATTTCTCTTGCTTTTTATTCCAACTCCCATCCATAAGAAGTAGAAGTAGAGAATATAGCTATATGGCTAAATTTTTAATGACTCCTGCTAGTTAGCCTTCTTGGATGAAGCATTGTCAATTATTATTCATTTTTCACTAGTATTTCTTTCATCTTCATTTCTCTTGCTTTTTATTGCAACTCCCATCCATAAGAAGTAGAAGTAGAGAATATAGCTATATGGCTAAATTTGAATGACTCCTTCTAGTTAGCCTTCTTAGATCGAGCATTGTCAATTATTATTCATTTTTCACTAGTATTTCTTTCATCTTCATTTCTCTTGCTTTTTTATTGCAACTCCCATCCATAAGAAGTGATAGAGAATATGGCTATATGGCTAAATTTGAATGACTCCTTCTAGTTAGCCTTCTTAGATCGAGCATTGTCAATTATTATTTCATTTTTCACTCGTAATTCTTTCATCTTCCATTTTCTCTTACTTTTTGTGCAACTCCCATCCATAAGAAGTAGAAGTAGAGAATATAGCTATATGGCTTTAAATTTGAATGACTCCTGCTGGTTAGCCTTCTTAGATGAAGCATTGTCAATTATTATTCATTTCACTAGTATTTCTTTTCATCTTCATTTCTCTTGCTTTTTTATTGCAACTCCCATCCATGAAGTAGAAGTAGAATATAGCTATATGGCTAAATTTGAATGACTCCTGCTGGTTAGCCTTCTTAGATGAAGCATTGTCAATTATTATTCATTTTTCACTAGTATTTCTTTCATCTTCATTTCTCTTGCTTTTTTATTGCAACTCCCATCCATAAGAAGTAAGAAGTAAGTATAGCTATATGGCCTAATTTGAATAACTCCTGCTGGTTAGCTTCTTAGATGAAGCATTGGCATTATTCATTTTTCACACTAGTATTTCTTTCATCTTCATTTCTCTTGCTTTTTATTCCAACTCCATCAAGAAGTAGAAGTAGAGAATATAGCTATATGGCTAAATTTGCAATGACTCCTGCTAGTTAGCCTTCTTGGATGAAGCATTGTCAATTATTATTCATTTTCACTAGTATTTCTTTTCATCTTCATTTCTCTTGCTTTTTATTGCAACTCCCATCCATACAAGTAGAAGTAGAGAATATGGCTATGTATTTCAAATTTGAATGACTCCTTTCTAGTTAGCCTTCTTAGATCGACATTGTCAATTATTATTCATTTTTCACTCGTATTTCTTTCATCTTCATTTCTCTTGCTTTTTGTTGCAACTCCCATCCACATAAGAAGTAGACGTAGAATATAGCTATGCTGGCTAAATTTGAATGAATCCTGCTGGTTAGCCTTCTTGGATGAAGCATTGTCAATTATTATTCATTTTTCACTAGGATTTCTTTCATCTTCATTTCTCTTGATTTTTATTGCAACTCCCATCCATAAGAAGTAGAAGTAGAGAATATAGCTATATGGCTAAATTTGAATGATTCCTGCTGGTTAGCCTTCTTGGATGAAGCATTGGCAATTATTATTCATTTTTCACTCGTATTTCTTTCATCTTCATTTCTCTTGCTTTTTATTGCAACTCCCATCCATAAGAAGTAGAAGTAGAGAATATAGCTATATGGCTAAATTTGAATGATTCCTGCTGGTTAGCCTTCTTGGATGAAGCATTGTCAATTATTATTCATTTTTCACTCGTATTTCTTTCATCTTCATTTCTCTTGCTTTTTATTGCAACTCCCATCCATAAGAAGTAGAAGTAGAGAATATAGCTATATGGCTAAATTTGAATGATTCCTGCTGGTTAGCCTTCTTGGATGAAGCATTGGCAATTATTATTCATTTTTCACTCGTATTTCTTTCATCTTCATTTCTCTTGATTTTTATTGCAACTCCCATCCATAAGAAGTAGAAGTAGAGAATATAGCTATATGGCTAAATTTGAATGATTCCTGCTGGTTAGCCTTCTTAGATGAAGCATTGTCAATTATTATTCATTTTTCACTCGTATTTCTTTCATCTTCATTTCTCTTGCTTTTTATTGCAACTCCCATCCATGAGAAGTAGAAGTAGAGAATATAGCTATATGGCTAAATTTGAATGATTCCTGCTGGTTAGCCTTCTTGGATGAAGCATTGGCAATTATTATTCATTTTTCACTCGTATTTCTTTCATCTTCATTTCTCTTGCTTTTTATTGCAACTCCCATCCATAAGAAGTAGAAGTAGAGAATATAGCTATATGGCTGAATTTGAATGATTCCTGCTGGTTAGCCTTCTTGGATGAAGCATTGTCAATTATTATTCATTTTTCACTCGTATTTCTTTCATCTTCATTTCTCTTGCTTTTTATTGCAACTCCCATCCATAAGAAGTAGAAGTAGAGAATATAGCTATATGGCTAAATTTGAATGATTCCTGCTGGTTAGCCTTCTTGGATGAAGCATTGGCAATTATTATTCATTTTTCACTCGTATTTCTTTCATCTTCATTTCTCTTGCTTTTTATTGCAACTCCCATCCATAAGAAGTAGAAGTAGAGAATATAGCTATATGGCTAAATTTGAATGATTCCTGCTGGTTAGCCTTCTTGGATGAAGCATTGGCAATTATTATTCATTTTTCACTCGTATTTCTTTCATCTTCATTTCTCTTGATTTTTATTGCAACTCCCATCCATAAGAAGTAGAAGTAGAGAATATAGCTATATGGCTAAATTTGAATGATTCCTGCTGGTTAGCCTTCTTAGATGAAGCATTGTCAATTATTATTCATTTTTCACTCGTATTTCTTTCATCTTCATTTCTCTTGCTTTTTATTGCAACTCCCATCCATAAGAAGTAGAAGTAGAGAATATAGCTATATGGCTAAATTTGAATGATTCCTGCTGGTTAGCCTTCTTGGATGAAGCATTGGCAATTATTATTCATTTTTCACTCGTATTTCTTTCATCTTCATTTCTCTTGATTTTTATTGCAACTCCCATCCATAAGAAGTAGAAGTAGAGAATATAGCTATATGGCTAAATTTGAATGACTCCTGCTGGTTAGCCTTCTTAGATGAAGCATTGTCAATTATTATTCATTTTTAACGAGTATTTCTTTCATCTTCATTTCTCTTGCTTTTTATTGCAACTCCCATCCATAAGAAGTAGAAGTAGAGAATATAGCTATATGGCTAAATTTGAATGACTCCTGCTGGTTAGCCTTCTTAGATGAAGCATTGTCAATTATTATTCATTTTTCACTAGGATTTCTTTCATCTTCATTTCTCTTGCTTTTTATTGCAACTCCCATCCATAAGAAGTAGAAGTAGAGAATATAGCTATATGGCTAAATTTGAATGATTCCTGCTGGTTAGCCTTCTTAGATGAAGAATTGTCAATTATTATTCATTTTTCACTCGTATTTCTTTCATCTTCATTTCTCTTGCTTTTTATTGCAACTCCCATCCATAAGAAGTAGAAGTAGAGAATATAGCTATATGGCTAAATTTGAATGATTCCTGCTGGTTAGCCTTCTTGGATGAAGCATTGGCAATTATTATTCATTTTTCACTCGTATTTCTTTCATCTTCATTTCTCTTGATTTTTATTGCAACTCCCATCCATAAGAAGTAGAAGTAGAGAATATAGCTATATGGCCAAATTTGAATGACTCCTGCTGGTTAGCCTTCTTAGATGAAGCATTGTCAATTATTATTCATTTTTCACTAGTATTTCTTTCATCTTCATTTCTCTTGCTTTTTATTGCAACTCCCATCCATAAGAAGTAGAAGTAGAGAATATAGCTATATGGCTAAATTTGAATGATTCCTGCTGGTTAGCCTTCTTAGATGAAGCATTGTCAATTATTATTCATTTTTCACTCGTATTTCTTTCATCTTCATTTCTCTTGATTTTTATTGCAACTCCCATCCATAAGAAGTAGAAGTAGAGAATATAGCTATATGGCTAAATTTGAATGATTCCTGCTGGTTAGCCTTCTTGGATGAAGCATTGGCAATTATTATTCATTTTTCACTCGTATTTCTTTCATCTTCATTTCTCTTGATTTTTATTGCAACTCCCATCCATAAGAAGTAGAAGTAGAGAATATAGCTATATGGCTAAATTTGAATGACTCCTGCTGGTTAGCCTTCTTAGATGAAGCATTGTCAATTATTATTCATTTTTCACTAGTATTTCTTTCATCTTCATTTCTCTTGCTTTTTATTGCAACTCCCATCCATAAGAAGTAGAAGTAGAGAATATAGCTATATGGCTAAATTTGAATGACTCCTGCTGGTTAGCCTTCTTAGATGAAGAATTGTCAATTATTATTCATTTTTCACTAGTATTTCTTTCATCTTCATTTCTCTTGCTTTTTATTGCAACTCCCATCCATAAGAAGTAGAAGTAGAGAATATAGCTATATGGCTAAATTTGAATAACTCCTGCTGGTTAGCCTTCTTAGATGAAGCATTGGCAATTATTATTCATTTTTCACTAGTATTTCTTTCATCTTCATTTCTCTTGCTTTTTATTGCAACTCCCATCCATGAGAAGTAGAAGTAGAGAATATAGCTATATGGCTAAATTTGAATGATTCCTGCTGGTTAGCCTTCTTGGATGAAGCATTGGCAATTATTATTCATTTTTCACTCGTATTTCTTTCATCTTCATTTCTCTTGCTTTTTATTGCAACTCCCATCCATAAGAAGTAGAAGTAGAGAATATAGCTATATGGCTGAATTTGAATGATTCCTGCTGGTTAGCCTTCTTGGATGAAGCATTGTCAATTATTATTCATTTTTCACTCGTATTTCTTTCATCTTCATTTCTCTTGCTTTTTATTGCAACTCCCATCCATAAGAAGTAGAAGTAGAGAATATAGCTATATGGCTAAATTTGAATGATTCCTGCTGGTTAGCCTTCTTGGATGAAGCATTGGCAATTATTATTCATTTTTCACTCGTATTTCTTTCATCTTCATTTCTCTTGCTTTTTATTGCAACTCCCATCCATAAGAAGTAGAAGTAGAGAATATAGCTATATGGCTAAATTTGAATGATTCCTGCTGGTTAGCCTTCTTGGATGAAGCATTGGCAATTATTATTCATTTTTCACTCGTATTTCTTTCATCTTCATTTCTCTTGATTTTTATTGCAACTCCCATCCATAAGAAGTAGAAGTAGAGAATATAGCTATATGGCTAAATTTGAATGATTCCTGCTGGTTAGCCTTCTTAGATGAAGCATTGTCAATTATTATTCATTTTTCACTCGTATTTCTTTCATCTTCATTTCTCTTGCTTTTTATTGCAACTCCCATCCATAAGAAGTAGAAGTAGAGAATATAGCTATATGGCTAAATTTGAATGATTCCTGCTGGTTAGCCTTCTTGGATGAAGCATTGGCAATTATTATTCATTTTTCACTCGTATTTCTTTCATCTTCATTTCTCTTGATTTTTATTGCAACTCCCATCCATAAGAAGTAGAAGTAGAGAATATAGCTATATGGCTAAATTTGAATGACTCCTGCTGGTTAGCCTTCTTAGATGAAGCATTGTCAATTATTATTCATTTTTAACGAGTATTTCTTTCATCTTCATTTCTCTTGCTTTTTATTGCAACTCCCATCCATAAGAAGTAGAAGTAGAGAATATAGCTATATGGCTAAATTTGAATGACTCCTGCTGGTTAGCCTTCTTAGATGAAGCATTGTCAATTATTATTCATTTTTCACTAGGATTTCTTTCATCTTCATTTCTCTTGCTTTTTATTGCAACTCCCATCCATAAGAAGTAGAAGTAGAGAATATAGCTATATGGCTAAATTTGAATGATTCCTGCTGGTTAGCCTTCTTAGATGAAGAATTGTCAATTATTATTCATTTTTCACTCGTATTTCTTTCATCTTCATTTCTCTTGCTTTTTATTGCAACTCCCATCCATAAGAAGTAGAAGTAGAGAATATAGCTATATGGCTAAATTTGAATGATTCCTGCTGGTTAGCCTTCTTGGATGAAGCATTGGCAATTATTATTCATTTTTCACTCGTATTTCTTTCATCTTCATTTCTCTTGATTTTTATTGCAACTCCCATCCATAAGAAGTAGAAGTAGAGAATATAGCTATATGGCCAAATTTGAATGACTCCTGCTGGTTAGCCTTCTTAGATGAAGCATTGTCAATTATTATTCATTTTTCACTAGTATTTCTTTCATCTTCATTTCTCTTGCTTTTTATTGCAACTCCCATCCATAAGAAGTAGAAGTAGAGAATATAGCTATATGGCTAAATTTGAATGATTCCTGCTGGTTAGCCTTCTTAGATGAAGCATTGTCAATTATTATTCATTTTTCACTCGTATTTCTTTCATCTTCATTTCTCTTGCTTTTTATTGCAACTCCCATCCATAAGAAGTAGAAGTAGAGAATATAGCTATATGGCTAAATTTGAATGATTCCTGCTGGTTAGCCTTCTTGGATGAAGCATTGGCAATTATTATTCATTTTTCACTCGTATTTCTTTCATCTTCATTTTCTCTTGATTTTATTGCAACTCCCATCCATAAAAGTAGAAGTAGAGAATATAGCTATGTAGCTAAATTTGAATGACTCCTGCTGGTTAGCCTTCTTAGATGAAGCATTGTCAATTATTCATTTTCACTAGTATTTCTTTCATCTTCATTTCTCTTGCTTTTTATTGCAACTCCCATCCATAAGTAAAAGTAGAGAATATAGCTATATGGCTAAATTTGAATGACTCCTGCTGGTTAGCCTTCTTAGATGAAGCATTGTCAGTGTATTCATTTTCACTAGTATTTCTTTCATCTTCATTTCTCTTTTTATTACAACTCCCATCCATAAAGTAAGTATGAGAAATATGACTATATGGCTAAATTTGAATAACTCCTGCTGGATTTAGCCTTCTTAGATGAAGCATTGGCAATTATTATTCATTTTTCACTAGTATTTCTTTCATCTTCATTTCTCTTGCTTTTTATTCCAACTCCCATCCATAAGAAGTAGAAGTAAGGAATATAGCTATATAGCTAAATTTGCAATGACTCCTGCTAGTTTAGCCTTCTTGGATGAAGCATTGTCAATTATTATTCATTTTCACTAGTATTTTATTCATCTTCATTTCTCTTGCTTTTTATTGCAACTCCATCCATAAGAAGTAGAAGTAGAGAATATAGCTATATGGCTAAATTTGAATGACTCCTTCTAGTTAGCCTTCTTAGATCGGTATTGTCAATTATTATTCATTTTTCACTCGTATTTCTTTCATCTTCATTTCTCTTGCTTTTTATTGCAACTCCCATCCATAAGAAGTAGAAGTAGAGAATATAGCTATATGGCTAAATTTGAATGACTCCTTCTAGTTAGCCTTCTTAGATCGAGCATTTTATCCAATTATTATTCATTTTTCACTCGTAATTCTTTCATCTTCATTTCTCTTGCTTTTTATTGCAACTCCCATCAAGTAGAAGTAGAGAATATAGCTATATGGCTAAATTTGAATGACTCCTGCTGGTTAGCCTTCTTAGATGAAGCATTGTCAATTATTATTCATTTTTCACTAGTATTTCTTTCATCTTCATTTCTCTTGCTTTTATTTACGCTCCATCCATAAGAAGTGAGAAGTAGAATATAGCTATGGCTAAATTTGAATGACTCCTGCTGGTTAGCCTTCTTAGATGAAGCATTGTCAATTATTATTCATTTTTCACTAGTATTTCTTTCATCTTCATTTTCTCTTGCTTTCATGCAACTCCCATCCATAAGTAGAAGTAGAGAATATAGCTATATGGCTAAATTTGAATAACTCCTGCTGGTTAGCCTTCTTAGATGAAGCATTGGCAATTATTATTCATTTTCACTAGTATTTCTTTCATCTTCATTTCTCTTGCTTTTATTCCAACTCCCATCCATAAGAAGCTAGAAGTAGAGAATATAGCTATATGGCTAAATTTGCAATGACTCCTGCTAGTTAGCCTTCTTGGATGAAGCATTGTCAATTATTATTCATTTTTCACTAGTATATCTTTCATCTTCATTTCTCTTGCTTTTTATTGCAACTCCCATCCATAAGAAGTAGAAGTAGAGAATATAGCTATATGGCTAAATTTGAATGACTCCTTCTAGTTAGCCTTCTTAGATCGAGCATTGTCAATTATTATTCATTTTTCACTCGTATTTCTTTCATCTTCATTTCTCTTGCTTTTTATTGCAACTCCCATCCATAAGAAGTAGACGTAGAGAATATAGCTATATGGCTAAATTTGAATGAATCCTGCTGGTTAGCCTTCTTGGATGAAGCATTGTCAATTATTATTCATTTTTCACTCGTATTTCTTTCATCTTCATTTCTCTTGCTTTTTATTGCAACTCCCATCCATAAGAAGTAGAAGTAGAGAATATAGCTATATGGCTAAATTTGAATGATTCCTGCTGGTTAGCCTTCTTGGATGAAGCATTGGCAATTATTATTCATTTTTCACTCGTATTTCTTTCATCTTCATTTCTCTTGATTTTTATTGCAACTCCCATCCATAAGAAGTAGAAGTAGAGAATATAGCTATATGGCTAAATTTGAATGATTCCTGCTGGTTAGCCTTCTTAGATGAAGCATTGTCAATTATTATTCATTTTTCACTCGTATTTCTTTCATCTTCATTTCTCTTGCTTTTTATTGCAACTCCCATCCATAAGAAGTAGAAGTAGAGAATATAGCTATATGGCTAAATTTGAATGATTCCTGCTGGTTAGCCTTCTTGGATGAAGCATTGGCAATTATTATTCATTTTTCACTCGTATTTCTTTCATCTTCATTTCTCTTGATTTTTATTGCAACTCCCATCCATAAGAAGTAGAAGTAGAGAATATAGCTATATGGCTAAATTTGAATGACTCCTGCTGGTTAGCCTTCTTAGATGAAGCATTGTCAATTATTATTCATTTTTAACGAGTATTTCTTTCATCTTCATTTCTCTTGCTTTTTATTGCAACTCCCATCCATAAGAAGTAGAAGTAGAGAATATAGCTATATGGCTAAATTTGAATGACTCCTGCTGGTTAGCCTTCTTAGATGAAGCATTGTCAATTATTATTCATTTTTCACTAGGATTTCTTTCATCTTCATTTCTCTTGCTTTTTATTGCAACTCCCATCCATAAGAAGTAGAAGTAGAGAATATAGCTATATGGCTAAATTTGAATGATTCCTGCTGGTTAGCCTTCTTAGATGAAGAATTGTCAATTATTATTCATTTTTCACTCGTATTTCTTTCATCTTCATTTCTCTTGCTTTTTATTGCAACTCCCATCCATAAGAAGTAGAAGTAGAGAATATAGCTATATGGCTAAATTTGAATGATTCCTGCTGGTTAGCCTTCTTGGATGAAGCATTGGCAATTATTATTCATTTTTCACTCGTATTTCTTTCATCTTCATTTCTCTTGATTTTTATTGCAACTCCCATCCATAAGAAGTAGAAGTAGAGAATATAGCTATATGGCCAAATTTGAATGACTCCTGCTGGTTAGCCTTCTTAGATGAAGCATTGTCAATTATTATTCATTTTTCACTAGTATTTCTTTCATCTTCATTTCTCTTGCTTTTTATTGCAACTCCCATCCATAAGAAGTAGAAGTAGAGAATATAGCTATATGGCTAAATTTGAATGATTCCTGCTGGTTAGCCTTCTTAGATGAAGCATTGTCAATTATTATTCATTTTTCACTCGTATTTCTTTCATCTTCATTTCTCTTGCTTTTTATTGCAACTCCCATCCATAAGAAGTAGAAGTAGAGAATATAGCTATATGGCTAAATTTGAATGATTCCTGCTGGTTAGCCTTCTTGGATGAAGCATTGGCAATTATTATTCATTTTTCACTCGTATTTCTTTCATCTTCATTTCTCTTGATTTTTATTGCAACTCCCATCCATAAGAAGTAGAAGTAGAGAATATAGCTATATGGCCAAATTTGAATGACTCCTGCTGGTTAGCCTTCTTAGATGAAGCATTGGCAATTATTATTCATTTTTCACTAGTATTTCTTTCATCTTCATTTCTCTTGCTTTTCATTGCAACTCCCATCCATAAGAAGTAGAAGTAGAGAATATAGCTATATGGCTAAATTTGAATGATTCCTGCTGGTTAGCCTTCTTAGATGAAGAATTGTCAATTATTATTCATTTTTCACTCGTATTTCTTTCATCTTCATTTCTCTTCCTTTTTATTGCAACTCCCATCCATAAGAAGTAGAAGTAGAGAATATAGCTATATGGCTAAATTTGAATGATTCCTGCTGGTTAGCCTTCTTGGATGAAGCATTGGCAATTATTATTCATTTTTCACTCGTATTTCTTTCATCTTCATTTCTCTTGATTTTTATTGCAACTCCCATCCATAAGAAGTAGAAGTAGAGAATATATCTATATGGCCAAATTTGAATGACTCCTGCTGGTTAGCCTTCTTAGATGAAGCATTGGCAATTATTATTCATTTTTCACTAGTATTTCTTTCATCTTCATTTCTCTTGCTTTTTATTGCAACTCCCATCCATAAGAAGTAGAAGTAGAGAATATAGCTATATGGCTAAATTTGAATGATTCCTGCTGGTTAGCCTTCTTAGATGAAGCATTGTCAATTATTATTCATTTTTCACTCGTATTTCTTTCATCTTCATTTCTCTTGATTTTTATTGCAACTCCCATCCATAAGAAGTAGAAGTAGAGAATATAGCTATATGGCCAAATTTGAATGACTCCTGCTGGTTAGCCTTCTTAGATGAAGCATTGTCAATTATTATTCATTTTTCACTAGGATTTCTTTCATCTTCATTTCTCTTGCTTTTTATTGCAACTCCCATCCATAAGAAGTAGAAGTAGAGAATATAGCTATATGGCTGAATTTGAATGACTCCTGCTGGTTAGCCTTCTTAGATGAAGCATTGTCAATTGTTATTCATTTTTCACTAGTATTTCTTTCATCTTCATTTCTATTACTTTTTATTGCAACTCCCATCCATAAGAAGTAGAAGTAGAGAATATAGCTATAGGGCTACATTTGAATGACTCCTGCTGGTTAGCCATCTTGGATGAAGCCTTGTCAATTATTATTCATTTTTCACTAGTATTTCTTTCATCTTCATTTCTCTTGATTTTTATTGCAACTCCCATCCATAAGAAATAGAAGTAGAGAATATAGCTATATGGCTAAATTTGAATGACTCCTGCTGGTTAGCCTTCTTAGATGAAGCATTGTCAATTATTATTCATTTTTCACTAGTATTTCTTTCATCTTCATTTCTCTTGCTTTTTATTGCAACTCCCATCCATAAGAAGTAGAAGTAGAGAATATAGCTATATGGCTAAATTTGAATAACTCCTGCTGGTTAGCCTTCTTAGATGAAGCATTGTCAATTATTATTCATTTTTCACGAGCATTTCTTTCATCTTCATTTCTCTTGCTTTTTATTGCAACTCCCATCCATAAGAAGTAGAAGTAGAGAATATAGCTATATGGCTAAATTTGAATGATTCCTGCTGGTTAGCCTTCTTGGATGAAGCATTGGCAATTATTATTCATTTTTCACTCGTATTTCTTTCATCTTCATTTCTCTTGATTTTTATTGCAACTCCCATCCATAAGAAGTAGAAGTAGAGAATGTAGCTATATGGCTAAATTTGAATGATTCCTGCTGGTTAGCCTTCTTGTATGAAGCATTGGCAATTATTATTCATTTTTCACTCGTATTTCTTTCATCTTCATTTCTCTTGATTTTTATTGCAACTCCCATCCATAAGAAGTAGAAGTAGAGAATGTAGCTATATGGCTAAATTTGAATGATTCCTGCTGGTTAGCCTTCTTGGATGAAGCATTGGCAATTATTATTCATTTTTCACTCGTATTTCTTTCATCTTCATTTCTCTTGCTTTTTATTGCAACTCCCATCCATAAGAAGTAGAAGTAGAGAATATAGCTATATGGCCAAATTTGAACGACTCCTGCTGGTTAGCCTTCTAAGATGAAGCATTGTCAATTATTATTCATTTTTCACTAGTATTTCTTTCATCTTCATTTCTCTTGCTTTTTATTGCAACTCCCATCCATAAGAAGTAGAAGTAGAGAATATAGCTATATGGCTGAATTTGAATGACTCCTGCTGGTTAAATTTTCTTAGATGAAGCATTGTCAATTATTATTCATTTTTCACTAGTATTTCTTTCATCTTCATTTCTTGCTTTTTATTGCAACTCCCATCCATAAGAAGTAGAAGTAGAGAATATAGCTATATGGCTAAATTTGAATGACTCCTGCTGGTTAGCCTTCTAAGATGAAGCATTGTCAATTATTATTCATTTTTCACTAGGATTTCTTTCATCTTCATTTCTCTTTTGCTTTTTATTGCAACTCCCATCCATAAGAAGTAGAAGTAGAGAATATAGCTATATGGCTAAATTTCAATGACTCCTGCTGGTTAGCCTTCTAAGATGAAGCATTGTCAATTATTATTCATTTTTCACTAGGATTTCTTTCATCTTCATTTCTCTTGCTTTTTATTGTAACTCCCATCCATAAGAAGTAGAAGTAGAGAATATAGCTATATGGCTGAATTTGAATGACTCCTGCTGGTTAGCCTTTCAGATGAAGCATTGTCAATTATTATTCATTTTTCACTAGTATTTCTTTCATCTTCATTTCTTGCTTTTTATTGCAACTCCCATCCATAAGAAGTAGAAGAGAATATAGCTATATGGCTAAATTTCAATGACTCCTGCTGGTTAGCCTTCTTAGATGAAGCATTGGCAATTATTATTCATTTTTCTACTAGTATTTCTTTCATCTTCATTTCTCTTGCTTTTTATTGCAACTCCCATCCATAAGAAGTAGAAGTAGAGAATATAGCTATATGGCTAAATTTGAATGACTCCTGCTGGTTAGCCTTCTTAGATGAAGCATTGTCAATTATTATTCATTTTTCACTAGTGTTTCTTTCATCTTCATTTCCCTTACTTTTTATTGCAACTCCCATCCATAAGAAGTAGAAGTAGAGAATATAGCTATATGGCTGAATTTGAATGACTGCTGGTTAGCCTTCTTAGATGAAGCATTGGCAATTATTATTCATTTTTCACTAGTATTTTCCATTCTCTTCATTTCTCTTGCTTTTTATTGCAACTCCCATCCATAAGAAGTAGAAGTAGAGAATATAGCTATATGGCTAAATTTGAATAACCTCGCTGGTTAGCCTTCTTAGATGAAGCATTGTCAATTATTATTCATTTTTCACTCGTATTTCTTTCATCTTCATTTCTCTTGATTTTTATTGCAAATTTCATCCAAGAAGTAGAAGTAGAGAATATAGCTATATGGCCAAATTTGAATGACTCCTGCTGGTTAGCCTTCTTAGATGAAGCATTGTCAATTATTATTCATTTTTCACTAGTATTTCTTTCATCTTCATTTCCTCTTTTGATTTTTATTGCAACTCCCATCCATAAGAAGTAGAAGTAGAGAATATAGCTATATGGCTAAATTTGAATGACTCCTGCTGGTTAGTCTTCTTAGATGAAGCATTGTCAATTATTATTCATTTTTCACTAGTATTTCTTTCATCTTCATTTCCTTTGATTTTTATTGCAACTCCAATCCATAAGAAGTAGAAGTAGAGAATATAGCTATATGGTTAAATTTGAATGACTCCTGCTGGTTAGCCTTCTTAGATGAAGCATTGTCAATTATTATTCATTTTTCACTCGTATTTTTTCTTCATCTTCATTTCTCTTGATTTTTATTGCAACTCCCATCCATAAGAAGTAGAAGTAGAGAATATAGCTATATGGCTAAATTTGAATAACTCCTGCTGGTTAGCCTTCTTAGATGAAGCATTGTCAATTATTATTCATTTTTCACCGTATTTCTTTCATCTTCATTTCTCTTGATTTTTATTGCAACTCCCATCCATAAGAAGTAGAAGTAGAGAATATAGCTATATGGCTAAATTTCAATGACTCCTGCTGGTTAGCCTTCTTAGATGAAGCATTGTCAATTATTATTCATTTTTCACTAGTATTTCTTTCATCTTCATTTCTCTTTTTTGCTTTTTATTGCAACTCCCATCCATAAGAAGTAGAAGTAGAGAATATAGCTATATGGCTAAATTTCAATGACTCCTGCTGGTTAGCCTTCTTAGATGAAGCATTGTCAATTATTATTCATTTTTCACTAGTATTTCTTTCATCTTCATTTCTCTTGCTTTTTATTGCAACTCCCATCCATAAGAAGTAGAAGTAGAGAATATAGCTATATGGCTAAATTTCAATGACTCCTGCTGGTTAGCCTTCTTAGATGAAGCATTGGCAATTATTATTCATTTTTCACTAGTATTTCTTTCATCTTCATTTCTCTTGCTATTTTTTATTGCAACTCCCATCCATAAGAAGTAGAAGTAGAGAACATAGCTATATACAACTTGAATGACTCCTGCTGGTTAGCCTTCTTAGATGAAGCATTGTCAATTATTATTCATTTTTCACTAGTGTTTCTTTCATCTTCATTTCTCTTACTTTTTATTGCAACTCCCATCCATAAGAAGTAGAAGTAGAGAATATAGCTATATGGCTGAATTTGAATGACTCCTGCTGGTTAGCCTTCTTAGATGAAGCATTGGCAATTATTATTCATTTTTCACTAGTATTTCTTTTCATCTTCATTTCTCTTGCTTTTTATTGCAACTCCCATCCATAAGAAGTAGAAGTAGAGAATAGTGAAGCTATATGGCTAAATTTGAATAACTCCCATGGTTAGCCTTCTTAGATGAAGCATTGTCAATTATTATTCATTTTTCACTCGTATTTTCTCATCTTCATTTCTCTGATTTTTATTGCAACTCCCATCCATAAGAAGTAGAAGTAGAGAATATAGCTATATGGCCAAATTTGAATGACTCCCTGCTGGTTAGCCTTCTTAGATGAAGCATTGTCAATTATTATTCATTTTTCACTAGTATTTCTTTCATCTTCATTTCTCTTGATTTTTATTGCAACTCCCATCCATAAGAAGTAGAAGTAGAGAATATAGCCATATGGCTAAATTTGAATGACTCCTGCTGGTTATGTCTTCTTAGATGAAGCATTGTCAATTATTATTCATTTTTCACTAGTATTTCTTTCATCTTCATTTCTCTTGATTTTTATTACAACTCCAATCCATAAGAAGTAGAAGTAGAGAACATAGCCATATGGTTAAATTTGAATGACTCCTGCTGGTTAGCCTTCTTAGATGAAGCATTGTCAATTATTATTCATTTTTCACTCGTATTTCTTTCATCTTCATTTCTCTTGATTTTTATTGCAACTCCCATCCATAAGAAGTAGAAGTAGAGAATATAGCTATATGGCTAAATTTGAATAACTCCTGCTGGTTAGCCTTCTTAGATGAAGCATTGTCAATTATTATTCATTTTTCACTCGTATTTCTTTCATCTTCATTTCTCTTGATTTTTATTGCAACTCCCATCCATAAGAAGTAGAAGTAGAGAATATAGCTATATGGCCAAATTTGAATGACTCCTGCTGGTTAGCCTTCTTAGATGAAGCATTGTCAATTATTATTCATTTTTCACTAGTATTTCTTTCATCTTCATTTCTCTTGCTTTTTATTGCAACTCCCATCCATAAGAAGTAGAAGTAGAGAATATAGCTATATGGCTAAATTTGAATGACTCCTGCTGGTTAGCCTTCTTAGATGAAGCATTGTCAATTATTATTCATTTTTCACTCGTATTTCTTTCATCTTCATTTCTCTTGCTTTTTATTGCAACTCCCATCCATAAGAAGTAGAAGTAGAGAATATAGCTATATGGCTAAATTTGAATGACTCCTGCTGGTTAGTCTTCTTAGATGAAGCATTGTCAATTATTATTCATTTTTCACTAGTATTTCTTTCATCTTCATTTCTCTTGCTTTTTATTGCAACTCCCATCCATAAGAAGTAGAAGTAGAGAATATAGCTATATGGCTAAATTTGAATGACTCCTGCTGGTTAGCCTTCTTAGATGAAGCATTGTCAATTATTATTCATTTTTCACTAGTATTTCTTTCATCTTCATTTCCCTTGATTTTTATTGCAACTCCCATCCATAAGAAGTAGAAGTAGAGAATATAGCTATATGGCTAAATTTGAATGACTCCTGCTGGTTAGCCTTCTTAGATGAAGCATTGTCAATTATTATTCATTTTTCACTCGTATTTCTTTCATCTTCATTTCTCTTGCTTTTTATTGCAACTCCAATCCATAAGAAGTAGAAGTAGAGAATATAGCTATATGGTTAAATTTGAATGACTCCTGCTGGTTAGCCTTCTTAGATGAAGCATTGTCAATTATTATTCATTTTTCACTCGTATTTCTTTCATCTTCATTTCTCTTGATTTTTATTGCAACTCCCATCCATAAGAAGTAGAAGTAGAGAATATAGCTATATGGCTAAATTTGAATAACTCCTGCTGGTTAGCCTTCTTAGATGAAGCATTGTCAATTATTATTCATTTTTCACTCGTATTTCTTTCATCTTCATTTCTCTTGATTTTTATTGCAACTCCCATCCATAAGAAGTAGAAGTAGAGAATATAGCTATATGGCTAAATTTGAATAACTCCTGCTGGTTAGCCTTCTTAGATGAAGCATTGTCAATTATTATTCATTTTTCACTCGTATTTCTTTCATCTTCATTTCTCTTGATTTTTATTGCAACTCCCATCCATAAGAAGTAGAAGTAGAGAATATAGCTATATGGCCAAATTTGAATGACTCCTGCTGGTTAGCCTTCTTAGATGAAGCATTGTCAATTATTATTCATTTTTCACTAGTATTTCTTTCATCTTCATTTCTCTTGCTTTTTATTGCAACTCCCATCCATAAGAAGTAGAAGTAGAGAATATAGCTATATGGCTAAATTTGAATGACTCCTGCTGGTTAGCCTTCTTAGATGAAGCATTGTCAATTATTATTCATTTTTCACTCGTATTTCTTTCATCTTCATTTCTCTTGCTTTTTATTGCAACTCCCATCCATAAGAAGTAGAAGTAGAGAATATAGCTATATGGCTAAATTTGAATGACTCCTGCTGGTTAGTCTTCTTAGATGAAGCATTGTCAATTATTATTCATTTTTCACTAGTATTTCTTTCATCTTCATTTCTCTTGCTTTTTATTGCAACTCCCATCCATAAGAAGTAGAAGTAGAGAATATAGCTATATGGCTAAATTTGAATGACTCCTGCTGGTTAGCCTTCTTAGATGAAGCATTGTCAATTATTATTCATTTTTCACTAGTATTTCTTTCATCTTCATTTCCCTTGATTTTTATTGCAACTCCCATCCATAAGAAGTAGAAGTAGAGAATATAGCTATATGGCTAAATTTGAATGACTCCTGCTGGTTAGCCTTCTTAGATGAAGCATTGTCAATTATTATTCATTTTTCACTCGTATTTCTTTCATCTTCATTTCTCTTGCTTTTTATTGCAACTCCCATCCATAAGAAGTACAAGTAGAGAATATAGCTATATGGCTAAATTTGAATGACTCCTGCTGGTTAGTCTTCTTAGATGAAGCATTGTCAATTATTATTCATTTTTCACTAGTATTTCTTTCATCTTCATTTCTCTTGCTTTTTATTGCAACTCCCATCCATAAGAAGTAGAAGTAGAGAATATAGCTATATGGCTAAATTTGAATGACTCCTGCTGGTTAGCCTTCTAAGATGAAGCATTGTCAATTATTATTCATTTTTCACTAGTATTTCTTTCATCTTCATTTCTCTTGATTTTTATTGCAACTCCCATCCATAAGAAGTAGAAGTAGAGAATATAGCTATATGGCTAAATTTGAATGACTCCTGCTGGTTTGCCTTCTTAGATGAAGCATTGTCAATTATTATTCATTTTGCACTCGTATTTCTTTCATCTTCATTTCTCTTGATTTTTATTGCAACTCCCATCCATAAGAAGTAGAAGTAGAGAATATAGCTATATGGCTAAATTAGAATGACTCCTGCTGGTTAGCCTTCTAAGATTAAGCATTGTCAATTATTATTCATTTTTCACTAGGATTTCTTTCATCTTCATTTCTCTTGATTTTTATTGCAACTCCCATCCATAAGAAGTAGAAGTAGAGAATATAGCTATATGGCTAAATTTGAATGTCTCCTGCTGGTTAGCCTTCTTAGATGAAGCATTGTCAATTATTATTCATTTTTCACTAGGATTTCTTTCATATTCATTTCTCTTGCTTTTTATTGCAACTCCCATCCATAAGAAGTAGAAGTAGAGAATATAGCTATATGGCTAAATTTGAATGATTCCTGCTGGTTAGCCTTCTTGGATGAAGCATTGGCAATTATTATTCATTTTTCACTAGGATTTCTTTCATCTTCATTTCTCTTGCTTTTTATTGCAACTCCCATCCATAAGAAGTAGAAGTAGAGAATATAGCTATATGGCTAAATTTGAATGATTCCTGCTGGTTAGCCTTCTTGGATGAAGCATTGGCAATTATTATTCATTTTTCACTCGTATTTCTTTCATCTTCATTTCTCTTGATTTTTATTGCAACTCCCATCCATAAGAAGTAGAAGTAGAGAATATAGCTATATGGCTAAATTTGAATGACTCCTGCTGGTTAGCCTTCTTAGATGAAGCATTGTCAATTATTATTCAATTTTCACTAGTATTTCTTTCATGTTCATTTCTCTTGCTTTTTATTGCAACTCCCATCCATAAGAAGTAGAAGTAGAGAATATAGCTATATGGCTAAATTTGAATGATTCCTGCTGGTTAGCCTTCTTGGATGAAGCATTGGCAATTATTATTCATTTTTCACTCGTATTTCTTTCATCTTCATTTCTCTTGATTTTTATTGCAACTCCCATCCATAAGAAGTAGAAGTAGAGAATATAGCTATATGGCTAAATTTGAATGACTCCTGCTGGTTAGCCTTCTAAGATGAAGCATTGTCAATTATTATTCATTTTTCACTAGGATTTCTTTCATCTTCATTTCTCTTGCTTTTTATTGCAACTCCCATCCATAAGAAGTAGAAGTAGAGAATATAGCTATATGGCTAAATTTGAATGACTCCTGCTGGTTAGCCTTCTTAGATGAAGCATTGTCAATTATTATTCATTTTTCACTAGTATTTCTTTCATCTTCATTTCTCTTGCTTTTTATTGCAATTCCCATCCATAAGAAGTACAAGTAGAGAATATAGCTATATGGCTAAATTTGAATGATTCCTGCTGGTTAGCCTTCTTGGATGAAGCATTGTCAATTATTATTCATTTTTCACTCGTATTTCTTTCATCTTCATTTCTCTTGATTTTTATTGCAACTCCCATCCATAAGAAGTAGAAGTAGAGAATATAGCTATATGGCTAAATTTGAATGACTCCTGCTGGTTAGCCTTCTTAGATGAAGCATTGTCAATTATTATTCATTTTTCACTAGTATTTCTTTCATCTTCATTTCTCTTGCTTTTTATTGCAACTCCCATCCATAAAAAGTAGAAGTAGAGAATATAGCTATATGGCTAAATTTGAATGACTCCTGCTGGTTAGCCTTCTTAGATGAAGCATTGTCAATTATTATTCATTTTTCACTAGTATTTCTTTCATCTTCATTTCTCTTGCTTTTTATTGCAACTCCCATCCATAAAAAGTAGAAGTAGAGAATATAGCTATATGGCTAAATTTGAATGACTCCTGCTGGTTAGCCATCTTGGATGAAGCATTGTCAATTATTATTCATTTTTCACTAGTATTTCTTTCATCTTCATTTCTCTTGCTTTTTATTGCAACTCCCATCCATAAAAAGTAGAAGTAGAGAATATGGCTATATGGCTAAATTTGAATGACTCATGCTGGTTAGCCATCTTAGATGAAGCATTGTCAATTATTATTCATTTTTCACTAGTATTTCTTTCATCTTCATTTCTCTTGCTTTTTATTGCAACTCCCATCCATAAAAAGTAGAAGTAGAGAATATAGCTATATGGCTAAATTTGAATGACTCCTGCTGGTTAGCCATCTTGGATGAAGCATTGTCAATTATTATTCATTTTTCACTAGTATTTCTTTCATCTTCATTTCTCTTGCTTTTTATTGCAACTCCCATCCATAAAAAGTAGAAGTAGAGAATATAGCTATATGGCTAAATTTGAATGACTCCTGCTGGTTAGCCTTCTTAGATGAAGCATTGTCAATTATTATTCATTTTTCACTAGTATTTCTTTCAACTTCATTTCTCGTGCTTTTTATTGCAACTCCCATCCATAAAAAGTAGAAGTAGAGAATATAGCTATATGGCTAAATTTGAATGACTCCTGCTGGTTAGCCATCTTGGATGAAGCATTGTCAATTATTATTCATTTTTCACTAGTATTTCTTTCATCTTCATTTCTCTTGCTTTTTATTGCAACTCCCATCCATAAAAAGTAGAAGTAGAGAATATAGCTATATGGCTAAATTTGAATGACTCCTGCTGGTTAGCCATCTTGGATGAAGCATTGTCAATTATTATTCATTTTTCACTAGTATTTCTTTCATCTTCATTTCTCTTGCTTTTTATTGCAACTCCCATCCATAAAAAGTAGAAGTAGAGAATATAGCCATATGGCTAAATTTGAATGACTCCTGCTGGTTAGCCATCTTGGATGAAGCATTGTCAATTATTATTCATTTTTCACTAGTATTTCTTTCATCTTCATTTCTCTTGCTTTTTATTGCAACTCCCATCCATAAAAAGTAGAAGTAGAGAATATAGCTACATGGCTAAATTTGAATGACTCCTGCTGGTTAGCCTTCTTAGATGAAGCATTGTCAATTATTATTCATTTTTCACTAGTATTTCTTTCATCTTCATTTCTCTTGCTTTTTATTGCAACTCCCATCCATAATAAGTAGAAGTAGAGAGTATAGCTATATGGCTAAATTTGAATGACTCCTGCTGGTTAGCCTTCTTAGATGAAGCATTGTCAATTATTATTCATTTTTCACTAGTATTTCTTTCATCTTCATTTCTCTTGCTTTTTATTGCAACTCCCATCCATAATAAGTAGAAGTAGAGAATATAGCTATATGGCTAAATTTGAATGACTCCTGCTGGTTAGCCTTCTTAGATGAAGCATTGTCAATTATTATTCATTTTTCACTAGTATTTCTTTCATCTTCATTTCTCTTGCTTTTTATTGCAACTCCCATCCATAATAAGTAGAAGTAGAGAATATAGCTATATGGCTAAATTTGAATGACTCCTGCTGGTTAGCCTTCTTAGATGAAGCATTGTCAATTATTATTCATTTTTCACTAGTATTTCTTTCATCTTCATTTCTCTTGCTTTTTATTGCAACTCCCATCCATAATAAGTAGAAGTAGAGAATATAGCTACATGGCTAAATTTGAATGACTCCTGCTGGTTAGCCTTCTTAGATGAAGCATTGTCAATTATTATTCATTTTTCACTAGTATTTCTTTCATCTTCATTTCTCTTGCTTTTTATTGCAACTCCCATCCATAATAAGTAGAAGTAGAGAATATAGCTATATGGCTAAATTTGAATGACTCCTGCTGGTTAGCCATCTTGGATGAAGCATTGTCAATTATTATTCATTTTTCACTAGTATTTCTTTCATCTTCATTTCTCTTGCTTTTTATTGCAACTCCCATCCATAAAAAGTAGAAGTAGAGAATATAGCTATATGGCTAAATTTGAATGACTCCTGCTGGTTAGCCATCTTGTATGAAGCATTGTCAACTATTATTCATTTTTCACTAGTATTTCTTTCATCTTCATTTCTCTTGCTTTTTATTGCAACTCCCATCCATAAAAAGTAGAAGTAGAGAATATAGCTATATGGCTAAATTTGAATGACTCCTGCTGGTTAGCCATCTTGGATGAAGCATTGTCAATTATTATTCATTTTTCACTAGTATTTCTTTCATCTTCATTTCTCTTGCTTTTTATTGCAACTCCCATCCATAAAAAGTAGAAGTAGAGAATATAGCTATATGGCTAAATTTGAATGACTCCTGCTGGTTAGCCTTCTTAGATGAAGCATTGTCAATTATTATTCATTTTTCACTAGTATTTCTTTCATCTTCATTTCTCTTGCTTTTTATTGCAACTCCCATCCATAACAAGTAGAAGTAGAGAATATAGCTATATGGCTAAATTTGAATGACTCCTGCTGGTTAGCCTTCTTAGATGAAGCATTGTCAATTATTATTCATTTTTCACTAGTATTTCTTTCATCTTCATTTCTCTTGCTTTTTATTGCAACTCCCATCCATAATAAGTAGAAGTAGAGAATATAGCTATATGGCTAAATTTGAATGACTCCTGCTGGTTAGCCTTCTTAGATGAAGCATTGTCAATTATTATTCATTTTTCACTAGTATTTCTTTCATCTTCATTTTTCTTGCTTTTTATTGCAACTCCCATCCATAATAAGTAGAAGTAGAGAATATAGCTATATGGCTAAATTTGAATGACTCCTGCTGGTTAGCCTTCTTAGATGAAGCATTGTCAATTATTATTCATTTTTCACTAGTATTTCTTTCATCTTCATTTCTCTTGCTTTTTATTGCAACTCCCATCCGTAATAAGTAGAAGTAGAGAATATAGCTATATGGCTAAATTTCAATGACTCCTGCTGGTTAGCCTTCTTAGATGAAGCATTGTCAATTATTATTCATTTTTCACTAGTATTTCTTTCATCTTCATTTCTCTTGCTTTTTATTGCAACTCCCATCCATAATAAGTAGAAGTAGAGAATATAGCTATATGTCTAAATTTGAATGACTCCTGCTGGTTAGCCTTCTTACATGAAGCATTGTCAATTATTATTCATTTTTCACTAGTATTTCTTTCATCTTCATTTCTCTTGCTTTTTATTGCAACTCCCATCCATAAGAAGTAGAAGTAGAGAATATAGCTATATGGCTAAATTTGAATGACTCCTGCTGGTTAGCCTTCTTAGATGAAGCATTGTCAATTATTATTCATTTTTCACTAGTATTTCTTTCATCTTCATTTCTCTTGCTTTTTATTGCAACTCCCATCCATAAGAAGTAGAAGTAGAGAATATAGCTATATGGCTAAATTTGAATGACTCCTGCTGGTTAGCCTTCTTAGATGAAGCATTGTCAATTATTATTCATTTTTCACTAGTATTTCTTTCATCTTCATTTCTCTTGCTTTTTATTGCAACTCCCATCCATAATAAGTAGAAGTAGAGAATATAGCTATATGGCTAAATTTGAATGACTCCTGCTGGTTAGCCTTCTTAGATGAAGCATTGTCAATTATTATTCATTTTTCACTAGTATTTCTTTCATCTTCATTTCTCTTGCTTTTTATTGCAACTCCCATCCATAATAAGTAGAAGTAGAGAATATAGCTATATGGCTAAATTTGAATGACTCCTGCTGGTTAGCCTTCTTAGATGAAGCATTGTCAATTATTATTCATTTTTCACTAGTATTTCTTTCATCTTCATTTCTCTTGCTTTTTATTGCAACTCCCATCCATAATAAGTAGAAGTAGAGAATATAGCTATATGGCTAAATTTGAATGACTCCTGCTGGTTAGCCTTCTTAGATGAAGCATTGTCAATTATTATTCATTTTTCACTAGTATTTCTTTCATCTTCATTTCTCTTGCTTTTTATTGCAACTCCCATCCATAATAAGTAGAAGTAGAGCATATAGCTATATGGCTAAATTTGAATGACTCCTGCTGCTTAGCCTTCTTAGATGAAGCATTGTCAATTATTATTCATTTTTCACTAGTATTTCTTTCATCTTCATTTCTCTTGCTTTTTATTGCAACTCCCATCCATAATAAGTAGAAGTAGAGAATATAGCTATATGGCTAAATTTGAATGACTCCTGCTGGTTAGCCTTCTTAGATGAAGCATTGTCAATTATTATTCATTTTTCACTAGTATTTCTTTCATCTTCATTTCTCTTGCTTTTTATTGCAACTCCCATCCATAATAAGTAGAAGTAGAGAATATAGCTATATGGCTAAATTTGAATGACTCCTGCTGGTTAGCCTTCTTAGATGAAGCATTGTCAATTATTATTCATTTTTCACTAGTATTTCTTTCATCTTCATTTCTCTTGCTTTTTATTGCAACTCCCATCCATAAGAAGTAGAAGTAGAGAATATAGCTATATGGCTAAATTTGAATGAATCCTGCTGGTTAGCCTTCTTAGATGAAGCATTGTCAATTATTATTCATTTTTCACTAGTATTTCTTTCATCTTCATTTCTCTTACTTTTTATTGCAACTCCCATCCATAAGAAGTAGAAGTAGAGAATAGAGCTATATGGCTAAATTTGAATGACTCCCGCTGGTTAGCCTTCTTAGATGAAGCATTGTCAATTATTATTCATTTTTCACTAGTATTTCTTTCATCTTCATTTCTCTTGCTTTTTATTGCAACTCCCATCCATAAAAAGTAGAAGTAGAGAATATAGATATATGGCTAAATTTGAATGACTCCTGCTGGTTAGCCTTCTTGGATGAAGCATTGTCAATTATTATTCATTTTTCACTAGTATTTCTTTCATCTTCATTTCTCTTGCTTTTTATTGCAACTCCCATCCATAAGAAGTAGAAGTAGAGAATATAGCTATATGGCTAAATTTGAATGAATCCTGCTGGTTAGCCTTCTTAGATGAAGCATTGTCAATTATTATTCATTTTTCACTAGTATTTCTTTCATCTTCATTTCTCTTACTTTTTATTGCAACTCCCATCCATAAGAAGTAGAAGTAGAGAATAGAGCTATATGGCTAAAATTGAATGACTCCCGCTGGTTAGCCTTCTTAGATGAAGCATTGTCAATTATTATTCATTTTTCACTAGTATTTCTTTCATCTTCATTTCTCTTGCTTTTTATTGCAACCCCCATCCATAAAAAGTAGAAGTAGAGAATATAGATATATGGCTAAATTTGAATGACTCCTGCTGGTTAGCCTTCTTGGATGAAGCATTGTCAATTATTATTCATTTTTCACTAGTATTTCTTTCATCTTCATTTCTCTTGCTTTTTATTACAACTCCCATCCATAAGAAGTAGAAGTAGAGAATATAGCTATATGGCTAAATTTGAATGACTCCTGCTGGTTAGCCTTCTTAGATGAAGCATTGTCAATTATTATTCATTTTTCACTAGTATTTCTTTCATCTTCATTTCTCTTGCTTTTTATTACAACTCCCATCCATAAGAAGTAGAAGTAGAGAATATAGCTATATGGCTAAATTTGAATGACTCCTGCTGGTTAGCCTTCTTAGATGAAGCATTGTCAATTATTATTCATTTTTCACTAGTATTTCTTTCATCTTCATTTCTCTTGCTTTTTATTGCAACTCCTATCCATAAGAAGTAGAAGTAGAGAATATAGCTATATGGCTAAATTTGAATGACTCCTGTTGGTTAGCCTTCTTAGATGAAGCATTGTCAATTATTATTCATTTTTCACTAGTATTTCTTTCATCTTCATTTCTCTTGCTTTTTATTGCAACTCCCATCCATAAGAAGTAGAAGTAGAGAATAGAGCTATATGGCTAAATTTGAATGACTCCCGCTGGTTAGCCTTCTTAGATGAAGCATTGTCAATTATTATTCATTTTTCACTAGTATTTCTTTCATCTTCATTTCTCTTGTTTTTATTGCAACTCCCATCCATAAGAAGTAGAAGTAGAGAATATAGCTATATGGCCAAATTTGAATGACTCCTGTTGGTTAGCCTTCTTAGATGAAGCATTGTCAATTATTATTCATTTTTCACTAGTATTTCTTTCATCTTCATTTCTCTTGCTTTTTATTGCAACTCCCATCCATAATAAGTAGAAGTAGAGAATATAGCTATATGGCTAAATTTGAATGACTCCTGCTGGTTAGCCTTCTTAGATGAAGCATTGTCAATTATTATTCATTTTTCACTAGTATTTCTTTCATCTTCATTTCTCTTGCTTTTTATTGCAACTCCCATCCATAATAAGTAGAAGTAGAGAATATAGCTATATGGCTAAATTTGAATGACTCCTGCTGGTTAGCCTTCTTAGATGAAGCATTGTCAATTATTATTCATTTTTCACTAGTATTTCTTTCATCTTCATTTCTCTTGCTTTTTATTGCAACTCCCATCCATAATAAGTAGAAGTAGAGAATATAGCTATATGGCTAAATTTGAATGACTCCTGCTGGTTAGCCTTCTTAGATGAAGCATTGTCAATTATTATTCATTTTTCACTAGTATTTCTTTCATCTTCATTTCTCTTGCTTTTTATTGCAACTCCCATCCATAAGAAGTAGAAGTAGAGAATATAGCTATATGGCTAAATTTGAATGAATCCTGCTGGTTAGCCTTCTTAGATGAAGCATTGTCAATTATTATTCATTTTTCACTAGTATTTCTTTCATCTTCATTTCTCTTACTTTTTATTGCAACTCCCATCCATAAGAAGTAGAAGTAGAGAATAGAGCTATATGGCTAAATTTGAATGACTCCCGCTGGTTAGCCTTCTTAGATGAAGCATTGTCAATTATTATTCATTTTTCACTAGTATTTCTTTCATCTTCATTTCTCTTGCTTTTTATTGCAACTCCCATCCATAAGAAGTAGAAGTAGAGAATATAGATATATGGCTAAATTTGAATGACTCCTGCTGGTTAGCCTTCTTGGATGAAGCATTGTCAATTATTATTCATTTTTCACTAGTATTTCTTTCATCTTCATTTCTCTTGCTTTTTATTACAACTCCCATCCATAAGAAGTAGAAGTAGAGAATATAGCTATATGGCTAAATTTGAATGACTCCTGCTGGTTAGCCTTCTTAGATGAAGCATTGTCAATTATTATTCATTTTTCACTAGTATTTCTTTCATCTTCATTTCTCTTGCTTTTTATTGCAACTCCTATCCATAAGAAGTAGAAGTAGAGAATATAGCTATATGGCCAAATTTGAATGACTCCTGTTGGTTAGCCTTCTT
Organism: Ascarosepion bandense; assembly: GCA_037127315.1. Taxonomy (NCBI): domain Eukaryota; kingdom Metazoa; phylum Mollusca; class Cephalopoda; order Sepiida; family Sepiidae; genus Ascarosepion; species Ascarosepion bandense. Next base: position 4,546,689 of record JBBBDQ010000460.1, on the reverse strand, counting down.
AAATGAAGCATTGTCAATTATTATTCATTTTTCACTAGTATTTCTTTCATCTTCATTTCTCTTGCTTTTTATTGCAACTCCCATCCATAAGAAGTAGAAGTAGAGAATAGAGCTATATGGCTAAATTTGAATGACTCCCGCTGGTTAGCCTTCTTAGATGAAGCATTGTCAATTATTATTCATTTTTCACTAGTATTTCTTTCATCTTCATTTCTCTTGCTTTTTATTGCAACTCCCATCCATAAGAAGTAGAAGTAGAGAATATAGCTATATGGCCAAATTTGAATGACTCCTGTTGGTTAGCCTTCTTAGATGAAGCATTGTCAATTATTATTCATTTTTCACTAGTATTTCTTTCATCTTCATTTCTCTTACTTTTTATTGCAACTCCCATCCATAAGAAGTAGAAGTAGAGAATAGAGCTATATGGCTAAATTTGAATGACTCCCGCTGGTTAGCCTTCTTAGATGAAGCATTGTCAATTATTATTCATTTTTCACTAGTATTTCTTTCATCTTCATTTCTCTTGCTTTTTATTGCAACTCCCATCCATAAGAAGTAGAAGTAGAGAATATAGCTATATGGCCAAATTTGAATGACTCCTGTTGGTTAGCCTTCTTAGATGAAGCATTGTCAATTATTATTCATTTTTCACTAGTATTTCTTTCATCTTCATTTCTCTTACTTTTTATTGCAACTCCAATCCATAAGAAGTAGAAGTAGAGAATATAGCTATATGGCCAAATTTGAATGACTCCCGCTGGTTAGCCTTCTTAGATGAAGCATTGTCAATTATTATTCATTTTTCACTAGTATTTCTTTCATCTTCATTTCTCTTGCTTTTTATTGCAACTCCCATCCATAAGAAGTAGAAGTAGAGAATATAGATATATGGCTAAATTTGAATGACTCCTGCTGGTTAGCCTTCTTAGATGAAGCATTGTCAATTATTATTCATTTTTCACTAGTATTTCTTTCATCTTCATTTTTCTTGCTTTTTATTGCAACTCCCATCCATAAGAAGTACAAGTAGAGAATATAGCTATATGGCTAAATTTGAATGAATCCTGCTGGTTAGCCTTCTTAGATGAAGCATTGTCAATTATTATTCATTTTTCACTAGTATTTCTTTCATCTTCATTTTTCTTGCTTTTTATTGCAACTCCCATCCATAAGAAGTACAAGTAGAGAATATAGCTATATGGCTAAATTTGAATGAATCCTGCTGGTTAGCCTTCTTAGATGAAGCATTGTCAATTATTATTCATTTTTCACTAGTATTTCTTTCATCTTCATTTCTCTTGCTTTTTATTGCATCTCCCATCCATAAGAAGTAGAAGTAGAGAATATAGCTATATGGCTAAATTTGAATGACTCCTGCTGGTTAGCCTTCTTAGATGAAGCATTGTCAATTATTATTCATTTTTCACTAGTATTTCTTTCATCTTCATTTCTCTTGCTTTTTATTGCAACTCCCATCCATAAGAAGTAGAAGTAGAGAATATAGATATATGGCTAAATTTGAATGACTCCTGCTGGTTAGCCTTCTTAGATGAAGCATTGTCAATTATTATTCATTTTTCACTAGTATTTCTTTCATCTTCATTTTTCTTGCTTTTTATTGCAACTCCCATCCATAAGAAGTACAAGTAGAGAATATAGCTATATGGCTAAATTTGAATGAATCCTGCTGGTTAGCCTTCTTAGATGAAGCATTGTCAATTATTATTCATTTTTCACTAGTATTTCTTTCATCTTCATTTTTCTTGCTTTTTATTGCAACTCCCATCCATAAGAAGTACAAGTAGAGAATATAGCTATATGGCTAAATTTGAATGAATCCTGCTGGTTAGCCTTCTTAGATGAAGCATTGTCAATTATTATTCATTTTTCACTAGTATTTCTTTCATCTTCATTTCTCTTGCTTTTTATTGCATCTCCCATCCATAAGAAGTAGAAGTAGAGAATATAGCTATATGGCTAAATTTGAATGACTCCTGCTGGTTAGCCTTCTTAGATGAAGCATTGTCAATTATTATTCATTTTTCACTAGTATTTCTTTCATCTTCATTTCTCTTGCTTTTTATTGCAACTCCCATCCATAAGAAGTAGAAGTAGAGAATATAGCTATATGGCTAAATTTGAATGAATCCTGCTGGTTAGCCTTCTTAGATGAAGCATTTTCAATTATTATTCATTTTTCACTAGTATTTCTTTCATCTTCATTTTTCCTGCTTTTTATTGCAACTCCCATCCATAAGAAGTAGAAGTAGAGAATATAGCTATATGGCTAAATTTGAATGACTCCTGCTGGTTAGCCTTCTTAGATGAAGCATTGTCAATTATTATTCATTTTTCACTAGTATTTCTTTCATCTTCATTTCTTTTGTTTTTTATTGCAACTCCCATCCATAAGAAGTAGAAGTAGAGAATATAGCTATATGGCTAAATTTGAATGATTCCTGCTGGTTAGCCTTCTTAGATGAAGCATTGTCAATTATTATTCATTTTTCACTAGTATTTCTTTCATCTTCATTTCTCTTGCTTTTTATTGCAACTCCCATCCATAAGAAGTAGAAGTAGAGAATATACCTATATGGCTAAATTTGAATGACTCCTGCTGGTTAGCCTTCTTAGATGAAGCATTGTCAATTATTATTCATTTTTCACTAGTATTTCTTTCATCTTCATTTCTCTTGCTTTTTATTGCAGCTCCCATCCATAAGAAGTAGAAGTAGAGAATATAGCTATATGGCTAAATTTGAATGAATCCTGCTGGTTAGCCTTCTTAGATGAAGCATTGTCAATTATTATTCATTTTTCACTAGTATTTCTTTCATCTTCATTTCTCTTGCTTTTCATTGCAACTCCCATCTATAAGAAGAGAAGTAGAGAATATAGCTATATGGCTAAATTTGAATGATTCCTACTGGTTAGCCTTCTTAGATGAAGCATTGTCAATTATTATTCATTTTTCACTAGTATTTATTTCATCTTCATTTCTCTTGCTTTTTATTGCAACTCCCATCCATAAGAAGTAGAAGTAGAGAATATAGCTATATGGCTAAATTTGAATGATTCCTGCTGGTTAGCCTTCTTAGATGAAACATTGTCAATTATTATTCATTTTTCACTAGTATTTCTTTCATCTTCATTTCTCTTGCTTTTCATTGCAACTCCCATCTATAAGAAGAGAAGTAGAGAATATAGCTATATGGCTAAATTTGAATGATTCCTGCTGGTTAGCCTTCTTAGATGAAGCATTGTCAATTATTATTCATTTTTCACTAGTATTTCTTTCATCTTCATTTCTCTTGCTTTTTATTGCAACTCCCATCCATAAGAAGTAGAAGTAGAGAATATAGCTATATGGCTAAATTTGAATGAATCCTGCTGGTTAGCCTTCTTAGATGAAGCATTGTCAATTATTATTCATTTTTCACTAGTATTTCTTTCATCTTCATTTCTCTTGCTTTTTATTGCAACTCCCATCCATAAGAAGTAGAAGTAGAGAATATAGATATATGGCCAAATTTGAATGACTCCTGCTGGTTAGGCTTCTTAGATGAAGTATTGTCAATTATTATTCATTTTTCACTAGTATTTCTTTCATCATCATTTCTCTTGCTTTTTATTGCAACTCCCATCCATAAGAAGTAGAAGTAGAGAATATAGATATATGGCTAAATTTGAATGAATCCTGCTGGGTAGCCTTCTTAGATGAAGCATTGTCAATTATTATTCATTTTTCACTAGTATTTCTTTCATCTTCATTTCTCTTGCTTTTTATTGCAACTCCCATCCATAAGAAGTACAAGTAGAGAATATAGCTATATGGCTAAATTTGAATGACTCCTGCTGCTTAGCCTTCTTAGATGAAGCATTGTCAATTATTATTCATTTTTCACTAGTATTACTTTCATTTTCATTTCTCTTGCTTTTTATTGCAACTCCCATCCATAAGAAATAGAAGTAGAGAATATAGCTATATGGCTAAATTTGAATGACTCCTGCTGGTTAGCCTTCTTAGATGAAGCATTGTCAATTATTATTCATTTTTCACTAGTATTTCTTTCATTTTCATTTCTCTTGCTTTTTATTGCAACTCCCATCCATAAGAAGTAGAAGTAGAGAATATAGCTATATGGCTAAATTTGAATGACTCCTGCTGGTTAGCCTTCTTAGATGAAGCATTGTCAATTATTATTCATTTTTCACTAGTATTTCTTTCATTTTCATTTCTCTTGCTTTTTATTGCAACTCCCATCCATAAGAAGTACAAGTAGAGAATATAGCTATATGGCTAAATTTGAATGACAACTACTGGTTAGCCTTCTTAGATGAAGCATTGTCAATTGTTATTCATTTTTCACTAGTATTTCTTTCATCTTCATTTCTCTTGCTTTTCATTGCAACTCCCATCCATAAGAAGTAGAAGTAGAGAATATAGATATATGGCCAAATTTGAATGATTCCTGCTGGTTAGCCTTCTTAGATGAAGCATTGTCAATTATTATTCATTTTTCACTAGTATTTCTTTCATCTTCATTTCTCTTGCTTTTCATTGCAACTCCCATCCATAAGAAGTAGAAGTAGAGAATATAGCTATATGGCTAAATTTGAAGGATTCCTGCTGGTTAGCCTTCTTAGATGAAGCATTGTCAATTATTATTCATTTTTCACTAGTATTTCTTTCATCTTCATTTCTCTTGCTTTTCATTGCAACTCCCATCCATAAGAAGTAGAAGTAGAGAATATAGCTATATGGCTAAATTTGAATGACTCCTGCTGGTTAGCCTTCTTAGATGAAGCATTGTCAATTATTATTCATTTTTCACTAGTATTTCTTTCATCTTCATTTCTCTTGCTTTTTATTGCATCTCCCATCCATAAGAAGTAGAAGTAGAGAATATAGCTATATGGCTAAATTTGAATGAATCCTGCTGGTTAGCCTTCTTAGATGAAGCATTGTCAATTATTATTCATTTTTCACTAGTATTTCTTTCATCTTCATTTCTCTTGCTTTTCATTGCAACTCCCATCCATAAGAAGTAGAAGTAGAGAATATAGCTATATGGCTAAATTTGAATGACTCCTGCTGGTTAGCCTTCTTAGATGAAGCATTGTCAATTATTATTCATTTTTCACTAGTATTTCTTTCATCTTCATTTCTCTTGCTTTTTATTGCAACTCCCATCCATAAGAAGTAGAAGTAGAGAATATAGCTATATGGCTAAATTAGAATGACTCCTGCTGGTTAGCCTTCTTAGATGAAGCATTGTCAATTATTATTCATTTTTCACTAGTATTTCTTTCATCTTCATTTCTCTTGCTTTTCATTGCAACTCCCATCCATAAGAAGTAGAAGTAGAGAATATAGCTATATGGCTAAATTTGAATGACTCCTGCTGGTTAGCCTTCTTAGATGAAGCATTGTCAATTATTATTCATTTTTCACTAGTATTTCTTTCATCTTCATTTCTCTTGCTTTTCATTGCAACTCCCATCCATAAGAAGTAGAAGTAGAGAATATAGCTATATGGCTAAATTTGAATGACTCCTGCTGGTTAGCCTTCTTAGATGAAGCATTGTCAATTATTATTCATTTTTCACTAGTATTTCTTTCATCTTCATTTCTCTTGCTTTTCATTGCAACTCCCATCCATAAGAAGTAGAAGTAGAGAATATAGCTATATGGCTAAATTTGAATGACTCCTGCTGGTTAGCCTTCTTAGATGAAGCATTGTCAATTATTATTCGTTTTCACTAGTATTTCTTTCATCTTCATTTCTCTTGCTTTTTATTGCAACTCCCATCCATAAGAAGTAGAAGTAGAGAATATAGCTATATGGCTAAATTTGAATGATTCCTGCTGGTTAGCCTTCTTAGATGAAGCATTGTCAATTATTATTCATTTTTCACTAGTATTTCTTTCATCTTCATTTCTCTTGCTTTTCATTGCAACTCCCATCCATAAGAAGTAGAAGTAGAGAATATAGCTATATGGCTAAATTTGAATGAATCCTGCTGGTTAGCCTTCTTAGATGAAGCATTGTCAATTATTATTCATTTTTCACTAGTATTTCTTTCATCTTCATTTCTCTTGCTTTTTATTGCAGCTCCCATCCATAAGAAGTAGAAGTAGAGAATATAGCTATATGGCTAAATTTGAATGAATCCTGCTGGTTAGCCTTCTTAGATGAAGCATTGTCAATTATTATTCATTTTTCACTAGTATTTCTTTCATCTTCATTTCTCTTGCTTTTCATTGCAACTCCCATCTATAAGAAGAGAAGTAGAGAATATAGCTATATGGCTAAATTTGAATGATTCCTACTGGTTAGCCTTCTTAGATGAAGCATTGTCAATTATTATTCATTTTTCACTAGTATTTATTTCATCTTCATTTCTCTTGCTTTTTATTGCAACTCCCATCCATAAGAAGTAGAAGTAGAGAATATAGCTATATGGCTAAATTTGAATGATTCCTGCTGGTTAGCCTTCTTAGATGAAACATTGTCAATTATTATTCATTTTTCACTAGTATTTCTTTCATCTTCATTTCTCTTGCTTTTCATTGCAACTCCCATCTATAAGAAGAGAAGTAGAGAATATAGCTATATGGCTAAATTTGAATGATTCCTGCTGGTTAGCCTTCTTAGATGAAGCATTGTCAATTATTATTCATTTTTCACTAGTATTTCTTTCATCTTCATTTCTCTTGCTTTTTATTGCAACTCCCATCCATAAGAAGTAGAAGTAGAGAATATAGCTATATGGCTAAATTTGAATGAATCCTGCTGGTTAGCCTTCTTAGATGAAGCATTGTCAATTATTATTCATTTTTCACTAGTATTTCTTTCATCTTCATTTCTCTTGCTTTTTATTGCAACTCCCATCCATAAGAAGTAGAAGTAGAGAATATAGATATATGGCCAAATTTGAATGACTCCTGCTGGTTAGGCTTCTTAGATGAAGCATTGTCAATTATTATTCATTTTTCACTAGTATTTCTTTCATCATCATTTCTCTTGCTTTTTATTGCAACTCCCATCCATAAGAAGTACAAGTAGAGAATATAGCTATATGGCTAAATTTGAATGACAACTACTGGTTAGCCTTCTTAGATGAAGCATTGTCAATTGTTATTCATTTTTCACTAGTATTTCTTTCATCTTCATTTCTCTTGCTTTTCATTGCAACTCCCATCCATAAGAAGTAGAAGTAGAGAATATAGATATATGGCCAAATTTGAATGATTCCTGCTGGTTAGCCTTCTTAGATGAAGCATTGTCAATTATTATTCATTTTTCACTAGTATTTCTTTCATCTTCATTTCTCTTGCTTTTCATTGCAACTCCCATCCATAAGAAGTAGAAGTAGAGAATATAGCTATATGGCTAAATTTGAAGGATTCCTGCTGGTTAGCCTTCTTAGATGAAGCATTGTCAATTATTATTCATTTTTCACTAGTATTTCTTTCATCTTCATTTCTCTTGCTTTTCATTGCAACTCCCATCCATAAGAAGTAGAAGTAGAGAATATAGCTATATGGCTAAATTTGAATGACTCCTGCTGGTTAGCCTTCTTAGATGAAGCATTGTCAATTATTATTCATTTTTCACTAGTATTTCTTTCATCTTCATTTCTCTTGCTTTTTATTGCATCTCCCATCCATAAGAAGTAGAAGTAGAGAATATAGCTATATGGCTAAATTTGAATGAATCCTGCTGGTTAGCCTTCTTAGATGAAGCATTGTCAATTATTATTCATTTTTCACTAGTATTTCTTTCATCTTCATTTCTCTTGCTTTTCATTGCAACTCCCATCCATAAGAAGTAGAAGTAGAGAATATAGCTATATGGCTAAATTTGAATGACTCCTGCTGGTTAGCCTTCTTAGATGAAGCATTGTCAATTATTATTCATTTTTCACTAGTATTTCTTTCATCTTCATTTCTCTTGCTTTTCATTGCAACTCCCATCCATAAGAAGTAGATGTAGAGAATATAGCTATATGGCTAAATTTGAATGACTCCTGCTGGTTAGCCTTCTTAGATGAAGCATTGTCAATTATTATTCGTTTTCACTAGTATTTCTTTCATCTTCATTTCTCTTGCTTTTTATTGCAACTCCCATCCATAAGAAGTAGAAGTAGAGAATATAGCTATATGGCTAAATTTGAATGATTCCTGCTGGTTAGCCTTCTTAGATGAAGCATTGTCAATTATTATTCATTTTTCACTAGTATTTCTTTCATCTTCATTTCTCTTGCTTTTCATTGCAACTCCCATCCATAAGAAGTAGAAGTAGAGAATATAGCTATATGGCTAAATTTGAATGAATCCTGCTGGTTAGCCTTCTTAGATGAAGCATTGTCAATTATTATTCATTTTTCACTAGTATTTCTTTCATCTTCATTTCTCTTGCTTTTTATTGCAGCTCCCATCCATAAGAAGTAGAAGTAGAGAATATAGCTATATGGCTAAATTTGAATGAATCCTGCTGGTTAGCCTTCTTAGATGAAGCATTGTCAATTATTATTCATTTTTCACTAGTATTTCTTTCATCTTCATTTCTCTTGCTTTTCATTGCAACTCCCATCTATAAGAAGAGAAGTAGAGAATATAGCTATATGGCTAAATTTGAATGATTCCTACTGGTTAGCCTTCTTAGATGAAGCATTGTCAATTATTATTCATTTTTCACTAGTATTTATTTCATCTTCATTTCTCTTGCTTTTTATTGCAACTCCCATCCATAAGAAGTAGAAGTAGAGAATATAGCTATATGGCTAAATTTGAATGATTCCTGCTGGTTAGCCTTCTTAGATGAAACATTGTCAATTATTATTCATTTTTCACTAGTATTTCTTTCATCTTCATTTCTCTTGCTTTTCATTGCAACTCCCATCTATAAGAAGAGAAGTAGAGAATATAGCTATATGGCTAAATTTGAATGATTCCTGCTGGTTAGCCTTCTTAGATGAAGCATTGTCAATTATTATTCATTTTTCACTAGTATTTCTTTCATCTTCATTTCTCTTGCTTTTTATTGCAACTCCCATCCATAAGAAGTAGAAGTAGAGAATATAGCTATATGGCTAAATTTGAATGAATCCTGCTGGTTAGCCTTCTTAGATGAAGCATTGTCAATTATTATTCATTTTTCACTAGTATTTCTTTCATCTTCATTTCTCTTGCTTTTTATTGCAACTCCCATCCATAAGAAGTAGAAGTAGAGAATATAGATATATGGCCAAATTTGAATGACTCCTGCTGGTTAGGCTTCTTAGATGAAGCATTGTCAATTATTATTCATTTTTCACTAGTATTTCTTTCATCATCATTTCTCTTGCTTTTTATTGCAACTCCCATCCATAAGAAGTAGAAGTAGAGAATATAGATATATGGCTAAATTTGAATGAATCCTGCTGGGTAGCCTTCTTAGATGAAGCATTGTCAATTATTATTCATTTTTCACTAGTATTTCTTTCATCTTCATTTCTCTTGCTTTTTATTGCAACTCCCATCCATAAGAAGTACAAGTTGAGAATATAGCTATATGGCTAAATTTGAATGACTCCTGCTGCTTAGCCTTCTTAGATGAAGCATTGTCAATTATTATTCATTTTTCACTAGTATTACTTTCATTTTCATTTCTCTTGCTTTTTATTGCAACTCCCATCCATAAGAAATAGAAGTAGAGAATATAGCTATATGGCTAAATTTGAATGACTCCTGCTGCTTAGCCTTCTTAGATGAAGCATTGTCAATTATTATTCATTTCACTAGTATTTCTTTCATTTTCATTTCCTCTTTGCTTTTTATTGCAACTCCCATCCATAAGAAGTAGAAGTAGAGAATATAGCTATATGGCTAAATTTGAATGACTCCTGCTGGTTAGCCTTCTTAGATGAAGCATTGTCAATTATTATTCATTTTTCACTAGTATTTCTTTCATTTTCATTTCTCTTGCTTTTTATTGCAACTCCCATCCATAAGAAGTACAAGTAGAGAATATAGCTATATGGCTAAATTTGAATGACAACTACTGGTTAGCCTTCTTAGATGAAGCATTGTCAATTTGTTATTCATTTTTCACGTTAGTATTTCTTTCATCTTCATTTCTCTTTTGCTTTTCATTGCAACTCCTGTCCATAAGAAGTAGAAGTAGAGAATATAGATATAGCCAAATTTGAATGATTCCTGCTGGTTAGCCTTCTTAGATGAAGCATTGTCAATTATTATTCATTTTTCACTAGTATTTCTTCATCTTCATTTCTCTTGCTTTTGTATTGCAACTCCCATCCATAAGAAGTAGAAGAGAGAATATAGCTATATGGCTAAATTTGAAGGATTCCTGCTGGTTAGCCTTCTTAGATGAAGCATTGTCAATTATTATTCATTTTTCACTAGTATTTCTTTCATCTTCATTTCTCTGCTTTTCATTGCAACTCCCATCCATAAGAAGTAGAAGTAGAGAATATAGCTATATGGCTAAATTTGAATGACTCCTGCTGGTTAGCCTTCTTAGATGAAGCATTGTCAATTATTATTCATTTTTCACTAGTATTTCTTTCATCTTCATTTCTCTTGCTTTTTATTGCATCTCCCATCCATAAGAAGTAGAAGTAGAGAATATAGCTATATGGCTAAATTTGAATGAATCCTGCTGGTTAGCCTTCTAGATGAAGCATTGTCAATTATTATTCATTTTTCACTAGTATTTCTTTCATCTTCATTTCTCTTTGCTTTTCATTGCAACTCCCATCCATAAGAAGTAGAAGTAGAGAATATAGCTATATGGCTAAATTTGAATGACTCTGCTGGTTAGCCTTCTTAGATGAAGCATTGTCAATTATTATTCATTTTTCACTAGTATTTCTTTCATCTTCATTTCTCTTGCTTTTCATTGCAACTCCCATCCATAAGAAGTAGAAGTAGAGAATATAGCTATATGGCTAAATTTGAATGACTCCTGCTGGTTAGCCTTCTTAGATGAAGCATTGTCAATTATTATTCGTTTTCACTAGTATTTCTTTCATCTTCATTTCTCTTGCTTTTATTGCAACTCCCATCCATAAGAAGTAGAAGTAGAGAATATAGCTATATGGCTAAATTTGAATGATTCCTGCTGGTTAGCCTTCTTAGATGAAGCATTGTCAATTATTATTCATTTTTCACTAGTATTTCTTTTCATCTTCATTTCTCTTGCTTTTCATTGCAACTCCCATCCATAAGAAGTAGAAGTAGAGAATATAGCTATATGGCTAAATTTGAATGAATCCTGCTGGTTAGCCTTCTTAGATGAAGCATTGTCAATTATTATTCATTTTTCACTAGTATTTCTTTCATCTTCATTTCTCTTGCTTTTTATTGCAACTCCCATCCATAATAAGTAGAAGTAGAGAATATAGCTATATGGCTAAATTTGAATGAACTTGCCAAGTTAGCCTCTAGATGAAGCATTGTCAATTATTATTCATTTTTTCACTAGTATTTCTTTCATCTTCATTTCTCTTTGCTTTTTCATTGCAACTCCCATCCATAAGAAGTAGAAGTAGAGAATATAGCTATATGGCTAAATTAGAATGACTCCTGCTGGTTAGCCTTCTTAGATGAAGCATTGTCAATTATTATTCATTTTTTCAATAGTATTTCTTTCATCTTCATTTCTCTTGCTTTTCATTGCAACTCCCATCCATAAGAAGTAGAAGTACAGAATATAGCTATATGGCTAAATTTGAATGATTCCTGCTGGTTAGCCTTCTTAGATGAAGCATTGTCAATTATTATTCATTTTTCACTAGTATTTCTTTCATCTTCATTTCTCTTGCTTTTCATTGCAACTCCCATCCATAAGAAGTAGAAGTAGAGAATATAGCTATATGGCTAAATTTGAATGATTCCTGCTGGTTAGCCTTCTTAGATGAAGCATTGTCAATTATTATTCATTTTTCACTAGTATTTCTTTCATCTTCATTTCTCTTGCTTTTCATTGCAACTCCCATCCATAAGAAGTAGAAGTAGAGAATATAGCTATATGGCTAAATTTTAGATCTCCATGCTGGTTAGCCTTCTTAGATGAAGCATTGTCAATTATTATTCATTTTTCACTAGTATTTCTTTCATCTTCATTTCTCTTGCTTTTCATTGCAACTCCCATCCATAAGAAGTAGAAGTAGAGAATATAGCTATATGGCTAAATTTGAATGAATCCTGCTGGAAGCCTTCTTAGATGAAGCATTGTCAATTATTATTCATTTTTCACTAGTATTTCTTTCATCTTCATTTCTCTTGCTTTTCATTGCAACTCCCATCCATAAGAAGTAGAAGTAGAGAATATAGCTATATGGCTAAATTTGAATGATTTCCTGCTGGTTAGCCTTCTTAGATGAAGCATTGACAATTATTATTCATTTTTCACTAGTATTTCTTCTATCTTCATTTCTCTTGCTTTTCATTGCAACTCCCATCCATAAGAAGTAGAAGTAGAGAATATAGCTATATGGCTAAATTTGAATGATTCCTGCTGGTTAGCCTTCTTAGATGAAGCATTGTCAATTATTATTCATTTTTCACTAGTATTTCTTTCATCTTCATTTCTCTTGCTTTTCATTGCAACTCCCATCCATAAGAAGTAGAAGTAGAGAATATAGCTATATGGCTAAATTTGAATGATTCCTGCTGGTTAGCCTTCTTAGATGAAGCATTGTCAATTATTATTCATTTTTCACTAGTATTTCTTTCATCTTCATTTCTCTTGCTTTTTATTGCAACTCCCATCCATAAGAAGTAGAAGTAGAGAATATAGCTATATGGCTAAATTTGAATGACTCTGCTGGTTAGCCTTCTTAGATGAAGCATTGTCAATTATTATTCATTTTTCACTAGTATTTCTTTCATCTTCATTTCTCTTTGCTTTTTATTGCAACTCCCATCCATAAGAAGAAGTAGAGAATATAGCTATATGGCTAAATTTGAATGATTCCTGCTGGTTAGCCTTCTTAGATGAAGCATTGTCAATTATTATTCATTTTTCACTAGTATTTCTTTCATCTTCATTTCTCTTGCTTTTTTATTGCAACTCCCATCCATAAGAAGTAGAAGTAGAGAATATAGCTATATGGCTAAATTTGAATGACTCCTGCTGGTTAGCCTTCTTAGATGAAGCATTGTCAATTATTATTCATTTTTCACTAGTATTTCTTTCATCTTCATTTCTCTTGCTTTTATTGCAACTCCCATCCATAAGAAGTAGAAGTAGAGAATATAGCTATATGGCTAAATTTGAATGACTCCTGCTGGTTAGCCTTCTTAGATGAAGCATTGACAATTATTATTCATTTTTAACGAGTATTTCTTTCATCTTCATTTCTCTTGCTTTTTATTGCAACTCCCATCCATAAGAAGTAGAAGTAGAGAATATAGCTATATGGCTAAATTTGAATGACTCCTGCTGGTTAGCCTTCTTAGATGAAGCATTGTCAATTATTATTCATTTTTCACTAGTATTTCTTTCATCTTCTATTTCTCTTGCTTTTTATTGCAACTCCCATCCATAAGAAGTAGAAGTAGAGAATATAGCTATATGGCTAAATTTGAATGAATCCTGCTGGTTAGCCTTCTTGGATGAAGCATTGTCAATTATTATTCATTTTTCACTAGTATTTCTTCATCTTCATTTTTGCTTTTTATTGCAACTCCCATCCATAAGAAGTAGAAGTAGAGAATATAGCTATATGGCTAAATTTGAATGACTCCTGCTGGTTAGCCTTCTTAGATGAAGCATTGACAATTATTATTCATTTTTAACGAGTATTTCTTTCATCTTCATTTCTCTTGCTTTTTATTGCAACTCCCATCCATAAGAAGTAGGCTTAGAGAATATAGCTATATGGCTAAATTTGAATGACTCCTGCTGGTTAGCCTTCTAGATGAAGCATTGTCAATTATTCATTTTTCACTAGTATTTTCTTCATCTTCATTTCTCTTGCTTTTTATTGCAACTCCCATCCATAAGAAGTAGAAGTAGAGAATATAGCTATATGGCTAAATTTGAATGAATCCTGCTGGTTAGCCTTCTTGGATGAAGCATTGTCAATTATTATTCATTTTTCACTAGTATTTCTTTCATCTTCATTTCTCTTTGCTTTTTATTGCAACTCCCATCCATAAGAAGTAGAAGTAGAGAATATAGCTATATGGCTAAATTTGAATGACTCTGCTGGTTAGCCTTCTAGATGAAGCATTGACAATTATTATTCATTTTTAACGAGTATTTCTCTTTCATCTTCATTTCTCTTGCTTTTTATTGCAACTCCCATCCATAAGAAGTAGAAGTAGAGAATATAGCTATATGGCTAAATTTGAATGACTTTCGCTGGTTAGCCTTCTTAGATGAAGCATTGGCAATTATTATTCATTTTTCACTAGTATTTCTTTCATCTTCATTTCTCTTGCTTTTTATTGCAACTCCCATCCATAAGAAGTAGAAGTAGAGAATATAGCTATATGGCTAAATCTTGAATGACTCCTGCTGGTTAGCCTTCTTAGATGAAGCATTGACAATTATTATTCATTTTTAACGAGTATTTCTTTCATCTTCATTTCTCTTGCTTTTTATTGCAACTCCCATGCATAAGAAGTAGAAGTAGAGAATATAGCTATATGGCTAAATTTGAATGACTCCTGCTGGTTAGCCTTCTTAGATGAAGCATTGTCAATTATTATTCATTTTTCACTAGTATTTCTTTCATCTTCATTTCTCTTGCTTTTTATTGCAACTCCCATCCATAAGAAGTAGAAGTAGAGAATATAGATATATGGCTAAATTTGAATGATTCCTGCTGGTTAGCCTTCTTAGATGAAGCATTGTCAATTATTATTCATTTTTCACTAGTATTTCTTTCATCTTCATTTCTCTTGCTTTTTATTGCAACTCCCTTCCATAAGAAGTAGAAGTAGAGAATATAGCTATATGGCTAAATTTGAATGACTCCTGCTGGTTAGCCTTCTTAGATGAAGCATTGACAATTATTATTCATTTTTCACTAGTATTTCTTTCATCTTCATTTCTCTTGCTTTTTATTGCAACTCCCATCCATAAGAAGTAGAAGTAGAGAATATAGCTATATGGCTAAATTTGAATGGATTCTTGCTGGTTAGCCTTCTAGATGAAGCATTGTCAATTATTATTCATTTTTCACTAGTATTTCTTTCATCTTCATTTCTCTTTTGCTTTTCATTGCAACTCCCATCCATAAGAAGTAGAAGAGAGAATATAGCTATATGGCTAAATTGAATGATTCCTGCTGGTTATTCTAGATGAAGCATTGTCAATTATTATTCATTTTTCACTAGTATTTCTTTCATCTTCATTTCTCTTGCTTTTCATTGCAACTCCCATCCATAAGAAGTAGAAGTAGAGAATATAGCTATATGGCTAAATTTGAATGATTCCTGCTGGTTAGCCTTCTTAGATGAAGCATTGTCAATTATTATTCATTTTTCACTAGTATTTCTTTCATCTTCATTTCTCTTGCTTTTCATTGCAACTCCCATCCATAAGAAGTAGAAGTAGAGAATAGCTATATGGCTAAATTTGAATGAATCCTGCTGGTTAGCCTTCTTAGATGAAGCATTGTCAATTATTATTCATTTTTCACTAGTATTTCTTTCATCTTCATTTCTCTTGCTTTTCATTGCAACTCCCATCCATAAGAAGTAGAAGCAGAGAATATAGCTATATGGCTAAATTTGAATGATTCCTGCTGGTTAGCCTTCTTAGATGAAGCATTGACAATTATTATTCATTTTTCACTAGTATTTCTTTCATCTTCATTTCTCTTGCTTTTCATTGCAACTCCCATCCATAAGAAGTAGAAGTAGAGAATATAGCTATATGGCTAAATTTGAATGACTCCTGCTGGTTAGCCTTCTTAGATGAAGCATTGACAATTATTATTCATTTTTAACGAGTATTTCTTTCATCTTCATTTCTCTTGCTTTTTATTGCAACTCCCATCCATAAGAAGTAGAAGTAGAGAATATAGCTATATGGCTAAATTTGAATGACTCCTGCTGGTTAGCCTTCTTAGATGAAGCATTGTCAATTATTATTCATTTTCACTAGTATTTCTTTCATCTTCATTTCTCTTGCTTTTTATTGCAACTCCCATCCATAAGAAGTAGAAGTAGAGAATATAGCTATATGGCTAAATTTGAATGACTCCTGCTGGTTAGCCTTCTTAGATGAAGCATTGACAATTATTATTCATTTTTCACTAGTATTTCTTTCATCTTCATTTCTCTTGCTTTTTATTGCAACTCCCATCCATAAGAAGTAGAAGTAGAGAATATAGCTATATGGCTAAATTTACCGACTCCTGTTGGTTAGCCTTCTTAGATGAAGCATTGTCAATTATTATCATTTTTCACTAGTATTTCTTTCATCTTCATTTCTCTTGCTTTTTATTGCAACTCCCATCCATAAGAAGTAGAAGTAGAGAATATAGCTATATGGCTAAATTTGAATGACTCCTGCTGGTTAGCCTTCTTAGATGAAGCATTGACAATTATTATTCATTTTTAACGAGTATTTCTTTCATCTTCATTTCTCTTGCTTTTTATTGCAACTCCCATCCATAAGAAGTAGAAGTAGAGAATATAGCTATATGGCTAAATTTGAATGACTCCTGCTGGTTAGCCTTCTTAGATGAAGCATTGTCAATTATTATTCATTTTTCACTAGTATTTCTTTCATCTTCATTTCTCTTGCTTTTTATTGCAACTCCCATCCATAAGAAGTAGAAGTAGAGAATATAGCTATATGGCTAAATTTGAATGACCTCCCCGCTGGTTAGCCTTCTTAGATGAAGCATTGTCAATTATTATTCATTTTTCACTAGTATTTCTTTCTATCTTCATTTCTCTTGCTTTTTATTGCAACTCCCATCCATAATAAGTAGAAGTAGAGAATATAGCTATATGGCTAAATTTGAATGACTCCTGCTGGTTAGCCTTCTTAGGATGAAGCATTGTCAATTATTATTCATTTTTCACTAGTATTTCTTTCATCTTCATTTCTCTTGCTTTTCATTGCAACT
Source organism: Ascarosepion bandense (assembly GCA_037127315.1). NCBI lineage: Eukaryota > Metazoa > Mollusca > Cephalopoda > Sepiida > Sepiidae > Ascarosepion > Ascarosepion bandense. The sequence continues at coordinate 4,529,580 of JBBBDQ010000460.1, read as the reverse complement.
CCCATCCATAAGAAGTAGAAGTAGAGAATATAGCTATATGGCTAAATTTGAATGACTCCTGCTGGTTAGCCTTCTTAGATGAAGCATTGTCAATTATTATTCATTTTTCACTAGTATTTCTTTCATCATCATTTCTCTTGCTTTTTATTGCAACTCCCATCCATAAGAAGTAGAAGTAGAGAATATAGCTATATGGCTAAATTTGAATGACTCCTGCTGGTTAGCCTTCTTAGATGAAGCATTGTCAATTATTATTCATTTTTCACTAGTATTACTTTCATCTTCATTTCTCTTGCTTTTTATTGCAACTCCCATCCATAAGAAGTAGAAGTAGAGAATATAGCTATATGGCTAAATTTGAATGACTCCTGCTGGTTAGCCTTCTTAGATGAAGCATTGTCAATTATTATTCATTTTTCACTAGTATTTCTTTCATCTTCATTTCTCTTGCTTTTTATTGCAACTCCCATCCATAAGAAGTAGAAGTAGAGAATATAGCTATATGGCTAAATTTGAATGACTCCTGCTGGTTAGCCTTCTTAGATGAAGCATTGTCAATTATTATTCATTTTTCACTAGTATTTCTTTCATCTTCATTTCTCTTGCTTTTTATTGCAACTCCCATCCATAAGTAGAAGTAGAGAATATAGCTATATGGCTAAATTTGAATGACTCCTGCTGGTTAGCCTTCTTAGATGAAGCATTGTCAATTATTATTCATTTTTCACTAGTATTTCTTTCATCTTCATTTCTCTTGCTTTTTATTGCAACTCCCATCCATAAGAAGTAGAAGTAGAGAGTATAGCTATATGGCTAAATTTGAATGACTCCTGCTGGTTAGCCTTCTTAGATGAAGCATTGTCAATTATTATTCATTTTTCACTAGTATTTCTTTCATCTTCATTTCTTTTGCTTTTTATTGCAACTCCCATCCATAATAAGTAGAAGTAGAGAATATAGCTATATGGCTAAATTTGAATGACTCCTGCTGGTTAGCCTTCTTAGATGAAGCATTGTCAATTATTATTCATTTTTCACTAGTATTTCTTTCATCTTCATTTCGCTTGCTTTTTATTGCAACTCCCATCCATAAGAAGTAGAAGTAGAGAATATAGCTATATGGCTAAATTTGAATGACTCCTGCTGGTTAGCCTTCTTAGATGAAGCATTGTCAATTATTATTCATTTTTCACTAGTATTTCTTTCATCTTCATTTCTCTTGCTTTTTATTGCAACTCCCATCCATAAGAAGTAGAAGTAGAGAATATAGCTATATGGCTAAATTTGAATGACTCCTGCTGGTTAGCCTTCTTAGATGAAGCATTGTCAATTATTATTCATTTTTCACTAGTATTTCTTTCATCTTCATTTCTCTTGCTTTTTATTGCAACTCCCATCCATAAGAAGTAGAAGTAGAGAATATAGCTATATGGCTAAATTTGAATGACTCCTGCTGGTTAGCCTTCTTAGATGAAGCATTGTCAATTATTATTCATTTTTCACTAGTATTTCTTTCATCTTCATTTCTCTTGCTTTTTATTGCAACTCCCATCCATAAGAAGTAGAAGTAGAGAATATAGCTATATGGCTAAATTTGAATGACTCCTGCTGGTTAGCCTTCTTAGATGAAGCATTGTCAATTATTATTCATTTTTCACTAGTATTTCTTTCATCTTCATTTCTCTTGCTTTTTATTGCAACTCCCATCCATAATAAGTAGAAGTAGAGAATATAGCTATATGGCTAAATTTGAATGACTCCTGCTGGTTAGCCTTCTTAGATGAAGCATTGTCAATTATTATTCATTTTTCACTAGTATTTCTTTCATCTTCATTTCTCTTGCTTTTTATTGCAACTCCCATCCATAAGAAGTAGAAGTAGAGAATATAGCTATATGGCTAAATTTGAATGACTCCTGCTGGTTAGCCTTCTTAGATGAAGCATTGTCAATTATTATTCATTTTTCACTAGTATTTCTTTCATCTTCATTTCTCTTGCTTTTTATTGCAACTCCCATCCATAATAAGTAGAAGTAGAGAATATAGCTATATGGCTAAATTTGAATGACTCCTGCTGGTTAGCCTTCTTAGATGAAGCATTGTCAATTATTATTCATTTTTCACTAGTATTTCTTTCATCTTCATTTCTCTTGCTTTTTATTGCAACTCCCATCCATAAGAAGTAGAATTAGAGAATATAGCTATATGGCTAAATTTGAATGACTCCTGCTGGTTAGCCTTCTTAGATGAAGCATTGTCAATTTTTTTTTTTTTCACTAGTATTTCTTTCATCTTCATTTCTCTTGCTTTTTATTGCAACTCCCATGTATAAGAAGTAGAAGTAGAGAATATAGCTATATGGCTAAATTTGAATGACTCCTGCTGGTTAGCCTTCTTAGATGAAGCATTGTCAATTATTATTCATTTTTCACTAGTATTTCTTTCATCTTCATTTCTCTTGCTTTTTATTGCAACTCCCATCCATAAGAAGTAGAAGTAGAGAATATAGCTATATGGCTAAATTTGAATGACTCCTGCTGGTTAGCCTTCTTAGATGAAGCATTGTCAATTATTATTCATTTTTCACTAGTATTTCTTTCATCTTCATTTCTCTTGCTTTTTATTGCAACTCCCATCCATAAGAAGTAGAATTAGAGAATATAGCTATATGGCTAAATTTGAATGACTCCTGCTGGTTAGCCTTCTTAGATGAAGCATTGTCAATTATTATTCATTTTTCACTAGTATTTCTTTCATCTTCATTTCTCTTGCTTTTTATTGCAACTCCCATCCATAATAAGTAGAAGTAGAGAATATAGCTATATGGCTAAATTTGAATGACTCCTGCTGGTTAGCCTTCTTAGATGAAGCATTGTCAATTATTATTCATTTTTCACTAGTATTTCTTTCATCTTCATTTCTCTTGCTTTTTATTGCAACTCCCATCCATAATAAGTAGAAGTAGAGAATAGAGCTATATGGCTAAATTTGATTGACTCCTGCTGGTTAGCCTTCTTAGATGAAGCATTGTCAATTATTATTCATTTTTCACTAGTATTTCTTTCATCTTCATTTCTCTTGCTTTTTATTGCAACTCCCATCCATAATAAGTAGAAGTAGAGAATATAGCTATATGGCTAAATTTGAATGACTCCTACTGGTTAGCCTTCTTAGATGAAGCATTGTCAATTATTATTCATTTTTCACTAGTATTTCTTTCATCTTCATTTCTCTTGCTTTTTATTGCAACTCCCATCCATAAGAAGTAGAAGTAGAGAATAGATCTATATGGCTAAATTTGATTGACTCCTGCTGGTTAGCCTTCTTAGATGAAGCATTGTCAATTATTATTCATTTTTCACTCGTATTTCTTTCATCTTCATTTCTTTTGCTTTTTATTGCAACTCCAATCCATAAGAAGTAGAAGTAGAGAATAGAGCTATATGGCTAAATTTGAATGAATCCTGCTGGTTAGCCTTCTTAGATGAAGCATTGTCAATTATTATTCATTTTTCACTAGTATTTCTTTCATCTTCATTTCTCTTGCTTTTTATTGCAACTCCCATCCATAAGAAGTAGAAGTAGAGAATAGAGCTATATGGCTAAATTTGATTGACTCCTGCTGGTTAGCCTTCTTAGATGAAGCATTGGCAATTATTATTCATTTTTCACTAGTATTTCTTTCATCTTCATTTCTTTTGCTTTTTATTGCAACTCCAATCCATAAGAAGTAGAAGTAGAGAATAGAGCTATATGGCTAAATTTGAATGAATCCTGCTGGTTAGCCTTCTTAGATGAAGCATTGGCAATTATTATTCATTTTTCACTAGTATTTCTTTCATCTTCATTTCTTTTGCTTTTTATTGCAACTCCAATCCATAAGAAGTAGAAGTAGAGAATAGAGCTATATGGCTAAATTTGATTGACTCCTGCTGGTTAGCCTTCTTAGATGAAGCATTGGCAATTATTATTCATTTTTCACTAGTATTTCTTTCATCTTCATTTCTTTTGCTTTTTATTGCAACTCCAATCCATAAGAAGTAGAAGTAGAGAATAGAGCTATATGGCTAAATTTGAATGAATCCTGCTGGTTAGCCTTCTTAGATGAAGCATTGGCAATTATTATTCATTTTTCACTAGTATTTCTTTCATCTTCATTTCTTTTGCTTTTTATTGCAATTCCCATCCATAAGAAGTAGAAGTAGAGAATAGAGCTACATGGCTAAATTTGAATGACTCCTGCTGGTTAGCCTTCTTAGATGAAGCATTGTCAATTATTATTCATTTTTCACTAGTATTTCTTTCATCTTCATTTCTCTTGCTTTTTATTGCAACTCCCATCCATAAGAAGTAGAAGTAGAAAATAGAGCTATATGGCTAAATTTGAATGAATCCTGCTGGTTAGCCTTCTTAGATGAAGCATTGTCAATTATTATTCATTTTTCACTAGTATTTCTTTCATCTTCATTTCTCTTGCTTTTTATTGCAACTCCCATCCATAAGAAGTACAAGTAGAGAATATAGCTATATGGCTAAATTTGAATGACTCCTGCTGGTTAGCCTTCTTAGATGAAGCATTGGCAATTATTATTCATTTTTCACTAGTATTTCTTTCATCTTCATTTCTCTTGCTTTTTATTGCAACTCCCATCCATAAGAAGTAGAAGTAGAGAATATAGCTATATGGCTAAATTTGAATGAATCCTGCTGGTTAGCCTTCTTAGATGAAGCATTGTCAATTATTATTCATTTTTCACTAGTATTTCTTTCATCTTCATTTCTCTTGCTTTTTATTGCAACTCCCATCGATAAGAAGTAGAAGTAGAGAATATAGATATATGGCTAAATTTGAATGAATCCTGCTGGTTAGCCTTCTTAGATGAAGCATTGTCAATTATTATTCATTTTTCACTAGTATTTCTTTCATCTTCATTTCTCTTGCTTTTTATTGCAACTCCCATCCATAAAAAGTAGAAGTAGAGAATATAGCTATATTGTTAAATTTTGAATGACTCCTACTGGTTAGCCTTCTTAGATGAAGCATTGTCAATTATTATTCATTTTTCACTCGTATTTCTTTCATCTTCATTTCTCTTACTTTTTATTGCAACTCCAATCCATAAGAAGTAGAAGTAGAGAATAGAGCTATATGGCTAAATTTGAATGAATCCTGCTGGTTAGCCTTCTTAGATGAAGCATTGTCAATTATTATTCATTTTTCACTAGTATTTCTTTCATCTTCATTTCTCTTGCTTTTTATTGCAACTCCCATCCATAAGAAGTAGAAGTAGAGAATATAGCTATATGGCTAAATTTGAATGACTCCTGCTGGTTAGCCTTCTTAGATGAAGCATTGTCAATTATTATTCATTTTTCACTAGTATTTCTTTCATCTTCATTTCTTTTGCTTTTTATTGCAACTCCCATCCATAATAAGTAGAAGTAGAGAATATAGCTATATGGCTAAATTTGAATGACTCCTGCTGGTTAGCCTTCTTAGATGAAGCATTGTCAATTATTATTCATTTTTCACTAGTATTTCTTTCATCTTCATTTCTCTTGCTTTTTATTGCAACTCCCATCCATAAGAAGTAGAAGTAGAGAATATAGCTATATGGCTAAATTTGAATGACTCCTGCTGGTTAGCCTTCTTAGATGAAGCATTGTCAATTATTATTCATTTTTCACTAGTATTTCTTTCATCTTCATTTCTCTTGCTTTTTATTGCAACTCCCATCCATAAGAAGTAGAAGTAGAGAATATAGCTATATGGCTAAATTTGAATGAATCCTGCTGGTTAGCCTTCTTAGATGAAGCATTGTCAATTATTATTCATTTTTCACTAGTATTTCTTTCATCTTCATTTCTCTTGCTTTTTATTGCAACTCCCATCCATAAGAAGTAGAAGTAGAGAATATAGCTATATGGCTAAATTTGAATGACTCCTGCTGGTTAGCCTTCTTAGATGAAGCATTGTCAATTATTATTCATTTTTCACTAGTATTTCTTTCATCTTCATTTCTCTTGCTTTTTATTGCAACTCCCATCCATAAGAAGTAGAAGTAGAGAATATAGCTATATGGCTAAATTTGAATGACTCCTGCTGGTTAGCCTTCTTAGATGAAGCATTGTCAATTATTATTCATTTTTCACTAGTATTTCTTTCATCTTCATTTCTCTTGCTTTTTATTGCAACTCCCATCCATAATAAGTAGAAGTAGAGAATATAGCTATATGGCTAAATTTGAATGACTCCTGCTGGTTAGCTTTCTTAGATGAAGCATTGTCAATTATTATTCATTTTTCACTAGTATTTCTTTCATCTTCATTTCTCTTGCTTTTTATTGCAACTCCCATCCATAAGAAGTAGAAGTAGAGAATATAGCTATATGGCTAAATTTGAATGACTCCTGCTGGTTAGCCTTCTTAGATGAAGCATTGTCAATTATTATTCATTTTTCACTAGTATTTCTTTCATCTTCATTTCTCTTGCTTTTTATTGCAACTCCCATCCAGAAGAAGTAGAAGTAGAGAATATAGCTATATGGCTAAATTTGAATGACTCCTGCAGGTTAGCCTTCTTAGATGAAGCATTGTCAATTATTATTCATTTTTCACTAGTATTTCTTTCATCTTCATTTCTCTTGCTTTTTATTGCAACTCCCATCCATAAGAAGTAGAAGTAGAGAATATAGCTATATGGCTAAATTTGAATGACTCCTGCAGGTTAGCCTTCTTAGATGAAGCATTGTCAATTATTATTCATTTTTCACTAGTATTTCTTTCATCTTCATTTCTCTTGCTTTTTATTGCAACTCCCATCCATAAGAAGTAGAAGTAGAGAATATAGCTATATGGCTAAATTTGAATGACTCCTGCAGGTTAGCCTTCTTAGATGAAGCATTGTCAATTATTATTCATTTTTCACTAGTATTTCTTTCATCTTCATTTCTCTTGCTTTTTATTGCAACTCCCATCCATAAGAAGTAGAAGTAGAGAATATAGCTATATGGCTAAATTTGAATGACTCCTGCAGGTTAGCCTTCTTAGATGAAGCATTGTCAATTATTATTCATTTTTCACTAGTATTTCTTTCATCTTCATTTCTCTTGCTTTTTATTGCAACTCCCATCCAGAAGAAGTAGAAGTAGAGAATATAGCTATATGGCTAAATTTGAATGAATCCTGCTGGTTAGCCTTCTTAGATGAAGCATTGTCAATTATTATTCATTTTTCACTAGTATTTCTTTCATCTTCATTTCTCTTGCTTTTTATTGCAACTCCCATCGATAAGAAGTAGAAGTAGAGAATATAGCTATATGGCTAAATTTGAATGACTCCTACTGGTTAGCCTTCTTAGATGAAGCATTGTCCATTATTATTCATTTTTCACTAGTATTTCTTTCATCTTCATTTCTCTTGCTTTTTATTGCAACTCCCATCCATAGGAAGTAGAAGTAGAGAATATAGCTATATGGCTAAATTTGAATGAATCCTGCTGGTTAGCCTTCTTAGATGAAGCATTGTCCATTATTATTCATTTTTCACTAGTATTTCTTTCATCTTCATTTCTCTTGCTTTTTATTGCAACTCCCATCCATAGGAAGTAGAAGTAGAGAATATAGCTATATGGCTAAATTTGAATGACTCCTACTGGTTAGCCTTCTTAGATGAAGCATTGTCCATTATTATTCATTTTTCACTAGTATTTCTTTCATCTTCATTTCTCTTGCTTTTTATTGCAACTCCCATCCATAGGAAGTAGAAGTAGAGAATATAGCTATATGGCTAAATTTGAATGAATCCTGCTGGTTAGCCTTCTTAGATGAAGCATTGTCCATTATTATTCATTTTTCACTAGTATTTCTTTCATCTTCATTTCTCTTGCTTTTTATTGCAACTCCCATCCATAGGAAGTAGAAGTAGAGAATATAGCTATATGGCTAAATTTGAATGACTCCTACTGGTTAGCCTTCTTAGATGAAGCATTGTCCATTATTATTCATTTTTCACTAGTATTTCTTTCATCTTCATTTCTCTTGCTTTTTATTGCAACTCCCATCCATAAGAAGTAGAAGTAGAGAATATAGCTATATGGCTAAATTTGAATGACTCCTGCTGGTTAGCCTTCTTAGATGAAGCATTGTCAATTATTATTCATTTTTCACTAGTATTTCTTTCATCTTCATTTCTCTTGCTTTTTATTGCAACTCCCATCCATAAGAAGTAGAAGTAGAGAATATAGCTATATGGCTAAATTTGAATGACTCCTGCTGGTTAGCCTTCTTAGATGAAGCATTGTCAATTATTATTCATTTTTCACTAGTATTTCTTTCATCTTCATTTCTCTTGCTTTTTATTGCAACTCCCATCCATAAGAAGTAGAAGTAGAGAATATAGCTATATGGCTAAATTTGAATGACTCCTGCTGGTTAGCCTTCTTAGATGAAGCATTGTCAATTATTATTCATTTTTCACTAGTATTTCTTTCATCTTCATTTCTCTTGCTTTTTATTGCAATTCCCATCCATAAGAAGTAGAAGTAGAGAATATAGCTATATGGCTAAATTTGAATGACTCCTGCTGGTTAGCCTTCTTAGATGAAGCATTGTCCAATTATTATTCATTTTTCACTAGTGTTTCTTTCATCTTCATTTCTCTCTGCGCTTTTTAATGCAACTCCCATCCATAATAAGTAGAAGTAGAGAATATAGCTATATGGCTAAATTTGAATGACTCTGCTGGTTCAGCCTTCTTCAAGATGAAGCATTGTCAATTATTCATTTTTCACTAGTATTTCTTTCATCTTCATTTCTCTTGCTTTCTTACAACTCCCCATCCATAAAGTAGAAAGTAGAGAATGTAGCTATATGGCTAAATTTGAATGACTCACCAGTTGCTTCTTAGATGAAGCATTGTCAGGTATTATTCATTTTTCACTAGTATTTCTTTCATCTTCATTTCTCTTGCTTTTTATTGCAACTCCCATCCATAAGAAGTAGAAGTAGAGAATATAGATATATGGCTAAATTTGAATGACTCCTGCTGGTTAGCCTTCTTAGATGAAGCATTGTCAATTATTATTCATTTTTCACTAGTATTTCTTTCATCTTCATTTCTCTTGCTTTTATTGCAACTCCCATCCATAATAAGTAGAAGTAGAGAATATAGCTATATGGCTAAATTTGAATAGAAGCTCCTGCTGGTTAGCCTTCTTAGATGAAGCATTGTCAATTATTATTCATTTTCACTAGTATTTCTTTCATCTTCATTTCTCTTGCTTTTTCTGTGCAACTCCCATCCATAAGGAAGTAGAAGTAGAGAATATGACGCTATATAAGTAAATTTGAATGGCTCCTGCTGGTTAGCCTTCTTAGATGAAGCATTGTCAGTGTTATTCATTTTCACTAGTATTTCTTTCATCTTCATTTCTCTTGCTTTTTATTGCAACTCACATCCATAAGAGTGAAGTAGAATATAGCTATGTGGCTAAATTTGAATGACTCCTGCTGGTTAGCCTTCTTAGATGAAGCATTGTCAATTATTATTCATTTTCACTAGTATTTCTTTCATCTTCATTTCTCTTGCTTTTTATTGCAACTCCCATCCATAATAAGTAAGTAGAGAATATAGCTATGCTTCAATTTGAATGACTCCTGCTGGTTAGCCTTCTTAGATGAAGCATTGTCCAATTATTATTCATTTTTCACTAGTATTTCTTTCATCTTCATTTTCTCTTGCTTTTTATTGCAACTCCCATCCATAAGTAGAAAATGAGAATATGGCTATGAAAACAAATTTGAATGACTCCTGCTGGTTAACCTTCTTAGATGAAGCATTGTCAATTATTATTCATTTTTCACTAGTATTTCTTTCATCTTCATTTCTCTTGCTTTTTTGTTACAACTCCATCCATAAGTAGAAGTAGAGAATATGGCTTCTGTGGCTAAATTTGAATGACTCCTGCTGGTTAGCCTTCTAGATGAAGCATTGTCAATTATTATTCATTTTCACTAAGTATTCTTTCATCTTCATTTCTCTTGCTTTTTATTGCAACTCCCATCCATAAGAAGTAGAAGTAGAGAATATAGCTATGTAGCTAAATTTGAATGACTCACTGCTGGTTAGCCTTCTAGATGAAGCATTGTCAATTATTATTCATTTTTCACTAGTATTTCTTTCATCTTCATTTCTCTTGCTTTTTTATTGCAACTCCCACTTCTCCATAAGAAGTAGAAGTAGAGAATATAGCTATATGGCTAAATTTGAATGACTCCTGCTGGTTAGCCTTCTTAGATGAAGCATTGTCAATTATTATTCATTTTCACTAGTATTTCTTTCATCTTCATTTCTCTTGCTTTTTATTGCAACTCCCATCCATAGGAAGTAGAAGTAGAGAATATAGCTATATGGCTAAATTTGAATGAATCCTGCTGGTTAGCCTTCTTAGATGAAGCATTGTGCATTATTATTCATTTTTCACTAGTATTTCTTTCATCTTCATTTCTCTTGCTTTTTATTGCAACTCCCATCCATAGATGAAGTAGAGAATATAGCTATATGGCTAAATTTGAATGACTCCTACTGGTTAGCCTTCTTAGATGAAGCATTGTCCATTATTATTCATTTTTCACTAGTATTTCTTTCAATCTTCATTTCTCTTGCTTTTTATTGCTTTCCCATCCACTTAGGAAGCTAGAGATGAAATATAGCTATGTGGCTAAATTTGAATGAATCTGTAGATTCTTCTTAGATGAAGCATTATCCATTATTATTCATTTTTCACTAGTATTTCTTTCATCTTCATTTCTCTTGCTTTTTATTGCAACTCCCATCACATAGGAAGTAGAAGTAGAATATAGCTATATGGCTAAAATTTGAATGACTCCTACTAGTTTAGCCTTCATAGATGAAGCATTGTCCATTATTCATTTTTCACTAGTATTTCTTTCATCTTCATTTCTCTTGCTTTTTTATTGCAACTCCCATCCATAAGAAGTAGAAGTAGAGAATGTAGCTATATGGCTAAATTTGAATGACTCCTGCACAAAGTTCAACCTTCTTAGATGAAGCATTGTCAGTGTATTCATTTTTCACTATTTCTTTCATCTTCATTTCTCTTGCTTTTTATTGCAACTCCCATCCATAAGAAGTAGAAGTAGAGAATATAGCTATGTAGCTAAATTTGAATGACTCCTGCTGGATTAGCCTTCTTAGATGAAGCATTGTCAATTATTATTCATTTTTTCACTAGTATTTCTTTCATCTTCATTTCTCTTGCTTTTTATTGCAACTCCCATCCATAAGAAGTAGAAGTAGAGAATATAGCTATATGGCTAAATTTGAATGACTCCTGCTGGTTAGCCTTCTTAGATGAAGCATTGTCAATTATTCTTCATTTTTCACTAGTATTTCTTTCATCTTCATTTCTCTTGCTTTTTATTGCAATTCCCATCCATAAGAAGTAGAAGTAGAGAATATAGCTATATGGCTAAATTTGAATGACTCCTGCTGGTTAGCCTTCTTAGATGAAGCATTGTCAATTATTATTCATTTTTCACTAGTATTTCTTTCATCTTCATTTCTCTTGCTTTTTATTGCAACTCCCATCCATAATAAGTAGAAGTAGAGAATATAGCTATATGGCTAAATTTGAATGACTCCTGCTGGTTAGCCTTCTTAGATGAAGCATTGTCAATTATTATTCATTTTTCACTAGTATTTCTTTCATCTTCATTTCTCTTGCTTTTTATTGCAACTCCCATCCATAAGAAGTAGAAGTAGAGAATATAGCTATATGGCTAAATTTGAATGACTCCTGCTGGTTAGCCTTCTTAGATGAAGCATTGTCAATTATTATTCATTTTCACTAGTATTTCTTTCATCTTCATTTCTCTTGCTTTTTTATTGCAACTCCCATCCATAAGAAGTAGAAGTAGAGAATATAGATATATGGCTAAATTTGAATGACTCCTGCTGGTTAGCCTTCTTAGATGAAGCATTTCAATTATTATTCATTTTTCACTAGTATTTCTTTCATCTTCATTTCTCTTGCTTTTGTGCAACTCCCATCCATAATAAGTAGAAGTAGAATATGGCTATATGGCTAAATTTGAATGACTCCTGCTGGTTAGCCTTCTTAGATGAAGCATTGTCAATTATTATTCATTTTTCACTAGTATTTCTTTCATCTTCATTTCTCTTGCTTTTTATTGCAACTCCCATCCATAAGAAGTAGAAGTAGAGAATATAGCTATATGGCTAAATTTGAATGACTCCTGCTGGTTAGCCTTCTTAGATGAAGCATTGTCAATTATTATTCATTTTTCACTAGTATTTCTTTCATCTTCATTTCTCTTGCTTTTTATTGCAACTCCCATCCATAAGAAGTAGAAGTAGAGAATATAGCTATATGGCTAAATTTGAATGACTCCTGCTGGTTAGCCTTCTTAGATGAAGCATTGTCAATTATTATTCATTTTTCACTAGTATTTCTTTCATCTTCATTTCTCTTGCTTTTTATTGCAACTCCCATCCATAATAAGTAGAAGTAGAGAATATAGCTATATGGCTAAATTTGAATGACTCCTGCTGGTTAGCCTTCTTAGATGAAGCATTGTCAATTATTATTCATTTTTCACTAGTATTTCTTTCATCTTCATTTCTCTTGCTTTTTATTGCAACTCCCATCCATAAGAAGTAGAAGTAGAATATAGCTATATGGCTAAATTTGAATGACTCCTGCTGGTTAGCCTTCTTAGATGAAGCATTGTCAATTATTATTCATTTTTCACTAGTATTTCTTTCATCTTCATTTCTCTTGCTTTTTCCAACTCCCATCCATAAGAAGTAGAAGTAGAGAATATAGCTATATGGCTAAATTTGAATGACTCCTGCTGGTTAGCCTTCTTAGATGAAGCATTGTCAATTATTATTCATTTTTCACTAGTATTTCTTTCATCTTCATTTCTCTTGCTTTTTATTGCAACTCCCATCCATAAGAAGTAGAAGTAGAGAATATAGATATATGGCTAAATTTGAATGACTCCTGCTGGTTAGCCTTCTTAGATGAAGCATTGTCAATTATTATTCATTTTTCACTAGTATTTCTTTCATCTTCATTTCTCTTGCTTTTTATTGCAACTCCCATCCATAAGAAGTAGAAGTAGAGAATATAGCTATATGGCTAAATTTGAATGACTCCTGCTGGTTAGTCTTCTTAGATGAAGCATTGTCAATTATTATTCATTTTTCACTAGTATTTCTTTCATTTTCATTTCTCTTGCTTTTTATTGCAACTCCCATCCATAAGAAGTAGAAGTAGAGAATATAGATATATGGCTAAATTTGAATGACTCCTGCTGGTTAGCCTTCTTAGATGAAGCATTGTCAATTATTATTCATTTTTCACTAGTATTTCTTTCATCTTCATTTCTCTTGCTTTTTATTGCAACTCCCATCCATAAAAAGTAGAAGTAGAGAATATAGCTATATGGCTAAATTTGAATGACTCCTGCTGGTTAGCCTTCTTAGATGAAGCATTGTCAATTATTATTCATTTTTCACTAGTATTTCTTTCATCTTCATTTCTCTTGCTTTTTATTGCAATTCCCATCCATAAGAAGTAGAAGTAGAGAATAGAGCTATATGGCTAAATTTGATTGACTCCTGCTGGTTAGCCTTCTTAGATGAAGCATTGGCAATTATTATTCATTTTTCACTAGTATTTCTTTCATCTTCATTTCTTTTGCTTTTTATTGCAACTCCAATCCATAAGAAGTAGAAGTAGAGAATAGAGCTATATGGCTAAATTTGAATGAATCCTGCTGGTTAGCCTTCTTAGATGAAGCATTGTCAATTATTATTCATTTTTCACTAGTATTTCTTTCATCTTCATTTCTCTTGCTTTTTATTGCAACTCCCATCCATAAGAAGTAGAAGTAGAGAATAGAGCTATATGGCTAAATTTGATTGACTCCTGCTGGTTAGCCTTCTTAGATGAAGCATTGGCAATTATTATTCATTTTTCACTAGTATTTCTTTCATCTTCATTTCTTTTGCTTTTTATTGCAACTCCAATCCATAAGAAGTAGAAGTAGAGAATAGAGCTACATGGCTAAATTTGAATGACTCCTGCTGGTTAGCCTTCTTAGATGAAGCATTGTCAATTATTATTCATTTTTCACTAGTATTTCTTTCATCTTCATTTCTCTTGCTTTTTATTGCAACTCCCATCCATAAGAAGTAGAAGTAGAGAATAGAGCTATATGGCTAAATTTGAATGAATCCTGCTGGTTAGCCTTCTTAGATGAAGCATTGTCAATTATTATTCATTTTTCACTAGTATTTCTTTCATCTTCATTTCTCTTGCTTTTTATTGCAACTCCCATCCATAAGAAGTACAAGTAGAGAATATAGCTATATGGCTAAATTTGAATGACTCCTGCTGGTTAGCCTTCTTAGATGAAGCATTGGCAATTATTATTCATTTTTCACTAGTATTTCTTTCATCTTCATTTCTCTTGCTTTTTATTGCAACTCCCATCCATAAGAAGTAGAAGTAGAGAATATAGCTATATGGCTAAATTTGAATGAATCCTGCTGGTTAGCCTTCTTAGATGAAGCATTGTCAATTATTATTCATTTTTCACTAGTACTTCTTTCATCTTCATTTCTCTTGCTTTTTATTGCAACTCCCATCCATAAGAAGTAGAAGTAGAGAATATAGATATATGGCTAAATTTGAATGAATCCTGCTGGTTAGCCTTCTTAGATGAAGCATTGTCAATTATTATTCATTTTTCACTAGTATTTCTTTCATCTTCATTTCTCTTGCTTTTTATTGCAACTCCCATCCATAAGAAGTAGAAGTAGAGAATATAGCTATATGGCTAAATTTGAATGACTCCTGCTGGTTAGCCTTCTTAGATGAAGCATTGTCAATTATTATTCATTTTTCACTAGTATTTCTTTCATCTTCATTTCTCTTGCTTTTTATTGCAACTCCCATCCATAAGAAGTAGAAGTAGAGAATATAGCTATATGGCTAAATTTGAATGAATCCTGCTGGTTAGCCTTCTTGGATGAAGCATTGTCAATTATTATTCATTTTTCACTAGTATTTCTTTCATCTTCATTTCTCTTGCTTTTTATTGCAACTCCCATCCATAAGAAGTAGAAGTAGAGAATATAGCTATATGGCTAAATTTGAATGAATCCTGCTGGTTAGCCTTCTTGGATGAAGCATTGTCAATTATTATTCATTTTTCACTAGTATTTCTTTCATCTTCATTTCTCTTGCTTTTTATTGCAACTCCCATCTATAAGAAGTAGAAGTAGAGAATATAGCTATATGGCTAAATTTGAATGAATCCTGCTGGTTAGCCTTCTTAGATGAAGCATTGTCAATTATTATTCATTTTTCACTAGTATTTCTTTCATCTTCATTTCTCTTGCTTTTTATTGCAACTCCCATCCATAAGAAGTAGAAGTAGAGAATATAGATATATGGCTAAATTTGAATGAATCCTGCTGGTTAGCCTTCTTAGATGAAGCATTGTCAATTATTATTCATTTTTTACTAGTATTTCTTTCATCTTCATTTCTCTTGCTTTTTATTGCAACTCCCATCCATAAGAAGTAGAAGTAGAGAATATAGCTATATGGCTAAATTTGAATGAATCCTGCTGGTTAGCCTTCTTGGATGAAGCATTGTCAATTATTATTCATTTTTCACTAGTATTTCTTTCATCTTCATTTCTCTTGCTTTTTATTGCAACTCCCATCTATAAGAAGTAGAAGTAGAGAATATAGCTATATGGCTAAATTTGAATGAATCCTGCTGGTTAGCCTTCTTAGATGAAGCATTGTCAATTATTATTCATTTTTCACTAGTATTTCTTTCATCTTCATTTCTCTTGCTTTTTATTGCAACTCCCATCCATAAGAAGTAGAAGTAGAGAATATAGCTATATGGCTAAATTTGAATGACTCCTGCTGGTTAGCCTACTTAGATGAAGCATTGTCAATTATTATTCATTTTTCACTAGTACTTCTTTCATCTTCATTTCTCTTGCTTTTTATTGCAACTCCCATCCATAAGAATTAGAAGTAGAGAATATAGATATATGGCTAAATTTGAATGAATCCTGCTGGTTAGCCTTCTTAGATGAAGCATTGTCAATTATTATTCATTTTTCACTAGTATTTCTTTCATCTTCATTTCTCTTGCTTTTTATTGCAACTCCCATCCATAAGAAGTAGAAGTAGAGAATATAGCTATATGGCTAAATTTGAATGAATCCTGCTGGTTAGCCTCTTTGGATGAAGCATTGTCAATTATTATTCATTTTTCACTAGTATTTCTTTCATATTCATTTCTCTTGCTTTTTATTGCAACTCCCATCTATAAGAAGTAGAAGTAGAGAATATAGCTATATGGCTAAATTTGAATGAATCCTGCTGGTTAATTTTAGATGAAGCATTGTCAATTATTATTCATTTTTTCACTAGTATTTCTTTCATCTTCATTTCTCTTGCTTTTTATTGCAACTCCCATCCATAAGAAGTAGAAGTAGAGAATATAGCTATATGGCTAAATTTGAATGAATCCTGCTGGTTAGCCTTCTTAGATGAAGCATTGTCAATTATTATTCATTTTTCACTAGTATTTCTTTCATCTTCATTTCTCTTGCTTTTTATTGCAACTCCCATCCATAAGAAGTAGAAGTAGAGAATATAGATATATGGCTAAATTTGAATGAATCCTGCTGGTTAGCCTTCTTAGATGAAGCATTGTCAATTATTATTCATTTTTTACTAGTATTTCTTTCATCTTCATTTCTCTTGCTTTTTATTGCAACTCCCATCCATAAGAAGTAGAAGTAGAGAATATAGCTATATGGCTAAATTTGAATGAATCCTGCTGGTTAGCCTTCTTGATGAAGCATTGTCAATTATTATTCATTTTTCACTAGTATTTCTTTCATCTTCATTTCTCTTGCTTTTTATTGCAACTCCCATCTATAAGAAGTAGAAGTAGAGAATATAGCTATATGGCTAAATTTGAATGAATCCTGCTGGTTAGCCTTCTTAGATGAAGCATTGTCAATTATTATTCATTTTTCACTAGTATTTCTTTCATCTTCATTTCTCTTGCTTTTTATTGCAACTCCCATCCATAAGAAGTAGAAGTAGAGAATATAGCTATATGGCTAAATTTGAATGAATCCTGCTGGTTAGCCTTCTTAGATGAAGCATTGTCAATTATTATTCATTTTTTACTAGTATTTCTTTCATCTTCATTTCTCTTGCTTTTTATTGCAACTCCCATCCATAAGAAGTAGAAGTAGAGAATATAGCTATATGGCTAAATTTGAATGAACTGGTTAGCCTTCTTAGATGAAGCATTGTCAATTATTATTCATTTTTCACTAGTATTTCTTCATCTTCATTTCTCTTGTTTTTTATTGTAACTCCCATCCATAAGAAGTAGAAGTAGAGAATATAGCTATATGGCTAAATTTGAATGACTCCTGCTGGTTAGCCTTCTTTAGATGAAGCATTGGCAATTATTCATTTTTCACTAGTATTTCTTTCATCTTCATTTCTCTTGCTTTTTATTGCAACTCCCATCCATAAGAAGTAGAAGTAGAGAATATAGATATATGGCTAAATTTGAATGAATCCTGCTGGTTAGCCTTCTTAGATGAAGCATTGTCAATTATTATTCATTTTTCACTAGTATTTCTTTCATCTTCATTTCTCTTGCTTTTTATTGCAACTCCCATCCATAAGAAGTAGAAGTAGAGAATATAGATATATGGCTAAATTTGAATAAATCCTGCTGGTTAGCCTTCTTAGATGAAGCATTGTCAATTATTATTCATTTTTCACTAGTATTTCTTTCATCTTCATTTCTCTTGCTTTTTATTGCAACTCCCATCCATAAGAAGTAGAAGTAGAGAATATAGCTATATGGCTAAATTTGAATGACTCCTGCTGGTTAGCCATCTTGGATGAAGCATTGTCAATTATTATTCATTTTTCACTAGTATTTCTTTCATCTTCATTTCTCTTGCTTTTTATTGCAACTCCCATCCATAAGAAGTAGAAGTAGAGAATATAGATATATGGCTAAATTTGAATGAATCCTGCTGGTTAGCCTTCTTAGATGAAGCATTGTCAATTATTATTCATTTTTCACTAGTATTTCTTTCATCTTCATTTCTCTTGCTTTTTATTGCAACTCCCATCCATAAGAAGTAGAAGTAGAGAATATAGCTATATGGCTAAATTTGAATGACTCCTGCTGGTTAGCCTTCTTGGATGAAGCATTGTCAATTATTATTCATTTTTCACTAGTATTTCTTTCATCTTCATTTCTCTTGCTTTTTATTGCAACTCCCATCCATAAGAAGTAGAAGTAGAGAATATAGCTATATGGCTAAATTTGAATGACTCCTGCTGGTTAGCCTTCTTAGATGAAGCATTGTCAATTATTATTCATTTTTCACTAGTATTTCTTTTATCTTCATTTCTTTTGCTTTTTATTGCAACTCCCATCCATAAGAAGTAGAAGTAGAGAGTATAGCTATATGGCTAAATTTGAATGACTCCTGCTGGTTAGCCTTCTTAGATGAAGCATTGTCAATTATTATTCATTTTTCACTAGTATTTCTTTCATCTTCATTTCTCTTGCTTTTTATTGCAACTCCCATCCATAAGAAGTAGAAGTAGAGAGTATAGCTATATGGCTAAATTTGAATGAATCCTGCTGGTTAGCCTTCTTAGATGAAGCATTGTCAATTATTATTCATTTTACACTAGTATTTCTTTCATCTTCATTTCTCTTGCTTTTTATTGCAACTCCCATCCATAAGAAGTAGAAGTAGAGAATATAGCTATATGGCTAAATTTGAATGACTCCTGCTGGTTAGCCTTCTTAGATGAAGCATTGTCAATTATTATTCATTTTTCACTAGTATTTCTTTCATCTTCATTTCTCTTGCTTTTTATTGCAACTCCCATCCATAAGAAGTAGAAGTAGAGAATATAGCTATATGGCTAAATTTGAATGATTCCTGCTGGTTAGCCTTCTTAGATGAAGCATTGTCAATTATTATTCATTTTTCACTCGTATTTCTTTCATCTTCATTTCTCTTGCTTTTTATTGCAACTCCCATCCATAAGAAGTAGAAGTAGAGAATATAGCTATATGGCTAAATTTGAATGACTCCTGCTGGTTAGCCTTCTTAGATGAAGCATTGGCAATTATTATTCATTTTTCACTAGTATTTCTTTCATCTTCATTTCTCTTGCTTTTTATTGCAACTCCCATCCATAAGAAGTAGAAGTAGAGAATATAGCTATATGGCTAAATTTGAATGATTCCTGCTGGTTAGCCTTCTTAGATGAAGCATTGTCAATTATTATTCATTTTTCACTCGTATTTCTTTCATCTTCATTTCTCTTGCTTTTTATTGCAACTCCCATCCATAAGAAGTAGAAGTAGAGAATATAGCTATATGGCTAAATTTGAATGACTCCTGCTGGTTAGCCTTCTTAGATGAAGCATTGGCAATTATTATTCATTTTTCACTAGTATTTCTTTCATCTTCATTTCTCTTGCTTTTTATTGCAACTCCCATCCATAAGAAGTAGAAGTAGAGAATATAGCTATATGGCTAAATTTGAATGACTCCTGCTGGTTAGCCTTCTTAGATGAAGCATTGGCAATTATTATTCATTTTTCACTAGTATTTCTTTCATCTTCATTTCTCTTGCTTTTTATTGCAACTCCCATCCATAAGAAGTAGAAGTAGAGAATATAGCTATATGGCTAAATTTGAATGACTCCTGCTGGTTAGCCTTCTTAGATGAAACATTATCAATTGTTATTCATTTTTCACTAGTATTTCTTTCATCTTCATTTCTCTTGCTTTTTAGTGCAACTCCCATCCATAAGAAGTAGAAGTAGAGAATATAGCTATATGGCTAAATTTGAATGACTCCTGCTGGTTAGCCTTCTTGGATGAAGCATTGTCAATTATTATTCATTTTTCACTAGTATTTCTTTCATCTTCATTTCTCTTGCTTTTTATTGCAACTCCCATCCATAAGAAGTAGAAGTAGAGAATATAGCTATATGGCTAAATTTCAATGACTTCTGCTGGTTAGCCTTCTTAGATGAAGCATTGGCAATTATTATTCATTTTTCACTAGTATTTCTTTCATCTTCATTTCTCTTGCTTTTTATTGCAACTCCCATCCATAAGAAGTAGAAGTAGAGAATATAGCTATATGGCTAAATTTCAATGACTCCTGCTGGTTAGCCTTCTTGGATGAAGCATTGTCAATTATTATTCATTTTTCACTAGTATTTCTTTCATCTTCATTTCTCTTGCTTTTTATTGCAACTCCCTTCCATAAGAAGTAGAAGTAGAGAATATAGCTATATGGCTAAATTTCAATGACTCCTGCTGGTTAGCCTTCTTAGATGAAGCATTGTCAATTATTATTCATTTTTCACTAGTATTTCTTTCATCTTCATTTCTCTTGCTTTTTATTGCAACTCCCATCCATAAGAAGTAGAAGTAGAGAATATAGCTATATGGCTAAATTTCAATGACTCCTGCTGGTTAGCCTTCATAGATGAAGCATTGTCAATTATTATTCATTTTTCACTAGTATTTCTTTCATCTTCATTTCTCTTGCTTTTTATTGCAATTCCCATCCATAAGAAGTAGAAGTAGAGAATATAGCTATATGGCTAAATTTGAATGACTCCTGCTGGTTAGCCTTCTTAGATGAAGCATTGTCAATTATTATTCATTTTTCACTAGTATTTCTTTCATCTTCATTTCTCTTGCTTTTTATTGCAACTCCCATCCATAAGAAGTAGAAGTAGAGAATATAGCTATATGGCTAAATTTGAATGACTCCTGCTGGTTAGCCTTCTTAGATGAAGCATAGTCAATTATTATTCATTTTTCACTAGTATTTCTTTCATCTTCATTTCTCTTGCTTTTTATTGCAACTCCCATCCATAAGAAGTAGAAGTAGAGAATATAGCTATATGGCTAAATTTGAATGACTCCTGCTGGTTAGCCTTCTTAGATGAAGCATTATCAATTATTATTCATTTTTCACTAGTATTTCTTTCATCTTCATTTCTCTTGCTTTTTATTGCAACTCCCATCCATAATAAGTAGAAGTAGAGAATATAGCTATATGGCTAAATTTGAATGAATCCTGCTGGTTAGCCTTCTTAGATGAAGCATTGGCAATTATTATTCATTTTTCACTAGTATTTCTTTCATCTTCATTTCTCTTGCTTTTTATTGCAACTCCCATCCATAAGAAGTAGAAGTAGAGAATATAGCTATATGGCTAAATTTGAATGAATCCTGCTGGTTAGCCTTCTTAGATGAAGCATTGGCAATTATTATTCATTTTTCACTAGTATTTCTTTCATCTTCATTTCTCTTGCTTTTTATTGCAACTCCCATCCATAAGAAGTAGAAGTAGAGAATATAGCTATATGGCTAAATTTGAATGACTCCTGCTGGTTAGCCTTCTTAGATGAAGCATTGTCAATTATTATTCATTTTTCACTAGTATTTCTTTCATCTTCATTTCTCTTGCTTTTTATTGCAATTCCCATCCATAAGAAGTAGAAGTAGAGAATATAGCTATATGGCTAAATTTGATTGACTCCTGCTGGTTAGCCTTCTTAGATGAAGCATTGTCAATTATTATTCATTTTTCACTAGTATTTCTTTCATCTTCATTTCTTGCTTTTTATTGCAACTCCCATCCATAAGAAGTAGAAGTAGAGAATATAGCTATATGGCTAAATTTGAATGAATCCTGCGGTTGGTTAGCCTTCTTAGATGAAGCATTGGCAATTATTATTCATTTTTCACTAGTATTTCTTTCATCTTCATTTCTCTTGCTTTTCATTGCAACTCCCATCCATAAGGAGTAGAAGTAGAGAATATAGCTATATGGCTAAATTTGAATGACTCCTGCTGGTTAGCCTTCTTAGATGAAGCATTGTCAATTATTATTCATTTTTCACTAGTATTTCTTTCATCTTCATTTCTCTTGCTTTTCATTGCAACTCCCATCCATAAGAAGTAGAAGTAGAGAATAGCTATATGGCTAAATTTGAATGAATCCTGCTGGTTAGCCTTTCTAGATGAAGCATTGGCAATTATTATTCATTTTTCACTAGTATTTCTTTCATCTTCATTTTCTTTGCTTTTTATTGCAACTCCCATCCATAAGAAGTAGAAGTAGAGAATATAGCTATATGGCTAAATTTGAATGACTCCTGCTGGTTAGCCTTCTTAGATGAAGCATTGTCAATTATTCATTTTTCACTAGTATTTCTTTCATCTTCATTTCTCTTGCTTTTTATTGCAATTCCCATCCATAAGAAGTAGAAGTAGAGAATATAGCTATATGGCTAAATTTGATTGACTCCTGCTGGTTAGCCTTCTTAGATGAAGCATTGTCAATTATTATTCATTTTTCACTAGTATTTCTTTCATCTTCATTTCTCTTGCTTTTTATTGCAACTCCCATCCATAAGAAGTAGAAGTAGAGAATATAGCTATATGGCTAAATTTGAATGAATCCTGCTGGTTAGCATTCTTAGATGAAGCATTGGCAATTATTATTCATTTTTCACTAGTATTTCTTTCATCTTCATTTCTCTTGCTTTTCATTGCAACTCCCATCCATAAGAAGTAGAAGTAGAGAATATAGCTATATGGCTAAAATTGAATGACTCCTGCTGGTTAGCCTTCTTAGATGAAGCATTGTCAATTATTATTCATTTTTCACTAGTATTTCTTTCATCTTCATTTCTCTTGCTTTTCATTGCAACTCCCATCCATAAGAAGTAGAAGTAGAGAATATAGCTATATGGCTAAATTTGAATGAATCCTGCTGGTTAGCCTTCTTAGATGAAGCATTGGCAATTATTATTCATTTTTCACTAGTATTTCTTTCATCTTCATTTCTCTTGCTTTTTATTGCAACTCCCATCCATAAGAAGTAGAAGTAGAGAATATAGCTATATGGCTAAATTTGAATGACTCCTGCTGGTTAGCCTTCTTAGATGAAGCATTGTCAATTATTATTCATTTTTCACTAGTATTTCTTTCATCTTCATTTCTCTTGCTTTTTATTGCAATTCCCATCCATAAGAAGTAGAAGTAGAGAATATAGCTATATGGCTAAATTTGATTGACTCCTGCTGGTTAGCCTTCTTAGATGAAGCATTGTCAATTATTATTCATTTTTCACTAGTATTTCTTTCATCTTCATTTCTCTTGCTTTTTATTGCAACTCCCATCCATAAGAAGTAGAAGTAGAGAATATAGCTATATGGCTAAATTTGAATGACTCCTGCTGGTTAGCCTTCTTAGATGAAGCATTGTCAATTATTATTCATTTTTCACTAGTATTTCTTTCATCTTCATTTCTCTTGCTTTTTATTGCAACTCCCATCCATGAGAAGTAGAAGTAGAGAATATAGCTATATGGCTAAATTTGAATGAATCCTGCTGGTTAGCCTTCTTAGATGAAGCATTGTCAATTATTATTCATTTTTCACTAGTATTTCTTTCATCTTCATTTCTCTTGCTTTTCATTGCAACTCCCATCCATAAGAAGTAGAAGTAGAGAATATAGCTATATGGCTAAATTTGAATGATTCCTGCTGGTTAGCCTTCTTAGATGAAGCATTGTCAATTATTATTCATTTTTCACTAGTATTTCTTTCATCTTCATTTCTCTTGCTTTTCATTGCAACTCCCATCCATAAGAAGTAGAAGTAGAGAATATAGCTATATGGCTAAATTTGAATGATTCCTGCTGGTTAGCCTTCTTAGATGAAGCATTGTCAATTATTATTCATTTTTCACTAGTATTTCTTTCATCTTCATTTCTCTTGCTTTTCATTGCAACTCCCATCCATAAGAAGTAGAAGTAGAGAATATAGCTATATGGCTAAATTTGAATGAATCCTGCTGGTTAGCCTTCTTAGATGAAGCATTGGCAATTATTATTCATTTTTCACTAGTATTTCTTTCATCTTCATTTCTCTTGCTTTTTATTGCAACTCCCATCCATAAGAAGTAGAAGTAGAGAATATAGCTATATGGCTAAATTTGAATGACTCCTGCTGGTTAGCCTTCTTAGATGAAGCATTATCAATTGTTATTCATTTTTCACTAGTATTTCTTTCATCTTCATTTCTCTTGCTTTTTATTGCAACTCCCATCCATAAGAAGTAGAAGTAGAGAATATAGCTATATGGCTAAATTTCAATGACTCCTGCTGGTTAGCCTTCTTGGATGAAGCATTGTCAATTATTATTCATTTTTCACTAGTATTTCTTTCATCTTCATTTCTCTTGCTTTTTATTGCAACTCCCATCCATAAGAAGTAGAAGTAGAGAATATAGCTATATGGCTAAATTTCAATGACTTCTGCTGGTTAGCCTTCTTAGATGAAGCATTGTCAATTATTATTCATTTTTCACTAGTATTTCTTTCATCTTCATTTCTCTTGCTTTTTATTGCAACTCCCATCCATAAGAAGTAGAAGTAGAGAATATAGCTATATGGCTAAATTTCAATGACTCCTGCTGGTTAGCCTTCTTAGATGAAGCATTGGCAATTATTATTCATTTTTCACTAGTATTTCTTTCATCTTCATTTCTCTTGCTTTTTATTGCAACTCCCATCCATAAGAAGTAGAAGTAGAGAATATAGCTATATGGCTAAATTTGAATGACTCCTGCTGGTTAGCCTTCTTAGATGAAGCATTGGCAATTATTATTCATTTTTCACTAGTATTTCTTTCATCTTCATTTCTCTTGCTTTTTATTGCAACTCCCATCCATAAGAAGTAGAAGTAGAGAATATAGCTATATGGCTAAATTTGAATGACTCCTGCTGGTTAGCCTTCTTAGATGAAGCATTATCAATTGTTATTCATTTTTCACTAGTATTTCTTTCATCTTCATTTCTCTTGCTTTTTATTGCAACTCCCATCCATAAGAAGTAGAAGTAGAGAATATAGCTATATGGCTAAATTTCAATGACTCCTGCTGGTTAGCCTTCTTGGATGAAGCATTGTCAATTATTATTCATTTTTCACTAGTATTTCTTTCATCTTCATTTCTCTTGCTTTTTATTGCAACTCCCATCCATAAGAAGTAGAAGTAGAGAATATAGCTATATGGCTAAATTTCAATGACTTCTGCTGGTTAGCCTTCTTAGATGAAGCATTGTCAATTATTATTCATTTTTCACTAGTATTTCTTTCATCTTCATTTCTCTTGCTTTTTATTGCAACTCCCATCCATAAGAAGTAGAAGTAGAGAATATAGCTATATGGCTAAATTTGAATGACTCCTGCTGGTTAGCCTTCTTAGATGAAGCATTGTCAATTATTATTCATTTTTCACTAGTATTTCTTTCATCTTCATTTCTCTTGCTTTTTATTGCAATTCCCATCCATAAGAAGTAGAAGTAGAGAATATAGCTATATGGCTAAATTTGATTGACTCCTGCTGGTTAGCCTTCTTAGATGAAGCATTGTCAATTATTATTCATTTTTCACTAGTATTTCTTTCATCTTCATTTCTCTTGCTTTTTATTGCAACTCCCATCCATAAGAAGTAGAAGTAGAGAATATAGCTATATGGCTAAATTTGAATGACTCCTGCTGGTTAGCCTTCTTAGATGAAGCATTGTCAATTATTATTCATTTTTCACTAGTATTTCTTTCATCTTCATTTCTCTTGCTTTTTATTGCAATTCCCATCCATAAGAAGTAGAAGTAGAGAATACAGCTATATGGCTAAATTTGAATGAATCCTGCTGGTTAGCCTTCTTAGATGAAGCATTGTCAATTATTATTCATTTTTCAGTAGTATTTCTTTCATCTTCATTTCTCTTGCTTTTTATTGCAACTCCCATCCATAAGAAGTAGAAGTAGAGAATAAAAGCTATATGGCTAAATTTGAATGACTCCTGCTGGTTAGCCTTCTTGTATGAAGCATTGTCAATTATTATTCATTTTTCACTAGTATTTCTTTCATCTTCATTTCTCTTGCTTTTTATTGCAACTCCCATCCATGAGAAGTAGAAGTAGAGAATATAGCTATATGGCTAAATTTGAATGAATCCTGCTGGTTAGCCTTCTTAGATGAAGCATTGTCAATTATTATTCATTTTTCACTAGTATTTCTTTCATCTTCATTTCTCTTGCTTTACATTGCAACTCCCATCCATAAGAAGTAGAAGTTGAGAATAAAAGCTATATGGCTAAATTTGAATGACTCCTGCTGGTTAGCCTTCTTAGATGGAGCATTGTCAATTATTATTCATTTTTCACTAGTATTTCTTTCATCTTCATTTCTCTTGCTTTTTATTGCAACTCCCATCCATAAGAAGTAGAAGTAGAGAATATAGCTATATGGCTAAATTTGAATGAATCCTGCTGGTTAGCCTTCTTAGATGAAGCATTGTCAATTATTATTCATTTTACACTAGTATTTCTTTCATCTTCATTTCTCTTGCTTTTTATTGCAACTCCCATCCATAAGAAGTAGAAGTAGAGAATATAGCTATATGGCTAAATTTGAATGACTCCTGCTGGTTAGCCTTCTTAGATGAAGCATTGGCAATTATTATTCATTTTTCACTAGTATTTCTTTCATCTTCATTTCTCTTGCTTTTTATTGCAACTCCCATCCATAAGAAGTAGAAGTAGAGAATATAGCTATATGGCTAAATTTGAATGACTCCTGCTGGTTAGCCTTCTTAGATGAAGCATTGGCAATTATTATTCATTTTTCACTAGTATTTCTTTCATCTTCATTTCTCTTGCTTTTTATTGCAACTCCCATCCATAAGAAGTAGAAGTAGAGAATATAGCTATATGGCTAAATTTGAATGACTCCTGCTGGTTAGCCTTCTTAGATGAAGCATTGGCAATTATTATTCATTTTTCACTAGTATTTCTTTCATCTTCATTTCTCTTGCTTTTTATTGCAACTCCCATCCATAAGAAGTAGAAGTAGAGAATATAGCTATATGGCTAAATTTGAATGACTCCTGCTGGTTAGCCTTCTTAGATGAAGCATTATCAATTGTTATTCATTTTTCACTAGTATTTCTTTCATCTTCATTTCTCTTGCTTTTTATTGCAACTCCCATCCATAAGAAGTAGAAGTAGAGAATATAGCTATATGGCTAAATTTCAATGACTCCTGCTGGTTAGCCTTCTTGGATGAAGCATTGTCAATTATTATTCATTTTTCACTAGTATTTCTTTCATCTTCATTTCTCTTGCTTTTTATTGCAACTCCCATCCATAAGAAGTAGAAGTAGAGAATATAGCTATATGGCTAAATTTCAATGACTTCTGCTGGTTAGCCTTCTTAGATGAAGCATTGTCAATTATTATTCA
The DNA here is from genome assembly GCA_037127315.1 of Ascarosepion bandense. Taxonomy (NCBI): domain Eukaryota; kingdom Metazoa; phylum Mollusca; class Cephalopoda; order Sepiida; family Sepiidae; genus Ascarosepion; species Ascarosepion bandense. The sequence continues at coordinate 4,502,086 of JBBBDQ010000460.1, read as the reverse complement.
TTTTTCACTAGTATTTCTTTCATCTTCATTTCTCTTGCTTTTTATTGCAACTCCCATCCATAAGAAGTAGAAGTAGAGAATATAGCTATATGGCTAAATTTCAATGACTCCTGCTGGTTAGCCTTCTTGGATGAAGCATTGTCAATTATTATTCATTTTTCACTAGTATTTCTTTCATCTTCATTTCTCTTGCTTTTTATTGCAACTCCCATCCATAAGAAGTAGAAGTAGAGAATATAGCTATATGGCTAAATTTCAATGACTCCTGCTGGTTAGCCTTCTTAGATGAAGCATTGTCAATTATTATTCATTTTTCAGTAGTATTTCTTTCATCTTCATTTCTCTTGCTTTTTATTGCAATTCCCATCCATAAGAAGTAGAAGTAGTGAATATAGCTATATGGCTAAATTTGAATGACTCCTGCTGGTTAGCCTTCTTAGATGAAGCATTGTCAATTATTATTCATTTTTCACTAGTATTTCTTTCATCTTCATTTCTCTTGCTTTTTATTGCAACTCCCATCCATAAGAAGTAGAAGTAGAGAATATAGCTATATGGCTAAATTTGAATGACTCCTGCTGGTTAGCCTTCTTAGATGAAGCATTGTCAATTATTATTCATTTTTCACTAGTATTTCTTTCATCTTCATTTCTCTTGCTTTTTATTGCAACTCCCATCCATAAGAAGTAGAAGTAGAGAATATAGCTATATGGCTAAATTTGAATGACTCCTGCTGGTTAGCCTTCTTAGATGAAGCATTATCAATTATTATTCATTTTTCACTAGTATTTCTTTCATCTTCATTTCTCTTGCTTTTTATTGCAACTCCCATCCATAATAAGTAGAAGTAGAGAATATAGCTATATGGCTAAATTTGAATGAATCCTGCTGGTTAGCCTTCTTAGATGAAGCATTGGCAATTATTATTCATTTTTCACTAGTATTTCTTTCATCTTCATTTCTCTTGCTTTTTATTGCAACTCCCATCCATAAGAAGTAGAAGTAGAGAATATAGCTATATGGCTAAATTTGAATGAATCCTGCTGGTTAGCCTTCTTAGATGAAGCATTGGCAATTATTATTCATTTTTCACTAGTATTTCTTTCATCTTCATTTCTCTTGCTTTTTATTGCAACTCCCATCCATAAGAAGTAGAAGTAGAGAATATAGCTATATGGCTAAATTTGAATGACTCCTGCTGGTTAGCCTTCTTAGATGAAGCATTGTCAATTATTATTCATTTTTCACTAGTATTTCTTTCATCTTCATTTCTCTTGCTTTTTATTGCAATTCCCATCCATAAGAAGTAGAAGTAGAGAATATAGCTATATGGCTAAATTTGATTGACTCCTGCTGGTTAACCTTCTTAGATGAAGCATTGGCAATTATTATTCATTTTTCACTAGTATTTCTTTCATCTTCATTTCTCTTGCTTTTATTGCAACTCCCATCATAAGAAGTAGAAGTAGAGAATATAGCTATATAGCCTAAATTTGAATGACTCCTGCTGGTTAGCCTTCTTAGATGAAGCATTGTCAATTATTATTCATTTTTCACTAGTATTTCTTTCATCTTCATTTCTCTTGCTTTTTATTGCAATTCCCATCCATAAGAAGTAGAAGTAGAGAATACAGCTATATGGCTAAATTTGAATGAATCCTGCTGGTTAGCCTTCTTAGATGAAGCATTGTCAATTATTATTCATTTTCACTAGTATTTCTTTCATCTTCATTTCTCTTGCTTTTTATTGCAACTCCCATCCATAAGAAGTAGAAGTAAGAATAAAAGCTATATGGCTAAATTTGAATGACTCCTGCTGGTTAGCCTTCTTGTATGAAGCATTGTCAATTATTATTCATTTTTCACTAGTATTTCTTTCATCTTCATTTCTCTTGCTTTTTATTGCAACTCCCATCCATAAGAAGTAGAAGTAGAGAATATAGCTATATGGCTAAATTTGAATGACTCCTGCTGAGTTGCCTTCTTAGATGAAGCATTGTCAATTATTATTCATTTTTCACTAGTATTTCTTTCATCTTCATTTCTCTTGCTTTTATTGCAATTCCCATCCATAAGAAGTAGAAGTAGAGAATACAGCTATATGGCCTAAATTTGAATGAATCCTGCTGGTTAGCCTTCTTAGATGAAGCATTGTCAATTATTATTCATTTTTCACTAGTATTTCTTTCATCTTCATTTCTCTTGCTTTTTATTGCAACTCCCATCACATAGAAGTAGAAGTAGAGAATAAAAGCTATATGGCTAAATTTGAATGACTCCTGCTGGTTAGCCTTCTTGTATGAAGCATTGTCAATTATTATTCATTTTTCACTAGTATTTCTTTCATCTTCATTTCTCTTGCTTTTTATTGCAACTCCCATCCATAAGAAGTAGAAGTAGAGAATAAAAGCTATATGGCTAAATTTGAATGACTCCTGCTGGTTAGCCTTCTTAGATGGAGCATTGGCAATTATTATTCATTTTTCACTAGTATTTCTTTCATCTTCATTTCTCTTGCTTTTTATTGCAACTCCCATCCATAAGAAGTAGAAGTAGAGAATATAGCTATGGCTAAATTTGAATGAATCCTGCTGGTTAGCCTTCTTAGATGAAGCATTGTCAATTTTATTCATTTTTCACTAGTATTTCTTTCATCTTCATTTCTCTTGCTTTTTATTGCAACTCCCATCCATAAAAAGTAGAAGTAGAGAATATAGCTATATGGCTAAATTTGAATGAATCCTGCTGGTTAGCCTTCTTAGATGAAGCATTGGCAATTATTATTCATTTTTCACGTATTTCTTTCATCTTCATTTCTCTTGCTTTTTTATTGCAACTCCCATCCATAAGAAGTAGAAGTAGAGAATACAGCTATATGGCTAAATTTGAATGAATCCTGCTGGTTAGCCTTCTTAGATGAAGCATTGGCAATTATTATTCATTTTTCACTAGTATTTCTTTCATCTTCATTTCTCTTGCTTTTTATTGCAACTCCCATCCATAAGAAGTAGAAGTAGAGAATACAGCTATATGGCTAAATTTGAATGAATCCTGCTGGTTAGCCTTCTTAGATGAAGCATTGTCAATTATTATTCATTTTTCACTAGTATTTCTTTCATCTTCATTTCTCTTGCTTTTTATTGCAACTCTCATCCATAAAATGTAGAAGTAGAGAATATAGCTATATGGCTAAATTTGAATGACTCCTGCTGGTTAGCCTTCTTAGATGAAGCATTGGCAATTATTATTCATTTTTCACTAGTATTTCTTTCATCTTCATTTCTCTTGCTTTTTATTGCAACTCCCATCCATAAGAAGTAGAAGTAGAGAATATAGCTATATGGCTAAATTTGAATGAATCCTGCTGGTTAGCCTTCTTAGATGAAGCATTGGCAATTATTATTCATTTTTCACTAGTATTTCTTTCATCTTCATTTCTCTTACTTTTTATTGCAACTCCCATCCATAAGAAGTGAAAGTAGAGAATAAAAGCTATATGGCTAAATTTGAATGACTCCTGCTGGTTAGCCTTCTTTAGATGGAGCATTAGCAATTAGTATTCATTTTTCACTAGTATTTCTTTCATCTTCATTTCTCTTGCTTTTTATTGCAACTCCCATCCATAAGAAGTAGAAGTAGAGAATATAGCTATATGGCTAAATTTGAATGAATCCTGCTGGTTAGCCTTCTTAGATGAAGCATTGGCAATTATTATTCATTTTCACTAGTATTTCTTTCATCTTCATTTCTCTTGCTTTTTATTGCAATTCCCATCCATAAGAAGTAGAAGTAGAATATAGCTATATGGCTAAATTTGAATGACTCCTGCTGGTTAGCCTTCTTAGATGAAGCATTGTCAATTATTATTCATTTCACTAGTATTTCTTTCATCTTCATTTCTCTTGCTTTTGTGCAACTCTCATCCATAAAATGTAGAAGTAGAGAATATAGCTATATGGCTAAATTTGAATGACTCCTGCTGATTTAGCCTTCTTAGATGAAGCATTGTCAATTATTATTCATTTTTCACTAGTATTTCTTTCATCTTCATTTCTCTTGCTTTTGTAGCTCCCATCCATAAAAAGTGAAAGTAGAGGAAGAAAAATATAGCTATATGGCTAGATTTGAATGAATCCTGCTGGTTAGCCTTCTTAGATGAAGCATTGGCAATTATTATTCATTTTCACTAGTATTTCTTTCATCTTCATTCTCTTGCTTTTATTGCAACTCCCATCCATAAGAAGTAGAAGTAGAGAATACAGCTATATGGCTAAATTTGAATGAATCCTGCTGGTTAGCCTTCTTAAAATCAGAAGCATTGGCAATTATTATTCATTTCTAGTATTTCTTTCATCTTCATTTCTCTTGCTTTTTATTGCAACTCCCATCCGCAGAAGTAGAAGTAGAATACAGCTATATGGCTAAATTTGAATGAATCCTGCTGGTTAGCCTTCTTAGATGAAGCATTGTCAATTATTATTCATTTTCACTAGTATTTCTTTCATCTTCATTTCTCTTGCTTTTTATTGCAACTCTCATCCATAAAATGTAGAAGTAGAAATATGCTTCTTGGCCCACAAATTTGAATGACTCCTGCTGGTTTAGCCTTCTTAGATGAAGCATTGGCAATTATTATTCATTTTTCACTAGTATTTCTTTCATCTTCATTTCTCTTGCTTTTTATTGCAACTCCCATCCTAAAAAGTAGAAAGTAGAGGGCTCTTAGCTATAACATAGCTAAATTTGAATGAATCCTGCTGGTTAGCCTTCTTAGATGAAGCATTGGCAATTATTATTCATTTTTCACTAGTATTTCTTTCATCTTCATTTCTCTTGCTTTTTATTGCAACTCCCCATCCATAAGAAGTAGAAGTAGAGAATACAGCTATATGGCTAAATTTGAATGAATCCTGTAATTTAGCCTTCTTAGATGAAGCATTGGCAATTATTATTCATTTTTCACTAGTATTTCTTTCATCTTCATTTCTCTTGCTTTTTATTACAACTCCCATCCATAAGAAGTAGAAGTATAGAATACAGCTATATGGCTAAATTTGAATGAATCCTGCTGGTTAGCCTTCTTAGATGAAGCATTGGCAATTATTATTCATTTTTCACTAGTATTTCTTTCATCTTCATTTCTCTTGCTTTTTATTGCAACTCCCATCCATAAAAAGTAGAAGTAGAGAATATAGCTATATGGCTAAATTTGAATGAATCCCGCTGGTTAGCCTTCTTAGATGAAGCATTGGCAATTATTATTCATTTTTCACTAGTATTTCTTTCATCTTCATTTCTCTTGCTTTTTATTGCAACTCCCATCCATAAGAAGTAGAAGTAGAGAATATAGCTATATGGCTAAATTTGAATGACTCCTGCTGGTTAGCCTTCTTAGATGAAGCATTATCAATTATTATTCATTTTTCACTAGTATTTCTTTCATCTTCATTTCTCTTGCTTTTTATTGCAACTCCCATCCATAATAAGTAGAAGTAGAGAATATAGCTATATGGCTAAATTTGAATGAATCCTGCTGGTTAGCCTTCTTAGATGAAGCATTGGCAATTATTATTCATTTTTCACTAGTATTTCTTTCATCTTCATTTCTCTTGCTTTTTATTGCAACTCCCATCCATAAGAAGTAGAAGTAGAGAATATAGCTATATGGCTAAATTTGAATGAATCCTGCTGGTTAGCCTTCTTAGATGAAGCATTGGCAATTATTATTCATTTTTCACTAGTATTTCTTTCATCTTCATTTCTCTTGCTTTTTATTGCAACTCCCATCCATAAGAAGTAGAAGTAGAGAATATAGCTATATGGCTAAATTTGAATGACTCCTGCTGGTTAGCCTTCTTAGATGAAGCATTGTCAATTATTATTCATTTTTCACTAGTATTTCTTTCATCTTCATTTCTCTTGCTTTTTATTGCAATTCCCATCCATAAGAAGTAGAAGTAGAGAATATAGCTATATGGCTAAATTTGATTGACTCCTGCTGGTTAGCCTTCTTAGATGAAGCATTGGCAATTATTATTCATTTTTCACTAGTATTTCTTTCATCTTCATTTCTCTTGCTTTTTATTGCAACTCCCATCCATAAGAAGTAGAAGTAGAGAATATAGCTATATGGCTAAATTTGAATGACTCCTGCTGGTTAGCCTTCTTAGATGAAGCATTGTCAATTATTATTCATTTTTCACTAGTATTTCTTTCATCTTCATTTCTCTTGCTTTTTATTGCAATTCCCATCCATAAGAAGTAGAAGTAGAGAATACAGCTATATGGCTAAATTTGAATGAATCCTGCTGGTTAGCCTTCTTAGATGAAGCATTGTCAATTATTATTCATTTTTCACTAGTATTTCTTTCATCTTCATTTCTCTTGCTTTTTATTGCAACTCCCATCCATAAGAAGTAGAAGTAGAGAATAAAAGCTATATGGCTAAATTTGAATGACTCCTGCTGGTTAGCCTTCTTGTATGAAGCATTGTCAATTATTATTCATTTTTCACTAGTATTTCTTTCATCTTCATTTCTCTTGCTTTTTATTGCAACTCCCATCCATAAGAAGTAGAAGTAGAGAATATAGCTATATGGCTAAATTTGAATGACTCCTGCTGGTTAGCCTTCTTAGATGAAGCATTGTCAATTATTATTCATTTTTCACTAGTATTTCTTTCATCTTCATTTCTCTTGCTTTTTATTGCAATTCCCATCCATAAGAAGTAGAAGTAGAGAATACAGCTATATGGCTAAATTTGAATGAATCCTGCTGGTTAGCCTTCTTAGATGAAGCATTGTCAATTATTATTCATTTTTCACTAGTATTTCTTTCATCTTCATTTCTCTTGCTTTTTATTGCAACTCCCATCCATAAGAAGTAGAAGTAGAGAATAAAAGCTATATGGCTAAATTTGAATGACTCCTGCTGGTTAGCCTTCTTGTATGAAGCATTGTCAATTATTATTCATTTTTCACTAGTATTTCTTTCATCTTCATTTCTCTTGCTTTTTATTGCAACTCCCATCCATAAGAAGTAGAAGTAGAGAATAAAAGCTATATGGCTAAATTTGAATGACTCCTGCTGGTTAGCCTTCTTAGATGGAGCATTGGCAATTATTATTCATTTTTCACTAGTATTTCTTTCATCTTCATTTCTCTTGCTTTTTATTGCAACTCCCATCCATAAGAAGTAGAAGTAGAGAATATAGCTATATGGCTAAATTTGAATGAATCCTGCTGGTTAGCCTTCTTAGATGAAGCATTGTCAATTATTATTCATTTTTCACTAGTATTTCTTTCATCTTCATTTCTCTTGCTTTTTATTGCAACTCCCATCCATAAAAAGTAGAAGTAGAGAATATAGCTATATGGCTAAATTTGAATGAATCCTGCTGGTTAGCCTTCTTAGATGAAGCATTGGCAATTATTATTCATTTTTCACTAGTATTTCTTTCATCTTCATTTCTCTTGCTTTTTATTGCAACTCCCATCCATAAGAAGTAGAAGTAGAGAATACAGCTATATGGCTAAATTTGAATGAATCCTGCTGGTTAGCCTTCTTAGATGAAGCATTGGCAATTATTATTCATTTTTCACTAGTATTTCTTTCATCTTCATTTCTCTTGCTTTTTATTGCAACTCCCATCCATAAGAAGTAGAAGTAGAGAATACAGCTATATGGCTAAATTTGAATGAATCCTGCTGGTTAGCCTTCTTAGATGAAGCATTGTCAATTATTATTCATTTTTCACTAGTATTTCTTTCATCTTCATTTCTCTTGCTTTTTATTGCAACTCTCATCCATAAAATGTAGAAGTAGAGAATATAGCTATATGGCTAAATTTGAATGACTCCTGCTGGTTAGCCTTCTTAGATGAAGCATTGGCAATTATTATTCATTTTTCACTAGTATTTCTTTCATCTTCATTTCTCTTGCTTTTTATTGCAACTCCCATCCATAAGAAGTAGAAGTAGAGAATATAGCTATATGGCTAAATTTGAATGAATCCTGCTGGTTAGCCTTCTTAGATGAAGCATTGGCAATTATTATTCATTTTTCACTAGTATTTCTTTCATCTTCATTTCTCTTACTTTTTATTGCAACTCCCATCCATAAGAAGTAGAAGTAGAGAATAAAAGCTATATGGCTAAATTTGAATGACTCCTGCTGGTTAGCCTTCTTAGATGGAGCATTGGCAATTATTATTCATTTTTCACTAGTATTTCTTTCATCTTCATTTCTCTTGCTTTTTATTGCAACTCCCATCCATAAGAAGTAGAAGTAGAGAATATAGCTATATGGCTAAATTTGAATGAATCCTGCTGGTTAGCCTTCTTAGATGAAGCATTGGCAATTATTATTCATTTTTCACTAGTATTTCTTTCATCTTCATTTCTCTTGCTTTTTATTGCAATTCCCATCCATAAGAAGTAGAAGTAGAGAATATAGCTATATGGCTAAATTTGAATGACTCCTGCTGGTTAGCCTTCTTAGATGAAGCATTGTCAATTATTATTCATTTTTCACTAGTATTTCTTTCATCTTCATTTCTCTTGCTTTTTATTGCAACTCTCATCCATAAAATGTAGAAGTAGAGAATATAGCTATATGGCTAAATTTGAATGACTCCTGCTGGTTAGCCTTCTTAGATGAAGCATTGTCAATTATTATTCATTTTTCACTAGTATTTCTTTCATCTTCATTTCTCTTGCTTTTTATTGCAACTCCCATCCATAAAAAGTAGAAGTAGAGAATATAGCTATATGGCTAAATTTGAATGAATCCTGCTGGTTAGCCTTCTTAGATGAAGCATTGGCAATTATTATTCATTTTTCACTAGTATTTCTTTCATCTTCATTTCTCTTGCTTTTTATTGCAACTCCCATCCATAAGAAGTAGAAGTAGAGAATACAGCTATATGGCTAAATTTGAATGAATCCTGCTGGTTAGCCTTCTTAGATGAAGCATTGGCAATTATTATTCATTTTTCACTAGTATTTCTTTCATCTTCATTTCTCTTGCTTTTTATTGCAACTCCCATCCATAAGAAGTAGAAGTAGAGAATACAGCTATATGGCTAAATTTGAATGAATCCTGCTGGTTAGCCTTCTTAGATGAAGCATTGTCAATTATTATTCATTTTTCACTAGTATTTCTTTCATCTTCATTTCTCTTGCTTTTTATTGCAACTCTCATCCATAAAATGTAGAAGTAGAGAATATAGCTATATGGCTAAATTTGAATGACTCCTGCTGGTTAGCCTTCTTAGATGAAGCATTGGCAATTATTATTCATTTTTCACTAGTATTTCTTTCATCTTCATTTCTCTTGCTTTTTATTGCAACTCCCATCCATAAAAAGTAGAAGTAGAGAATATAGCTATATGGCTAAATTTGAATGAATCCTGCTGGTTAGCCTTCTTAGATGAAGCATTGGCAATTATTATTCATTTTTCACTAGTATTTCTTTCATCTTCATTTCTCTTGCTTTTTATTGCAACTCCCATCCATAAGAAGTAGAAGTAGAGAATACAGCTATATGGCTAAATTTGAATGAATCCTGCTGGTTAGCCTTCTTAGATGAAGCATTGGCAATTATTATTCATTTTTCACTAGTATTTCTTTCATCTTCATTTCTCTTGCTTTTTATTACAACTCCCATCCATAAGAAGTAGAAGTATAGAATACAGCTATATGGCTAAATTTGAATGAATCCTGCTGGTTAGCCTTCTTAGATGAAGCATTGGCAATTATTATTCATTTTTCACTAGTATTTCTTTCATCTTCATTTCTCTTGCTTTTTATTGCAACTCCCATCCATAAAAAGTAGAAGTAGAGAATATAGCTATATGGCTAAATTTGAATGAATCCCGCTGGTTAGCCTTCTTAGATGAAGCATTGGCAATTATTATTCATTTTTCACTAGTATTTCTTTCATCTTCATTTCTCTTGCTTTTTATTGCAACTCCCATCCATAAGAAGTAGAAGTAGAGAATACAGCTATATGGCTAAATTTGAATGAATCCTGCTGGTTAGCCTTCTTAGATGAAGCATTGGCAATTATTATTCATTTTTCACTAGTATTTCTTTCATCTTCATTTCTCTTGCTTTTTATTGCAACTCCCATCCATAAGAAGTAGAAGTAGAGAATATAGCTATATGGCTAAATTTGAATGACTCCTGCTGGTTAGCCTTCTTAGATGAAGCATTGTCAATTATTAATCATTTTTCACTAGTATTTCTTTCATCTTCATTTCTCTTGCTTTTTATTGCAACTCCCATCCATAAGAAGTAGAAGTAGAGAATACAGCTATATGGCTAAATTTGAATGACTCCTGCTGGTTAGCCTTCTTAGATGAAGCATTGGCAATTATTATTCATTTTTCACTAGTATTTCTTTCATCTTCATTTCTCTTGCTTTTTATTGCAACTCCCATCCATAAGAAGTAGAAGTAGAGAATATAGCTATATGGCTAAATTTGAATGAATCCTGCTGGTTAGCCTTCTTAGATGAAGCATTGGCAATTATTATTCATTTTTCACTAGTATTTCTTTCATCTTCATTTCTCTTGCTTTTTATTGCAACTCCCATCCATAAGAAGTAGAAGTAGAGAATACAGCTATATGGCTAAATTTGAATGAATCCTGCTGGTTAGCCTTCTTAGATGAAGCATTGGCAATTATTATTCATTTTTCACTAGTATTTCTTTCATCTTCATTTCTCTTGCTTTTTATTGCAACTCTCATCCATAAAATGTAGAAGTAGAGAATATAGCTATATGGCTAAATTTGAATGACTCCTGCTGGTTAGCTTTCTTAGATGAAGCATTGTCAATTATTATTCATTTTTCACTAGTATTTCTTTCATCTTCATTTCTCTTGCTTTTTATTGCAACTCCCATCCATAAGAAGTAGAAGTAGAGAATATAGCTATATGGCTAAATTTGAATGACTCCTGCTGGTTAGCCTTCTTAGATGAAGCATTGTCAATTATTATTCATTTTTCACTAGTATTTCTTTCATCTTCATTTCTCTTGCTTTTTATTGCAACTCCCATCCATAAGAAGTAGAAGTAGAGAATATAGCTATATGGCTAAATTTGAATGACTCCTGCTGGTTAGCCTTCTTAGATGGAGCATTGGCAATTATTATTCATTTTTCACTAGTATTTCTTTCATCTTCATTTCTCTTGCTTTTTATTGCAACTCCCATCCATAAGAAGTAGAAGTAGAGAATATAGCTATATGGCTAAATTTGAATGAATCCTGCTGGTTAGCCTTCTTAGATGAAGCATTGGCAATTATTATTCATTTTTCACTAGTATTTCTTTCATCTTCATTTCTCTTGCTTTTTATTGCAATTCCCATCCATAAGAAGTAGAAGTAGAGAATATAGCTATATGGCTAAATTTGAATGACTCCTGCTGGTTAGCCTTCTTAGATGAAGCATTGTCAATTATTATTCATTTTTCACTAGTATTTCTTTCATCTTCATTTCTCTTGCTTTTTATTGCAACTCCCATCCATAAAATGTAGAAGTAGAGAATATAGCTATATGGCTAAATTTGAATGACTCCTGCTGGTTATTAGCCTTCTTAGATGAAGCATTGTCAATTATTATTCATTTTTCACTAGTATTTCTTTCATCTTCATTTCTCTTGCTTTTTATTGCAACTCCCATCCATAAAAAGTAGAAGTAGAGAATATAGCTATATGGCTAAATTTGAATGAATCCTGCTGGTTAGCCTTCTTATATGAAGCATTGGCAATTATTATTCATTTTTCACTAGTATTTCTTTCATCTTCATTTCTCTTGCTTTTTATTGCAACTCCCATCCATAAGAAGTAGAAGTAGAGAATACAGCTATATGGCTAAATTTGAATGAATCCTGCTGGTTAGCCTTCTTAGATGAAGCATTGGCAATTATTATTCATTTTTCACTAGTATTTCTTTCATCTTCATTTCTCTTGCTTTTTATTGCAACTCCCATCCATAAGAAGTAGAAGTAGAGAATACAGCTATATGGCTAAATTTGAATGAATCCTGCTGGTTAGCCTTCTTAGATGAAGCATTGTCAATTATTATTCATTTTTCACTAGTATTTCTTTCATCTTCATTTCTCTTGCTTTTTATTGCAACTCTCATCCATAAAATGTAGAAGTAGAGAATATAGCTATATGGCTAAATTTGAATGACTCCTGCTGGTTAGCCTTCTTAGATGAAGCATTGTCAATTATTATTCATTTTTCACTAGTATTTCTTTCATCTTCATTTCTCTTGCTTTTTATTGCAACTCCCATCCATAAGAAGTAGAAGTAGAGAATACAGCTATATGGCTAAATTTGAATGAATCCTGCTGGTTAGCCTTCTTAGATGAAGCATTGTCAATTATTATTCATTTTTCACTAGTATTTCTTTCATCTTCATTTCTCTTGCTTTTTATTGCAACTCCCATCCATAAGAAGTAGAAGTAGAGAATATAGCTATATGGCTAAATTTGAATGAATCCTGCTGGTTAGCCTTCTTAGATGAAGCATTGGCAATTATTATTCATTTTACACTAGTATTTCTTTGATCTTCATTTCTCTTGCTTTTTATTGCAACTCCCATCCATAAGAAGTAGAAGTAGAGAATACAGCTATATGGCTAAATTTGAATGAATCCTGCTGGTTAGCCTTCTTAGATGAAGCATTGGCAATTATTATTCATTTTTCACTAGTATTTCTTTGATCTTCATTTCTCTTGCTTTTTATTGCAACTCCCATCCATAAGAAGTAGAAGTAGAGAATACAGCTATATGGCTAAATTTGAATGAATCCTGCTGGTTAGCCTTCTTAGATGAAGCATTGGCAATTATTATTCATTTTACACTAGTATTTCTTTGATCTTCATTTCTCTTGCTTTTTATTGCAACTCCCATCCATAAGAAGTAGAAGTAGAGAATACAGCTATATGGCTAAATTTGAATGAATCCTGCTGGTTAGCCTTCTTAGATGAAGCATTGTCAATTATTATTCATTTTTCACTAGTATTTCTTTCATCTTCATTTCTCTTGCTTTTTATTGCAACTCCCATCCATAAGAAGTAGAAGTAGAGAATACAGCTATATGGCTAAATTTGTATGAATCCTGCTGGTTAGCCTTCTTAGATGAAGCATTGGCAATTATTATTCATTTTTCACTAGTATTTCTTTCATCTTCATTTCTCTTGCTTTTTATTGCAACTCCCATCCATAAGAAGTAGAAGTAGAGAATACAGCTATATGGCTAAATTTGAATGAATCCTGCTGGTTAGCCTTCTTAGATGAAGCATTGTCAATTATTATTCATTTTTCACTAGTATTTCTTTCATCTTCATTTCTCTTGCTTTTTATTGCAACTCCCATCCATAAGAAGTAGAAGTAGAGAATATAGCTATATGGCTAAATTTGAATGAATCCTGCTGGTTAGCCTTCTTAGATGAAGCATTGGCAATTATTATTCATTTTACACTAGTATTTCTTTGATCTTCATTTCTCTTGCTTTTTATTGCAACTCCCATCCATAAGAAGTAGAAGTAGAGAATATAGCTATATGGCTAAATTTGAATGACTCCTGCTGGTTAGCCTTCTTAGATGAAGCATTGTCAATTATTATTCATTTTTCACTAGTATTTCTTTCATCTTCATTTCTCTTGCTTTTTATTGCAACTCCCATCCATAATAAGTAGAAGTAGAGAATATAGCTATATGGCTAAATTTGAATGACTCCTGCTGGTTAGCCTTCTTAGATGAAGCATTGTCAATTATTATTCATTTTTCACTAGTATTTCTTTCATCTTCATTTCTCTTGCTTTTTATTGCAACTCCCATCCATAAGAAGTAGAAGTACAGAATATAGCTATATGGCTAAATTTGAATGATTCCTGCTGGTTAGCCTTCTTAGATGAAACATTGTCAATTATTATTCATTTTTCACTAGTATTTCTTTCATCTTCATTTCTCTTGCTTTTTATTGCAACTCCCATCCATAATAAGTAGAAGTAGAGAATATAGCTATATGGCTAAATTTGAATGACTCCTGCTGGTTAGCCTTCTTAGATGAAGCATTGTCAATTATTATTCATTTTTCACTAGTATTTCTTTCATCTTCATTTCTCTTGCTTTTTATTGCAACTCCCATCCATAATAAGTAGAAGTAGAGAATATAGCTATATGGCTAAATTTGAATGACTCCTGCTGGTTAGCCTTCTTAGATGAAGCATTGTCAATTATTATTCATTTTTCACTAGTATTTCTTTCATCTTCATTTCTCTTGCTTTTTATTGCAACTCCCATCCATAATAAGTAGAAGTAGAGAATATAGCTATATGGCTAAATTTGAATGACTCCTGCTGGTTAGCCTTCTTAGATGAAGCATTGTCAATTATTATTCATTTTTCACTAGTATTTCTTTCATCTTCATTTCTCTTGCTTTTTATTGCAACTCCCATCCATAATAAGTAGAAGTAGAGAATATAGCTATATGGCTAAATTTGAATGATTCCTGCTGGTTAGCCTTCTTAGATGAAACATTGTCAATTATTATTCATTTTTCACTAGTATTTCTTTCATCTTCATTTCTGTTGCTTTTTATTGCAACTCCCATCCATAATAAGTAGAAGTAGAGAATATAGCTATATGGCTAAATTTGAATGATTCCTGCTGGTTAGCCATCTTGGATGAAGCATTGTCAATTATTATTCATTTTTCACTAGTATTTCTTTCATCTTCATTTCTCTTGCTTTTTATTGCAACTCCCATCCATAATAAGTAGAAGTAGAGAATATAGCTATATGGCTAAATTTGAATGACTCCTGCTGGTTAGCCTTCTTAGATGAAGCATTGTCAATTATTATTCATTTTTCACTAGTATTTCTTTCATCTTCATTTCTCTTGCTTTTTATTGCAACTCCCATCCATAATAAGTAGAAGTAGAGAATATAGCTATATGGCTAAATTTGAATGATTCCTGCTGGTTAGCCTTCTTAGATGAAACATTGTCAATTATTATTCATTTTTCACTCGTATTTCTTTCATCTTCATTTCTCTTGCTTTTTATTGCAACTCCCATCCATAATAAGTAGAAGTAGAGAATATAGCTATATGGCTAAATTTGAATGATTCCTGCTGGTTAGCCATCTTGGATGAAGCATTGTCAATTATTATTCATTTTTCACTAGTATTTCTTTCATCTTCATTTCTCTTGCTTTTTATTGCAACTCCCATCCATAATAAGTAGAAGTAGAGAATATAGCTATATGGCTAAATTTGAATGACTCCTGCTGGTTAGCCTTCTTAGATGAAGCATTGTCAATTATTATTCATTTTACACTAGTATTTCTTTCATCTTCATTTCTCTTGCTTTTTATTGCAACTCCCATCCATAATAAGTAGAAGTAGAGAATATAGCTATATGGCTAAATTTGAATGAATCCTGCTGGTTAGCCTTCTTAGATGAAGCATTGTCAATTATTATTCATTTTACACTAGTATTTCTTTCATCTTCATTTCTCTTGCTTTTTATTGCAACTCCCATCCATAAGAAGTAGAAGTAGAGAATATAGCTATATGGCTAAATTTGAATGACTCCTGCTGGTTAGCCTTCTTAGATGAAGCATTGTCAATTATTATTCATTTTTCACTAGTATTTCTTTCATCTTCATTTCTCTTGCTTTTTATTGCAACTCCCATCCATAATAAGTAGAAGTAGAGAATATAGCTATATGGCTAAATTTGAATGATTCCTGCTGGTTAGCCTTCTTAGATGAAACATTGTCAATTATTATTCATTTTTCACTAGTATTTCTTTCATCTTCATTTCTCTTGCTTTTTATTGCAACTCCCATCGATAAGAAGTAGAAGTAGAGAATATAGCTATATGGCTAAATTTGAATGACTCCTGCTGGTTAGCCTTCTTAGATGAAGCATTGTCAATTATTATTCATTTTACACTAGTATTTCTTTCATCTTCATTTCTCTTGCTTTTTATTGCAACACCCATCCATAATAAGTAGAAGTAGAGAATATAGCTATATGGCTAAATTTGAATGAATCCTGCTGGTTAGCCTTCTTAGATGAAGCATTGGCAATTATTATTCATTTTTCACTAGTATTTCTTTCATCTTCATTTCTCTTGCTTTTTATTGCAACTCCCATCCATAATAAGTAGAAGTAGAGAATATAGCTATATGGCTAAATTTGAATGAATCCTGCTGGTTAGCCTTCTTAGATGAAGCATTGGCAATTATTATTCATTTTTCACTAGTATTTCTTTCATCTTCATTTCTCTTGCTTTTTATTGCAACTCCCATCCATAATAAGTAGAAGTAGAGAATATAGCTATATGGCTAAATTTGAATGAATCCTGCTGGTTAGCCTTCTTGTATGAAGCATTGTCAATTATTATTCATTTTACACTAGTATTTCTTTCATCTTCATTTCTCTTGCTTTTTATTGCAACTCCAATCCATAAGAAGTAGAAGTAGAGAATATAGCTATATGGCTAAATTTGAATGACTCTTGCTGGTTAGCCTTCTTAGATGAAGCATTGTCAATTATTATTCATTTTACACTAGTATTTCTTTCATCTTCATTTCTCTTGCTTTTTATTGCAACTCCCATCCATAATAAGTAGAAGTAGAGAATATAGCTATATGGCTAAATTTGAATGAATCCTGCTGGTTAGCCTTCTTAGATGAAGCATTGGCAATTATTATTCATTTTTCACTAGTATTTCTTTCATCTTCATTTCTCTTGCTTTTTATTGCAACTCCCATCCATAATAAGTAGAAGTAGAGAATATAGCTATATGGCTAAATTTGAATGACTCCTGCTGGTTAGCCTTCTTAGATGAAGCATTGTTAATTATTATTCATTTTTCACTAGTATTTCTTTCATCTTCATTTCTCTTGCTTTTTATTGCAACTCCCATCCATAATAAGTAGAAGTAGAGAATATAGCTATATGGTTAAATTTGAATGACTCCTGCTGGTTAGCCTTCTTAGATGAAGCATTGGCAATTATTATTCATTTTTCACTAGTATTTCTTTCATCGTCATTTCTCTTGCTTTTTATTGCAACTCCCATCCATAATAAGTAGAAGTAGAGAATATAGCTATATGGCTAAATTTGAATGACTCCTGCTGGTTAGCCTTCTTAGATGAAGCATTGTCAATTATTATTCATTTTTCACTAGTATTTCTTTCATCTTCATTTCTCTTGCTTTTTATTGCAACTCCCATCCATAAGAAGTAGAAGTAGAGAATATAGCTATATGGCTAAATTTGAATGACTCCTGCTGGTTAGCCTTCTTAGATGAAGCATTGTCAATTATTATTCATTTTTCACTAGTATTTCTTTCATCTTCATTTCTCTTGCTTTTTATTGCAACTCCCATCCATAAGAAGCAGAAGTAGAGAATATAGCTATATGGCTAAATTTGAATGACTCCTGCTGGTTAGCCTTCTTAGATGAAGCTTTGTCAATTATTATTCATTTTTCACTAGTATTTCTTTCATCTTCATTTCTCTTGCTTTTTATTGCAACTCCCATCCATAAGAAGTAGAAGTCGAGAATATAGCTATATGGCTAAATTTGAATGACTCCTGCTGGTTAGCCTTCTTAGATGAAGCATTGTCAATTATTATTCATTTTTCACTAGTATTTCTTTCATCTTCATTTCTCTTGCTTTTTATTGCAACTCCCATCCATAAGAAGTAGAAGTAGAGAATATAGCTATATGGCTAAATTTGAATGACTCCTGCTGGTTAGCCTTCTTAGATGAAGCATTGTCAATTATTATTAATCTTTTACTTGTTTCTATTTTTATTTTTACCTTTTTATTGATCAGAGACTAAAAATGTTTACTAATGTCACTACGGAATCTAATTAGTTAACAGTGAGACAGGATGAACCCTCACTTACATTCTTGAAAACAGAGTGTGCAGTTGATACTTTCCATAGATTTGAGAAACATTTCTACTTCAGGTAATTTTTAAACTATTTTACCCAGTTTGTAGATAATTCTGGATTAAGTTTCTTGCGAATGACCACAGAGTTTTTTTTATCCAAACTTGTAGTCTTTGTACAATCAAAACTTTAGTTAAGTGTGGAAGATTTCTGTTCTGTGATAAAGATATCAGAAATTATAATCATATATACAAGCAATACCAATTTGGTTTATTTCTTTTCCTTGTTGAATATTCTGATGCATCACAATATTTAATCTAAACTTAATTATAAATGAAACTTTGTCTCTCTCTGTGTGTGTGTGTGTGTGTGTGTGTGTGTGTGTGTGTGTGTGTGTGTGTCCATTACCTATAGACTCCGAAACGGCTGAACCGATTTTCTTGAAATTTTACACAGTTGTACTATAAGCATCTGAGGGTGTTCTTGGCTAAGTTTTGTGTTGAGGTACCCCTGATAAATATCAAAAATCAATAATAAAAAAAATCGGGTTATAGAAGGAGTGGTCCGATTTTAATCAACTTTGATACACTCATAGACAAAGCCATCAGAAACGATATTCAGAAGTTTCAAGGTTGCAGTTCTTACAATAGTGCAGAAAATCAATAATATATATATATATATATATATATATATATATATATATATAAAAGGCAAGATGTTTGTGTGTGTGTCTGTTTATCTGTCTGTATGTCCTTTATACAAATCCACAATTTTTATCCAATTCTTACCAAACTTCACCCAAATATTCTTTAGGCAGAGTCTGAGCTCCAGGACCATGGATGAGTTTTAAAGCTTTCATCACACCTGAGCAATGCCAGGCTATCGTGCTAGTGAATAAATAAACTCATTGCAGATTTCAAAGCATACCCATAGACAGACCCCTGTTGCATTGTTGCTTGACCACTTCAAATAAATATAGCAATCAGTCAGTTAAGTGTCATATGTGATACACACTTGGGCAATCATGTCTCGAAAAAGACATGACTGACTGGGCAGAAGATTATCCCGCAGTAGGTTGCCATTGCTTTCTGCGGTAGACTGTTTGCCGACCAAGGCTATAGAACTCAATCTGTCCTGTTATTTAACCCATAACTGGAGGGAAGAGACAGAGTAATACCTTTCCCAAGGGTATTTGTGCATAAGTGAAAGCAATGGAAATATAGCAATAGCAATCATAAATAATGTAGATCATCATGCAAAGTAAGAAGGTACAAATGAAAAGATTTAAACTTAACAAGATTTTCCATTTCACTGAAGCAGATGTTAAACATGTGAGAGTGTTATTGCCTCTTTTGTATTCTTTCTTTCTTTCTTTCTTTTCCCTTAATTTCCCTAAAACCAAACAGCTCATTGCAGATTTCAAGACATACCCATAGATGTTCCCCTGTAACATTATTACTTAACGACTTTAACTAAATATAGCAATAGCAATCGCAAATATTAATGTAAGTTACTATTTAAAGAAATAAGAGGGTATAAATGAAAAGATTTAAAAGTGACAAGATTTTCCGTTTCACTGAAGTAGTTGTTAAACACATGAGAATGTTATCGCCTACTCTATCTTCCCTTCATTCATTCATTCAATTGTTTGTTTGTTTTAGAAAAACAAACAGAGTCTTTTAAAAATGTTTTCTTCCTGCTATTCACACAATAAAGAAAAGAATTAGCCATTTGGTTCCAATCCAAGGTGGAATGATTTCAAAACACTTACCTCTCCTCAATTTATTGAGAGAAGCACACAAATGCATGCTGGGATTTCTTTCTAGCCAATAAAATAGGCTGACCCTTGGTTTTATCTGACTCATCTGTCTTGTCTTGAAGTCAGGATGCTACATTAACTTGTCCAAACTTTGTCTTGTGTGTCAACCTCAATTCTTTGTGAACTTTTTGCCATATTACTGCTGCTTTGCCTTATGACTGTTAATTTGTCTTGTATATATTGTTTGCTTGCTTTATATTATATTTTGCTCTGTTCTTTTCTTTTTTTTTGTTATTGCTTATTGAAAACTTTGTCAACTCTGATTGTTGGATATTTCTGTCATTTATATTACATTTTACAATAGCCACTCACTTTACAATAATATGGTAATTGTTTAATCTTCCTCACCAATCTTGACCAATCAAAACCTTTCTTACCTTAATAAAAGAACTTTACTTTTGATCACATGATTGCTTGGCTGTTTTTTGGTAAAGAACGTAGTTGTGAAATGTGGTGGGAAATTTTACTCTTTCGATTTATATTCTTGGCCTTTTCTGATATTAAACTTCCAACACTGATTTCTGATTCTTAGAATTACGACCTTGGACTTATAATTTTTTGGATTTTAATCTCTCTATTGATATTTACCTCAGATAACCTCTTGATTATCATTTTTCTGAGAACATGAATTCTGTTGAAAGATTTTGTCAACCTTTTTTATGCTGTCTTTGAGAATTATTAATTTCAATAAGTAGTCATTCTTTAATGATGAAACTTTTATGATGGCATGAAAGACTAAAAACCAATAGTTGTTTCCAGTTAAAGTGAAACCATAGACTGAAAGAAAAATGAATGGATGTAAGTCAAATTTTGATTTCCTGGTATCGATATCAAATAAGTTTTTTTCATCGTAAACTGAATTTTGAAGGCTAAATAAGTCTTCTGAGTAAATGGTATCATGGCTGAGACTAAGAACTACAATTATACCTACTTAGAGCCAAACCCGAAGCAAAAACTAAAATAAAATGGCTGAAAACATACAGACATACAGGCAGATAAACAGACACACACAAACATCTTGCCTTTTATATATATATATATACATATATATTATCAATTTTCTGCACTATTATAAGAACTGCAACCCTTGAAACTTCTGGATATCATTTCTTATGTCTTTGTCTATGAGTGTATCAAATTTTATTAAAATCAAATCACTCCTTCTATAACCCGATTTTTTTGATTATCAATTTTCGATATTTATCGGGGGTACCTCAACACAAAACCTAGCTAAGAACACTCGCAGATGCTTATAGTACAACTGTGTAAATTTTCAAGAAAATCAGTTCAGCTGTTTCGGAGTCTATAGGTAATGGACACACAGACACACATACACAGACAAAGTTCCATTTATAAAGATTAGATTAGATTTAGATTTAGATATATATATTATATCAATTGATTTTCCAACATTTTTTCAACTGCACAACGGGAACTTTCAGAACGCATAACTGGAAGTTTAAAATAAGGGAGGGGCTGGTCAAGAACTGTAAACACTGTAAATCCGGGTTTGTATGATTCTAAAATATATTTTTTAATGTATTTACATCTGGACATTTCTTCAGACCTTTCATTTAGTAACTATTCTGTTAGGGCACTCTCCACCTTTGTTCTAATAATGGACTATTCCTATCACTACATAAAGTGGTAGTGGAAAGACCTCGAGCATTGTGTTTAGTGTTGACTGCTTAGTGTTCTGATTGACTGTTCAGCTCGATACCGAGTCAGTCGAGTATTTCCGGTAGTGAACCGGAAGTGTGCTATACACAGACTCTACGTCTTACTACTATACGTGTTACTAAACCCTTGTTCCTGTACTTTTTTTTTTTTTTTTTAATCATCTCACCCCAAGCAAGGCATTCCACTGCCACTATTGCGCATGGGGCTACATAGGGGAAGGTAAAAAGAAGGAGTGGATAGACATAGGGAATGTCAGGAGAAAGGTGACAGATGAGTAAGGATAGCGAGGATGAGGGTCGGGCAGATGGGAAGAGTGCTTGATAGAATGGGAGCAGGTTAGTGTGTTAGGAGGTGTCTATTGACCTTACATTTAAACTCCTGGAGATTGTAGCCGTCGGGGAAGCAATCGTTTGGAAGAGAATTCCACAGTCGGGAAGTGCGAGGAAAGAAACTGTTGGAGTAGAAGTTACGGCTGCATTTTATCGGTTTCACTGTAAAAGGGTGGGATCTAGTTGTTAATCTAGTATCTCGTGCAAATTCGTATTTAGGGGGCACTAATAATGCTGTTGTACATACCTTTCTCCCGGTAATACATTTCATTTACTTTATTTCCGTTGTTTGTGATTATTTACTCAACTATTTCTGTTACACACAACATAACACATTCTGGAAATGACATTGTGGCTCACTTCTCTTCTTGGCAGAATCTGCTGACATTACCACCATCGTAAGGTATGTATGACCTTTTTTTTTAATATGCTCCGTGCTATATCAGGGTATTTGCTAATGTTTTCTTTGAATTTCCACATGCAACTGAAGAAACCAAAAAGTTGAAACCAAGATTACATAATAGACTGAGTTCCAAGAAAAAAAAATATATAGATGTATCTAAACTTATTTATAAATGGAACTTTATCTCTGTGTGTGTGTGTCCGTTACCTATAGACTCCAAAATGGCGGAACCAATTTTCTTGAAAATTTACACAGTTGTACTATAAGCATCTGCGAGTGTTCTTAGCTAGATTTTGTGTCAAGGTACCCCCAATAAATATCGAAAATTGATAATCGAAAAAATCGGGTTATAGAAGGAGTGGTCTGATTTTAATCAAATTTGATACACTCATAGACAAAGACATAAGAAACAATATTAAGAAGTTTCAAGGTTGCAGTTCTTACAATAGTGCAGAAAATTTGATATCAATAACAGGAAAAAATTTGACTTACATCCATTCATTTTTCTTTCAGTCTACGGTTTCGCTTTAACTAGAAACAACTATTGCTTTTTAGTCTTTCGTGCCAACATCCAAAGAGTCTGAGCTCCAGGACCATGGGTTAGTTTTAAAGCTTTCATTATACTCGAGCAAGGCCGGGCTATACTACTAGTATATATATAGGTGTGTATATGTATATATATAATTATGTAATTTTTGGTCATTATTAAATTAAACCAGTACACAGTTGTATTAAAAAGTGTTCAATACAATTATATTGTAGAACTTTTGAATAGTTTTCATTTGCAAAAGAGTTATTATGTGTAAAAATTTGTTTAAAAATGAAATATATATATATATATTGTCGTATCCTTGGTAGTTTGTAAGGTTAATTTCACAGGACAATAGTTATCATTCATATCATACTTGATAATATTATTGTCATAAAACCAAAAAGATTACTATTTACAAAATGAAGATATTATTACCATCGAAATTAACATAAAAATCTAGCAATTCAATTCTTCTAGTGAAAATACGGCCCCTAAATTTACTGTCATGTATTTGAGAATGGCCAACTAAAAGTTCAGTCCAATGTCATCTTATCACCTGGGATAAAAAGACAGCAACACTTAAGGATTAACTCTGTATAGCTAACCCCCCTCATCCATCGATAATTTTTTTTCCTTCTTCCCCTGCATATCTATGATTCCTAACCCATTCATTTTTGTGAAGAATTTTGGTCTAAGGAGCGGTTTTGTAAAATTTCCACAAAAAACTATAACCAATCTATTTATAAAGGCATCCAATTTATTTTCCTTATATATATATATATATGTATGAATAGAATAAGTAAAGAAAAAGTCGGAAAAAAGTGTCTTTAATCTAACATGTTTCACTTATAAGCTTCTTCAAAGATTTATTAAAAATAAATGATTTAAAAATCCGAGAGACAGTATGTTGATTGAGGTATAGTTTCATTGGTCAGATATGTGTCACGTGTCATAAAGCAATGGATAGATATTAAATGTAGAAGAAAAACTTATGTTTAACTTTTTGTGTCAATGCATCTTTTTAAATAAAATAGGAGAAATCAGTTGTGAATATATGCGTTGAGCGAAATCATGTGTGAATATGTGCATTTATGAGTCAGTAAAGAGATATGCAAGTGTCAAATAATGGAACGATTTGCTATTCTAAATAACGTGATAGAATCATGTGTCAATCGTAAAGGAAATATATTTTCGTTTAAAATTCTAGTGGAAATAATGTATGAAAGTATTAAGCAAACTTTTTATAAATTAAATGTAATTTTTTAAAAAATAATGTTAATGGTTAGAATCTTTCAATGAAATAATAAAATACTAAATATCTACGTATTAAAATTATCATAAAAACAGAATTAAGTAATAATATATAAATAAGAAATATACATATAAATTACTATACTAAATCATTGCAATATTACAATTAATCAGAATAAATGAAATACAATAATAAATAATAGTAAATAATAAAAAAACAAGATAAAAATATAAAAATATAAAAATAATAATAATAAAATTAATGGTGAGGATAATAATAATAATAATAATAATAACAAACACTGGTACGAACATCACCCAGCACCGGTTACAGAAATAGAAGATGTCACCATTCTATGGGATTATACCATCTACACAGCCAGAAAAATTGAAGCAAATAAGCCAGACATTATTGTTAAAAACCAGAAAGAGAAAACTTGTCTATTAATTGATATGGCTTGTCCAGCAGATTGTAACATAGCAACCAAGGAATTCAAAAAAACTGTCAAAATATAAAGACCTGGAAATTGAAATAGAAAAATGTGGAAATTGAAAACACACTTAGGAGAACTGTGTCTATGTAATGCTAGGGATAATAGGGGAGATAGAAAAAACATGAAATGGAGCCATAACGAAACACCACGACCTGCCTTAGGTCTTCCTGCAGACTTGGTTGGTAGTGCGACCATAGCAGAAATAAAAATATGATGAAAAATGAAATAATAATAATAATAATAATAATAATAATAATAATAATACTAACATACATATAAACAAGAAAGGACTGGATGATACAATTAGTCAAACAACATGAAAACAGAAAGAAAAAATATTCTATAATAAAAGAAAGCTGTAATTACAAACAAGATTTACATATTGTAGATTCTTTAGAAAAGCAAACATGTGCAAACACTATGTAAAATCTGTAAACAAACACTGGTATGAACATCACCCTGCACCAGTTACAGAAATAGAAGATGTCACCATTCTATGGGATTACACCATCTACACAGACTGAAAAATTGAAGCAAATAGGCCAGACATTATGATTAAAAACCAGAAAGAGAAAACTTGTCTATTAATTGATATGGTTTGTCCAGTGGATTGTAGCATAGCAACCAAAGAATTTGAAAAATTGTCAAAATATAAAGACCTGGAAATTGAAAGAAAAAATGTGGAAATTGAAAATAAGAGTTGTGCCAATGATAGTAGGTGCACTTGGAATGATAAAAAATGGAACAAAACAACACATTGAAAGAATCCCTGGACACCCCAGCTTAAGAGATATACAAAAAATTGTCTTGTTAAGTACAGCCCACACACTAAGGAGAACTTTGTCTATGTAACGCTAGGGATGTGATAGGAGATAGAAAAACATGAAATGGAGCCATAACAACATGCCACGACCTGCCTTAGGTCTTCCCGCAGACTTGGTTGGTAGTGCAACCATTGCAGAAATCGAAATATGATGAAAAATGACATAATAATAATAATAATAATAATAATAATAATAAAAGTAATAATAATAATAACAAACAACTATAAATTATATATAATGATAGTAAGAAAGAAAGATAGGTAATAAATAGAAAAAAGGGGAAAAATAGGGAAAATAACTTAAGTAAATTAAGGGATCTGCTTCAGAAGGGACAAAAACAATATTATATTGTTAAGAATACAAGGAACTATCTATAACTTATTTAATAATATTTATTGGTACTTAGGATTCATGAATTATGTATTTGTGAAAAAGTTTGGAAGTAATGTAATGTTTTAATCATGTGTTTATAGTTAGTAGTAATGTTATTAATATGTTTTCAAAGTACTTCCTTCTTAAAGGGTTATGCTTTTTTTAAAAATTAAACTGGCATTTGAGAAATTAAAATTGTGTCCTACGTTATGTTGATGTAATACAAGAGAGTTGGAATGTATGTCCAAGCATAGGTCTCTGTCATGTTCGTAAATCCGCACTTTTAGATTTCGTAATGTTTTTCCAATGTATGCGTTATTGCACTATAGACACTGAATTTTATAAATCTAGGCATTCAGATTGATGTTTGGTGTCTTTTTTAGTCTGACAATATCACCAATAGTTTTGGATGTGGCGGTAAGAATTCTGGTATTTGGGATAGTTAATGTGTTGGAGAGTTCATATGAAAAGTTGTTGGAAGGTAGTGTAATGAAGTTTGTGCAATTTTGGGTGGTATTTGTTTTTTTTTGGTTTTGCGTGTTTTATAAGCATGTTTTTTGGCATTGAGGATGAAATAGTATAGGTAGTGGAGAAGTTTAAAGGTTTGTTCAGTAAATTCCTTTTCTTCAGATAAATAATTATGGCTGCATATTCTGAAGGCCCTAAGATAGAAACCTATAATTAAACCAGATTTAATTCTTTGGTTGTGGTGAGAATAGAAATTAATAAGATTGTTTTTGTTGGTAGCTTTACAATAAAATTTAAATTCTAATATATCATTATTATGTATTAATAAAATATCAAGGAATGGTAAAGAATTGTTAGTTTCGAGTTCATATGTGAATTTGATGGTAGGTTCTACCTTATTGGGGTTTATGACTAAGTTTGATAGGTTAGTATCATGGGAGTAAAATAATAGGACATCATCTATATATCTTAAGTAAGTAGAATTGTTAGGCATAATATATTTGAAAGAACTGGATTCTAAGAACTCTAAAAATAGGCAAGCAACAACACCACTAATAGCAGACACCATGGTTAAACAAAATTTTGGTTTATAAAACGTGTATTAAAAGAGAAATAAAAATGGTTACGGATTAATGTGAATCGTTTTATGATTTTTTTAATAGGTAGCGAGAGCTTTACTTTGAATTTTTTGCGATGGTTTCTAAGAATGTTAAGACTGTGCTGTTCCTTATTTTATTTTCCACACACACACACACACACACACACACACACACACACACACATATGCACAATAAAAATTAATTCAGAGATACATGTATCTCAAAAAAATACAATTGCGCGGGAATTCACCCCTTACCATAACAAGGACGGTGCACCCAAAAGCTTGGACATAATGGAAAGCTCACCACATGGTCAAAAATATGATTTATTGACCAATCAGGGCTCGACATAAGAAACCCATTTCCTAATCTCCCCGGAGCCTCACTATTCAGATAAAAGGAAGGTAGAAACTCTCAACAGACCAGAGGGAGAAGCAACAAGCTGACACCAAAATGGCACACGGACAGCTCACAGCACACACAGAGAGAATTCAGCACTTCACACACCAGGCAGTATCACGTATCAGTGAACATTCTTTCACCCTCTCTTTCTCTCATCTCACTCGCTACACATCCTACCTTTCCCTCTCACATTCCCAGTTCCTTTCTTTCTCCCTTTTTTTACAGCTTTACGAACAATTTCATTTTTGTACAAAAAAAATAATTCTTTTATTTTTTTTATGAAAATAAACAAAAGTTTATTTTACTTTATTTGTAGTGCATTTTTCTTTTTATTATTTGTTTGAGGGACTTCTTAGCACCCCCTACAAGACATTTTTTAACAGGTATGTTAGTACAGAGTGATTTTATATCCAAACTTGCTATAGATAAGTTAGTCATATTAATATTTCTAATTTTATGGAGTAAGTCACCTAAGTGTCTGATATATGTAGTACTAATGGTGCCTAGGAATGTTTAGTGATGGCTCTAGCTAATTTATGGGGAGCGCTGTTAATACCAGATATAATAGGTCTAATGGGAATGATTAGTTTTTGTGTTTTGGGTAAGCCATATAATGTGGGTATAGTGAAGTGATATTCTAATTTGGACCAAAACTTTGTTTCATTTTTTAATATTTTTTGACTGTTTTGTTGAAATTTTGTATTTCAGTGTTTATTATTTGTTTAGTGTATATATATTTGTTTTTGTGTGTATATATATATATATTTTTTTTTAATCATTTCACCCCGAGCAAGGCGGAAACACCACTGATGTGCAGGGGGCTACATAAATGTAAAAAGATTAATTAGAAAAGAGTGAGGAGTACAAACTAGTTAGAAAGGAACAATAGAAAGCTGAGAAAGCAGGTGCGATGACATACATAGGTGGAGAGAAAGGGAAGGTTATACAGGGGGTGGGGAGAGAGCTAGAGTCCAGTGGTTAGTAGATGAGTATTGACTTTGCATTTAAAATTCTGGAGGTTGTAGCCGTCAGGAAAGCAAGAATACGGGAGCGAGTTTCACAGGCGGGAAGTGCGAGAGAAGAAGCTGCAGGAGTAGAATTGTCGTCTGCATTTGGCTAACCTGACTGTGAATGGGTGGGACCCAGTTGCCAGTCTGGTTGCACGAGTAAACACCTGTTGAGGAGGCATCAGTGACTTAAGTTCGTCTGAGCAGAAGCCATAAAAGTATTTATAGAACAGACAAAGGGAGGCCACATTTCCATGATGGGGAAGTGGCTGCAGTGTATATATATATATATATATATATATATATATATTGATGCATGTTTCATTAAATAATATAGACAAATTTTGTTGATTTATTTTATGTAAATTTTTTCATATCATCTCAAGAGCTTAATAGTGTTATCATTGAAAGAAGTCTCAATAGAGTCTCAGTACCAAACAGGTGAAGCACAGTGCTGCCTCAACTAATCTCAAAATATATTAATTGTTAATCTCCTGTATCACAATCTAATATATACTAACTATAAACATGATGAAAATATTCTAAAAAATTAATAAATACCATTATATCTACAACAGATCCTAGCAAAAAGATTAAGTTAATCATATACGACTCTAAATCTAGTATATCCAACTCACTCATTCGCAACGACTCTTTTCGGTTAGCAATTTGAAAAAAAACCAACATAGTTTACAAATTCAAGTGCCCTTTGGGAGATTGTATCTCCAGCGGATTAAACAATATTTATGTTGGTCACACGACAAACTCACTCTGATGACATTTGACACTACATTTAAACAACAATTCCAACATCTTTAGACATCTAAAACAACATGCCAGACCACATATACAATTTCGTGAAATCCTTGTCGAAAACACAACCATACTTAAACATGAAAACAATAAACAAAAACTAAAAATACTCAAAGCCATATCCATAAAACAGTTGAAACCTAACTTGAACAAAATCAACTATGAAATCTTCACACATATTCTCAAATGCCTATGATAGATAAAAGAAGCGATTGGTTATCCCAATGGCTTTCCATACTTAACACTTCTCACTCCCACTCTCGGGTGGTCATGTGAGATGCCACAAGCTGTAGTGTGATTTTCACTTCCAGCATGCACACGTGTTTTCCAATCCTCCACACAAACAAAATAGATGACTACTACTATTGTTTGCTGCCCATTACAACCAACACTATTTTCATCTTTGATAATGGCTGATGTAAGCTGAAAGATCAGAAAGGATTAAATAAAAATATGTATCAATATTGTGATTTTCTTTCCTCTTTCAACAATAATGCTATTAAGCTTATCAGACAATATAAAAAAATTTACAAAAAATAAATTGACAAAACTTGTCTATATCATTTAATGAAGCATGCATCAATGAAAAAATGCTGCCTAAATACACACAATTTAAACTATATATATATATATATATATATATATATATATATATATATATATATACGCATCATTCATACAGCAATGAATTAGAACACTCTCAATTATTGGGCGTGTATAATGATAATATACATGCTAAAATGACTGCCTCCTTCTACTGAGCGCCTGTAGCTCAGAGGTAGAATCATCAACTGATGCCAATTCAGTCGAGTTTCAATCCTGGGTAAAAGGCAATTGGCTGTCTAACTGTACTGATGAGCTGTGATACAGCAAAACAGATCTGTCTGCGGATGACTATTTACACTCTCACATCCTGATTGAGCACTCTGGAAGAATGGCAGACTTTGAAAAACAGTAGCTACTCTGGCATCTACACATTGTTCATTCAGCAATGAATTAGAACACTCTCAGCTATTGGGCGTGTATAATGATAATATACACACTAAAAAGTCTGCCTCCTTCTACCGAGCGCCTGTAGCTCAGAGGTAGAATCGCCAACTGACACCAATTCGGCCGGGTTTCCATCCTGGGTAAAAGGCAATCGGCTCTCTAACCGTACTGATGAGCTGTGATACAGCAAAACAGATCTGTCTGCAGATGACTATATATATATGTGTTTGTATAGGAAAAACTACTAAAAAGTTTTAAGTTTAAAAATGTATTTTTTGACAGTATTTATTTATTTCTATTATTATATATATATATATATATATATATATATATATATATATATATTTGATATTTCAGACCAGCCTTGGTCTTTCATCAAAAACAAATGATTTTAAAATTTAAACTAGAAGTGTTCGTCGTGAGAAACATCTGTCGTGAGATGTTTACATCACATGATGTAGAAAGCAATAGAGTTTTTTGAATATTTTTGTATCTAAAAAATATTTCACTATTGAAATATTTATAAAGATTCAAAATACCTAAGTCCCTATTTAACCCTAGCCGATATGTATTTAATTTTAAACTCCAGTATTTTTCTTTCTTTCTGCATGAGTATGTGGAATATATTCCACATACTCACAGTCTGAAATATCAAATATATATATATAATAATAGAAATAAATAAATACTGTCAAAAAAATACATTTTTAAATTTACAACTTTTTAGTAGTTTTTCCTATACATATTAAGACAGTATACGTGGATCATCATTATGCTATATATATGTATGTATATACTAAACAGTTATAGGTTAAGTTTAAATTAGACCAGTAATCAGTTGTATTAGAAAGTGCTCATGTTTTGTTTGAAGAAAAATGAAGAGTTGACGTAAAACGTTTAGCTGTTTAGGCAGGGAAGATCAGCCGGTTATGTTACCATGGTTTTGACCTTTTTGGTTTCATCAGGCAATTTACTTTTTGCTTTTTTTTTTTAAATTGCCTGATGAAACTTGTAAGATAACCATCTACTTATATATATGTATTGAATATTCATATGTATTCATTGTAATTGAGGTTGTCACTCCCATGTGGGCCTGTACAGATGATGCTCTACCATCAGCAGCTGTGGCATAACTCTTTGGGCACAGATCCATGGTCACTTGAGAATGATGAATGTCACACATATGTACATTGCTGCAAAATAATCTTGCAAACAAACTTAAGGAAAAGTATTCTTGTCTATTCTTTGAAGCAAGTAGAAATATTTTGTCTTACCTGTTCATGTCCAGTCATCCCAAATGAAGCCATATGGTAGACACAGTTAACTCCATGCATGGCTTCCATGATGGAGTCCAAATTGCACAAGTCAACCTAAAAGCATCAGAAAGAATATATGAGCTGTTAGCTTAATTTTTATATTATAACTTTTAGATTTTAGATTTTAGATTTGTATAGAAAATGTTAATGTTATAGCTTTTATGCTTATAGGACAACTGACCAAGGAAAATTGCTTCCATATTACAAACCCCCCAGGAAAATTGCTTCCATATTGCAACTGCCCCAGGAAAATTGCTTCCATATGACAACTGCCCCAGGAAAATTGCTTCCATATGACAACTGACCTCAGACAGTGAAAAGAGCAATTAAAAAAAAAAAATTTAATCATTTCACCCCAAGGAAGGCAGGACCATCACTAGTGTGCAGAGGGTTACAGTGAGAGAAAAACAGGTTACAGGGATTGTAGAAAAAAAGGATTAAAGATGGCAATTAACATCGCATTTAAACTTTTGTCAATTCAGCTATCAGGAAAGCAAGGAAATGGAAGGGAGTTCCACAGGCAGAAAGTGCAAGAAAAAAAACTATTCGAATAGAAGAGGTGGTTACATTTAACTAATTCAACAATAAAAGGGTGAAACCTAGATGCCAATCTAGAAGCATGTGTAAATTCATGTGGTTGGAACACCAGGGAAAAAAGTTCGTCAGAGCAGTTGCCATGAAAATATTTGTAGAAAAGACAGAGGGAAGCCACATCACCCTGGTGAGAAAGTGACTGAAGTCGAGGTGTCAAGTCAAGATCAATTACATTTCAGTTCTCATGTAGCTCTCTTCACACCAGTGTTCTCATCTTTCTCTTACCCATTCTCTGACACCCCCTATAACTTTTTCTCTTTCTCATCACTCACCTCTTATGCACCAGTGATAGCTCTGCCTTGCTTGGAGTGAAATGATTATAAAAAAAATCTCAGAAATAAAAAAAAATTATCATCAGATGGCATATATAACTGAAGAAGGCCATAGAATCAACTGATTGAAACATTGTAGTTGGTGCCTCCTCAACAGGTGTTTACCCGTACAACCAGATTGGCAACTGAGTCCCACCCATTCACAGTTAGGTTAGCCAAATGCAGACGACAATTCTACTCCTGCAGCTTCTTCTCTCGCATTTCCCACTTGTGGAACTCGCTCCCTTATTCTTGCTTTCCTGATGGCTACAACCTCCAGAAATTTAAATGCAATGTCAATACTCATCTACTAACCACTCGACCCTAGCCCTTCCCCCACCCCGTATATCCTTCCCTTTCTCCCCACCCTTGAAACTGTCAACACACCTGCATTCTCAACTTTCTATTGCTCCTTTCTAATTGGTTTGTACTCCTCTTCTCTCTCTTCTAATTAATCTTCTTTCAGTTATGTAACCCCCCCACTCCACATCAGTGGCATCTCTGCCTTGCTCGGGTGAAATGATTAAAAAAAAAAACAATGAATGCAACAAAAATAATGAATTCAATTGTTTAAATAACTCATGGAATGATAATAATTCCTCAGTAAAAGGTATTTATCATACCGATTGTATTCCTGAAGAAGGCCATAGAATAAACTAACTGAAACATTGTTGTAACAACAAAATCAACAAAAAGAATGATTTCAATTGTTCAAAAAAGTCATGGAATGATAATTTCTCTTTTCAAAACTATAGAAAGTATTTATCACATGGCTTGTATACCTGAAGAAGGCCATGAAATCAACTGATTGAAACATTGTAGTAATGACGAATGCATTCAAATGTCCAAACAACTCATGAATGATAATATCTTTTTTGAAAACTATAGAAAGTATTTATCATAAGGCTTGTATAACTGAAGAATACCACACAATTAATCAACTGAAATGTTGTAGTAAAAACAAAAGCAATAAAATGTGTTAGATTATCCAAACAACCGATGGCCTAACTTAAATTACAAAAGGAATACACAATTTAGAAAGGCAATTTTTAATGAAGACTTCTTTCTCAGAGGTTACCTGATTTTATGAAAATATTTCATAGTTAAACCAATGGCTGGATAAAATTTTAAATTTTTTCTTGTTTTAAAATTAACCAAGAAGAATGTAGAAGTTTTACTTGGTGGTGCAGCAGTTTACTCAATTACTTTGAGTTTTTCCATTCAAAATGGCCTCTTTCCATTTTTGGCCTGTCATCTTAGCTATAATCATTAGTGCCAAAAACGGTAGCATCTCAAAGTGAATGAACTTTCTATGTTGTGTTAATTATGACCTCTGCATCCCCAGACACAATGACTCCATCAAGTCCTCTTGTCTCATCACATTGCATCTTTTCATTTCAAATTGTACTTAATCACACTTGACATTATAGGTGAAAAGAAAAAAAAAAGGGTCTTTTGACTGACTGGGGTTCTTTGAAGAATGAAAGTTTTATTCGACTGCTTTGGACATTTTGTCTTCAGATATTCATTGTTATATTTTTTTACTTTATTTCTTTGAGAATAAGGATTACTTTGTTTTACTGATACTTAGAACTTTACTTTTGAAGACAAAGAAATATTAAGACAAAAGAAATGGTAAAAAAGAAAGAAAAGAAAAATAAAGACAAAGAAATTACAAAATTATGAAAATTGTTGAGAAAAGAAAGAAAATGAAAGAAATTAAAAAGTTTCAAAAAAAGAAATTTAGAAAAAGAAAGCAAGTGTGAAAGAAAGAAAGAAAGAAAGAAAGAAAGAAAGAAAGGATAAGATTATGAAAATTTGAGAGAAGAGATAGTGAAAGAAATTAGAAAATGACAAAAATGCATGCTCAGAAAAAGAAATTTAGAAAGAAAGAAGGAAAAATAGAGTTAAAGAAATTATTAAATTATAAAAATTGTAGAGAAGAGAAAGAAAATGAAAGAAATTAAAAAATGTAAATTTAGATAAAGAAAGCAAGTGAAAAAGAAAGAAAGAAAAATGAAGTGAAGGGAATTATAAAATTATAGAATTTGTTAAAAAAAAAAATATTAAAAAAATTAAAAAATTATAAAAAATGTAAATTAATAAAAAGAAAGCAAATGAAGTGAAACAAATTATGAAATTTCAAAAAGTAAATGTAAAATGAAGGAAAAAATGTAGAGAAAAGAAAGAAAATAAAAAGAAGTTAAAAAATGTAAAAAAAAATATTAATTTAGAAGAAGCAATTAAACAACTGTGACAAAGAAAGGAAGGAAGAAGGAAGGAAGGAAGAAAGAAAGAAAGAAAGAAAGAAAGGAAGAAAGAAAGAAAGAAAGGAAGGAAGGAAGAAAGAAAGGAATAATGAAAAAAAAAATAAAAAAGAACAAATGCACAAACAAATGCAAAAAAAAATGGAAAGATATAGCATAATAAAAAGAAATGAAAGAAAAAAGAAAGTTTTGCAAAAAAAAAAAGTGTAAAAATGAGAAAAAATGAAATGTTGAGAAAAAAAGCAGAGAAGTGAATAATAAAATTCAAAGTCAAGAATGAATAAAAGATGACAGTGTGAAGAAAGAAAAAAAGAAAGAAAAAAGAAAATATGAAAAAAACAAACAGGAAATTGTAAAAAATGTACAAAAACAAAAAGAAAATTTAGTAAAAAAAAGGAAAGAAAGAAAATGAAAGAAGTTATTAAAGTTCAAAGTGTAAAAAGAAAAATGTAAAGAAAAACGAAAAATATATAAATCAAGAAAAAATAAATAAAAAGAACAAAATAGAAAGTGTGTTGAGAAATAAGTGAAATAAACAAACAAATAAGAGAAAGAAACAGACTAGAAAGAAAGAAAAAAAGAAAGAAAGAAAAAGTTTTTTAAAAAATGTAAAGAAAATAAAAGAAAGCCAAACAGAGAAATTCAAACAAAAGAAATTTAAAAAACATTTAAAAAAGGAAAAATATAGGATGAGAAAGAAAACTGAAAAATGTGAAGAATGAGTGAACATTAAAGTAATAAAAGAAAGGACGAATAAAAGAAAAAACAAAAGAAAGAGCAAAATTAAAGAAATGTTAAAGAAAGAAACAGAATGAAAGAAGTTATGAAAGTTCAAAAAATAAATATAAAGGGGGACTTGAAAATTGTGAACAACCAAACGAAACAAAATGAGAAATGAAGAATTTAAAGAAAGTGACAAGAAAGAAAAAAATATGAAGAATTAATGAACTTAAAACTAACAAAAAAAAAGAAAACAAAAGTATGAAAAAAGCAAGAAACATAAAGCAAAGAATGAATGCAAACAAAAGAGAATGAAAGAAATTATGAATTAATTATGATTAATAAAGAAAAATAAATGACTATAAGAAAATCAAACACCAAAGAAAGAAAAATAGGATGAAACAAATGAACTAAAGAAAGGACAAACAAAAAAAGAAAGAAAGAAAAAGAAAAAGAAACAATTAAGAAAGTAGGAAATAAATAAAGAAAAAACAAAAGAAAAAGAAAGAGCAAAAAAAGAAAAAGCAAAAGAAAAAGAAAATACAGAAAATGAAAGAAACAACAAAGAAAGAAAGAAAAAGAAAAAAGAAAAAAGCAAAGAAAGAAAAAGCAAAAAGAAAGAGCAAAGAAAAAGAAAGAGAAAAGACAAAAAATGAAAGAAACAGCAAAGAAAGAAAGAAAAAGAAAATAAAGAGCAAAGAAAAAAGCAAAAGAAAGAACAAAAGAAAGAAAAAGCAAAAGAAAGAGAGAAGACAAAAAAATGAAAGAAACAGCAAAGAAAGAAAGAAAAAGCAAAATAAAGAACAAAGAAAAAAGCAAAAAGAAAGAACAAAGAAAGAAAAAGCAAAAGAAAGAGAAAAGACAGAAAATGAAAGAAGCAGCAAAGAAAGAAAGAAAAAGCAAAATAAATAGCAAGAAAAAAAGAAAAATGAGAGAGCAAAGAAAGAAAAAGCAAACAGAAAGAGCAAAGAAAGAAAAAGCAAAAAAAGAGAAAAGACAAAAATGAAAGAAACAGCAAAGAAAGAAAGAAATACAAAATAAAGAGCAAGAAAAAAGCAAAAGAAAGAGCAAAGAAAGAAAAAGCAAACAAAAAGAGCAAAGAAAGAAAAAGCAAAAAAAGAGAAAAGACAAAAAATGAAAGAAACAGCAAAGAAAGATAGAAAAAAATTAAAAATCAAACAAAAAAAGCGGACAAAAAGATCAAAAGAAAGAAAAAGCAAAAAAAAAGAAAAGACATAAAATGAAAGAAACAGCAAAGAAAAAGAAAAAGCAAAATAAAGAAAGCAAAGAAAAAAGCAAAACAAAAGAGTAAAGAAAGAAAAATCAAAAGAAAGAGTAAAGAAAGAAAAAGCAAAAGAAAGAGAAAAGACAAAAAAATGAAAGAAACAGCAAGGAAAGAAAGAAAAAGCAAAATAAAGAGCAAAGAAAAAAGCAAAACGAAAGAGCAAAGAAAAAGAAAAAGCAAAATAAAGAGAAAAGACAGAAAATGAAAGAAACAGCAAAGAAAGAAAGAAAAGGCAAAATAAAGAGCAAAAGAAAGAAAAAGTAAAATGAAAGAGCAAAGAAAGAAATTTAAAAGGCATTTTTCTAAAAACTAATAGACAAGAGCAAAAGGTAAAAATGACAAAAAAGTACAACGAATGTAAAGAAAAGAGAAAACAGAAAAAAGAAAAATAGAAAGTTGTTGACAGGAAAAATAAAAACAAAAGAAATAATTTAAGAAAAAGAATAACTAAAAACAAACAATAAAATAATAACAAACAGAAAAGACAAAGAAAATAAATAATTAACGAGAGTTTTGTCTGGGCATTTGTTCTTTATTTTTGCCATTTTTTGTAAAAAAAAGTAATTTTGGTGAAAAAAAGAAAACATTTATAATTGCTTATTAATTACTAAGGGAAATGTTGATTCAACTGCCAATTGAGTCAGTATCTATGAACTAATAAGTGTTCATATTTGTGTGTGGCAATATCTGTAGCTTTTTAAGTAATTTGTTACAAAAATAGTCTTGGGTGTTTAAATGTACAATTCCTGGGTTTCAGGTCTTGTATGTTGGTAAAAATATTTATATGCATCTAATATGAATTTGTAGTAAGGCAATTCTGAGAGAATTAGAAGTCTGACCAGGATTCATTATTAATGGCTACAATCTTAACAATGTAAGGCATTTTTTTTTAAAATCATTTTATCCCCAAGCAAGGCAAGAATGCAGAAAGTTAGAGAAAGTGAAAATGAGAGAAAAGACAGAGTATTGAAGAAAGGACAAAAATGATTCAGAGTGATACAAGATAGCGATTGATGTTGAATTTAAATTTTTGGAAGGTTGTATTGTAATATAACAATCTGGCCCCACCCGAGGAAGGCTGATGCAAGCGAGGGTGTTTCCGGTCGTTGAAAGGAACAGATGTCGTTTTGACCTTATTTCCGGCAGCAGCGGAAATAACTACAGAGGCAAACAGAACAGGTGTCTCTGAGAATTACGTGGGCGTGCGTGGGCGAGGCAAAACCGGAAGAAAAAGTCCCGGTTCTGGAAGATTATAAAAAGACCTCGGCACACGGATTCGCCAGTAGTAGAGGAGCAACAGAGATCGGCCGGTGAAGAGAGACACAGCAGATAAGACTACACTCCCGTCAACCCATTAGAAGCGCGCTCTCTCAATTCTCTGTTCCCTATTCTACACGGTTCATCGTCATTAATAAAAATATAACTTTATATTTTTATATATATGCGTGTTTGTTGTTTGTCGATATATAACAGTATTTGTAAGGGAAACAGGTGGGAAGTGCAAGAAAATAAATTGTTTGGGTAGAAATGGTGGTTGCGCATAAGTATTTCAATAGTAAGAAGGTGGGACCGAGATACCAATCTAGTAGCACACTTTCATCAAGCATTAGGGAAAAGAGCTTGTCGAGAACAATTATCATGAAAATATTTGTAGAAAAGACAGAGAGAAGCCACGCCTCAGCAGTGAGAAAGTGACTGAAGCTGAGATGCCAAGTCAGGACTGATTACATTGCAGATCCTTCTTTAGATTTTTCAAGAACCTTGAGATGAATAGCAGGAGCACCAGATCAGATATGGTGGCTGTATTTACTGCATAAATAAGTGGTAAATTTTTAAATGTGTAAGATGGAGTTGTCTATATTTCTGAGATGAGGTAGTATTTACATTATTCAGACTATTGTCCTCATCTTTGTTGTCATTTGCTCCAGCCTTCATCAGGTGCTAGGAATCTTGAACCGGACCCTTTATTACAATCACTGGAATATATCATTCTCATTCCTTATGCCAAGCCACTTCTGGTAGCCATGAGTTATTTCCCTTTAAACTAACTCTAAGTTATTTGTTCACCACTGCTGTAGCCTGATATTGAACTCACGACACTTTGGGTCAAGTCACTGGAACTAATCAATGTCTATATTCACTGGGCCGGAAAGGCATGAGTGAACACAAAGGCAACCGGTGAGATGCTGGTAAGACAATACTTGGAAACATTGCTAGCATTGACAGAGGAATATGCCTTGATGATGGATGTAATGCTGGTGAAGTCCTGTTTAAACCACACAGACTGCTTGACCCGAGTACCACAGAGATGGTTAGATTCGCATCAACATAAAGAAGAATCGCTGCCAAAAGGTTGCACCATTGTGGATTAAACAAAAACCAGGTGATTGATATACACCACCAAAGTGGTCACCCGGGTGTGAAAAGTACGTTATATTTTGCCTGATCTGTTGACCCATTAGTGTCTAAAAGCCTGCTGGTCGATTGATCCTGCACAGGTACATTGGAAAAAGGGGACGCTAGGCATAAAAGCAACTTGGAATAGATTGGCAATGGATATTACCCACTACAGAGGCAGTCATTTTCTAACACTTATTGACTGCGGGCCTTCTCGATTCATGATATGGCAACCACTGTGCCGGCAGGACTCTGCTAGTGTTATTCATCAATGGGAGGCAATTTTCTATGAGAAGGGCCCACCAGCTGAGATCCTGACGGATAATGACACTGCATTCACATGTTGAAATTTCAATAAATTTTTAAACAGTTGCAGGGTACACTTTAGATTTAGATGTGCCTATGAACTGGCTGGGAATGGAATTGTAGAACGTTGTCATAGGAGTATAAAAGCTATCGCAGCCAGAAAACAATGTTTGGTATCAGAGGCGGTCCGCTGGCACAATGTCACTCCCAAGGACAGTCTTTCAGCTTCCACAGCACTGGCCAATATGTTGCATAGGTGTCACGTTCGTGTACAAAACATTGATACCACGCCCTCACATACACTGCAAAATAGTCATGGAATGTACAAAGAAGGGGACATTGTCTGGGTTAAAAACCGAAAAAGCAGATGCATGACCAAATTCAAAACAGGTCGCGTAACCCAGATAATTAGTCTGCAGTCGGTGTGGATTGATGGTACACTGCAACACGTAAAAAATTTACGCCCATGTTTAGGATCAGATCCTTTGACAGATTCTGATAGCGACACAAAGGAGAGTGAATGATTTATATATTTAAAATCTAGTTTGTCAGGTAATTTCTCTAGTACCAGAAAGCATTTGTCCGAGAGATTGTTTATATCACGTGACACAGAAAGCGACAGATTTTTTTTAATATTTGTCAATGTAAATCTATCTTTAATAATACTTATAAATGTTGTTTTAAAGAAAATTTTTTTAAGTGTATCTAAAAAATGTTTAACTATTGAAATATTTATAAAGATTCAAAACACCTAAGCCCCTATTTAACCCTAGCCTGTATGTATTTAATTTTAAAATCCAGTATTTTCTCTCTTCGTGAAAACGTTTCTAATTTAAATTTTAAAATCATTTGTTTCTGATGAAAGGCCGAGGACAGTCTGAAATATCAAATATAATAATAGAAATAAATAAATACTGTCAAAAAAATACATTTTTAAACTTATAACTTTTTAGTAGTTTTTCCTATATATATATATATATATATATATATTGTCAGATATTGACAGTTCAGTTTCACTGTATCACAGCTCATCAGTACGGTTAGACTCTGATTGCTACACAACCCAGGCTTGAAACCCGACCGATTTGGTGTCAGTTGGCGACTCTACCCCTGAGCCACAGGGCGTTCTGTGGAAGAAGGCAGTCTTTTTAGCACATATCATATTACGCGCCCAATAGCTAGAGTGCTCAAATTCATTTTTACTGAAATGAGATAGATAGATAGATAGATATGAACAGAATGAGATAGATAGATAGATAGATAGATAGATAGATAGATAATGAACCGACTGAGATAGATACATAGGTAATGAACAGAGATAGATAATGAAGAGATTTAGAAAGATAATGAACAGACTGGATAGATAGATAGATAGATAGATAGATAGATAGATAGATAGATAGATAGATATGAACAGAATGAGATAGATAGATAGATAGATAGATAGATAGATAGATAGATAGATATGAACAGAATGAGATAGATAGATAGATAGATAGATAGATAGATAGATAGATAGATAGATATGAACAGAATGAGATAGATAGATAGATAGATAGATAGATAGATAGGTAGGTAGGTAGATAGATAGATAGATAGATAGATAGATAGATATGAACAGAATGAGATAGATAGATAGATAGATAGATAGATAGATAGATAGATAGATAGATATGAACAGAATGAGATAGATAGATAGATAGATAGATAGATAGATATGAACAGAATGAGATAGATAGATAGATAGATAGATAGATATGAACAGAATGAGATAGATAGATAGATATGAACAGAATGAGATAGATAGATAGATAGATAGATAGATAGATAGATATGAACAGAATGAGATAGATAGATAGATAGATAGATAGATAGATATGAACAGAATGAGATAGATAGATAGATAGATAGATAGATAGATAGATAGATATGAACAGAATGAGATAGATAGATAGATAGATAGATAGATATAGAACAGAATGAGATAGATAGATAGATAGATAGATAGATATGAACAGAATGAGATAGATAGATAGATAGATAGATAGATAGATAGATAGATAGATTTATTTGATCTCACCAGATGCAGAGCAGAAGCTTCCAACCATGGAAATAAAGCTTTGCTGCAGATGTTGATGCATAGCCAGGTTTGCTCCCATGATCTTTTATACTTAGGGTTTTCATAGTGTATCCACTTTTCATTGCTGGTCATGATACCGTGAAAAAAAAACTTTCCTTGTATGATTTCCAGTGTTCTTGCTTTTGAATAATTCCTAATGATTTCAAATGTTTTGAAACTGTTATGTCATTCTTCAAGTTCAGTTTTTGCCTGACATAAGTTTTCATGAGGTTATGCCTCTAATTCTTTGCCTTTAGATTTTTTCAGTGTGCTAGAGCATTGTTTATCTTCAACATCAATATCATTCTTTTTGAAGCATCTAAACCAATCTCTGCATGTTGCTTCTGACAGACCATATTGGCCATATATCTCAGCAAGAATTCTGTGTGCTTCAGCTGTAGATTTCTTTTGAATAAAGTAGTACAGTAAAATTCTATGCAAATGCACTTTCATTGGCACAAAGTCTGACATGTTTAATGCTATGAAAAACAAAGTTGTTTACACTTTGGCAAAATTACATACATTGAATTTCAAGCTTGATTTTCGTACTTCCTTACAAATGTGTTACCATCTGAAACTACATGCACACAGTTCTGGGAACACCATCTGTTGGAAAACAGTGATAACTTATTTCAAGTCCTAATAGTAATTTATCTTATGTTGTTTGTGAAAAAAGAGCATTCATGTCAAGCTGTCACATGT
The DNA here is from genome assembly GCA_037127315.1 of Ascarosepion bandense. Taxonomy (NCBI): domain Eukaryota; kingdom Metazoa; phylum Mollusca; class Cephalopoda; order Sepiida; family Sepiidae; genus Ascarosepion; species Ascarosepion bandense. Next base: position 4,460,155 of record JBBBDQ010000460.1, on the reverse strand, counting down.
CATGCATGACTGAAAATCGAGTGAGCATCTTTTTACTTAAAAAAAACTTTCAATACTCCATTTCCACTATTAAATAATGTAAGGTTGATGGTAGGAGAGAATAGTTTGATATATATATATCTCACACACACACACACACACACACACACACACACACACACACACACATGTGTGCGTGTGTGTGTGTATGTATATATAGATATATACATATATATGTATACTATAGTCATTCGCAGACAGATCTGTTTCGCTGTATCACAGCTCATCAGTACAGCTTAGACTCCGTTCACTTCCTAACCCAGGATCGAAACCCGACCAAATCAGCGTCAGTAGGCGATTCTACTCTAGGCCACGAGCGTCCGGTAGAAGAAGGCAGACAGTTTAGCACGTATAAACACGCCCAATAGCTAGAGTGCTCCAATTCATTATTGAATGAGCAATATATATATATATGTATGCAAATATATATATATATATATATTTTTTTTTTTTTGAAATACCTTTTTTAATTTAAAAGAAAATAATTTTTTTCTTTTTTAAATTTAAAAAAATGTTTAAAAGTTCTCTCACATACCTTGAAGCTACCAGTATCTCTAGTTCATGCACATGTACAACAACATCAACAAACCCAGTTCAATGACATCCTAATGGAGGACTATATATATATATATATATATATAAAGAAAACAAAACCAGAAACAATAAAGTAAATAGAAAAAAATAAACAATATGGCAAAATTAAATTATCTCCCTTAGATATTGTCACATGATGAGGGTCATATGTTAGTATAAAAAGCAGCATGCTTTTAAAATTCTTCCTTTTTTTTTCATTTTTTCTTCTATTTGAAAATCTGCTGCTCAGCATGTAAGGAATTTTGCTGCAGTTATCATATACTGATACACACATACACTCACACCTATACTATTTATATATATTGCTTTATTTTACGCAGAAAATATATTTGTTCATTTGTTTGTCATTTATATTTAAAATTTTTGGTTGCTGCAAGTATATATATATATATATATATATGGTGTTTGCTGCAAGTATATATATAAATATATATATATATATATATATATATATATATATATATATATGTGTATTTGGGCAACAATCTCTCCTTTGTACAGGTTTCATTAAAAATGACAGACAAAATATTATTAAGTTTTTCATCTAATTTTTCATGTGTTTGTATAAAATCTAAGCTGATGAGAACCATTGTTGTTTATGAATTTATATGTGTTTTGAAAAACTGTGTTCCTCAACCTATCCAAGTCCGTAAACAATTACATTGGCTATATCACTCCAAAATTGACAAGAAGATTGACATTGCAGCTTTCCCACATTAGCTCTATCCGATCTCATTTGAGATCTTCCAGAACCTATCCATGATATTCCAGAACCTATCCATGATATTCTCATTGAGATCTTCCAGAACCTATCCATGATATTCTCATTGATAATAAAAACATAATAGCATCTTCCATATGCAAAAGATTAAAAATAATGTAGGATTTATTAATAAAAAAGAGAAATCCAACACTTAATAAATTCAATTATGAACATCGTAATAATGTGCTTATTGTATTCAGAACTTAACATACACAAGACTCTATATGCATAAACTTTACACATGTTTATTTACAAGTAAAACAAAATTAATTCTTGATAATGGCTAAAAGTATAACCAAAAGCACTCAAAAGTACAAAATCTTTGGACAATTCTTATATAGTTTGAGTTCCCAAAAGAAAAAATTATAGGAACATATGAAAAATTGCAATTGCACAAAAAACTTAATAATACTTTGCCTGTCATTTTTAATGAAACATATATATATATATATATATATATATATATATATATATATATATATATGCAGGTTGCACGAAAGATGGCAGACAAGGTGTAACTCTATTTCCACGTAAATATGCTTTTTGGTTTAATACAACAGACTGAAGGAAATTGTATTAATGGTTATTGTTAGTTGTGCTTTATTGTAATTTGCGATGTGAGCTTATTTAAAAATATTTAATACTATGTACTTGTAAAATCTGAGGGGTAGAGAAATTGGCTGAAAATTGGGAAAAAAATAAAAAATATATTTTTTCTTTCATTGTATTCAAAGCAAATTGTTTTGGGCCAGTGGAAGTGATAAATTGTGGTAGTCACAACAACCTGTCAAGACTCTTGATAGGGTTAAATTAAGGTCAAGTCCTTGTTTCCACACCCGCTGGGAAATTATCTTGAAATTTTTTTGAAAACCTAGGATGATGTAATTGAGAGGAAGAAGACAAAAAGACATTAGGTCATGTGAGGTGTTGATATTTCATTCATTGAGCCATAACTCCCCTTAAATTGTGCAGGCAGAAAATAATCTCATTGGGTCAAAGTCTTAATTTGCATAAAGATATCACGGGTCTTGTGGCATCCCCCAAGAGAATTAGGAACAACTATAAAAGTCAGGACCCTGAGTAGAAAAGTGAGAATTTTGAGTGAGTTAGTTGCAGTCAAGATGTAACAACTGAGGGAAAAGTGTTCCCAACTGGGGGCCACGACCGAGAGACTGGTTGCCTCCCATAGAACTCATGGTTGAAGATGTAAAGAAATGTAGAAAAGCCTGTCACCGATCAATTTAAAGAGCTAAAGTCAAATACTGCACCTTCAATAGAGCCCTAGCTAGGGATGTATAAAAACAGAATGAACTTAGAAAAAGAGTTAAACTAGCTGAAAAGAGAATTTGAGCAGATTTTGGAATCATTTGAGAGAATTTGGGAATTTTTCAGAGCTGACGAGCGACAGAGACCAAATTACCCCACTGCCCGCCGCCACGTCACTCCCACTTCGGCTGTCTCCGTAAAGTTTGATAAGACTTGTTTTTATTTTGGAGAATTGAAAGCTCTGATATTTTTAACAAAACTTTGCACTGTTAAAGCTTTGATAGCTTAACAAATCCTTCTCTTTGTTGTAAACTTTGAAAATTGGCGATTGTACATTCTGCTTTTATTATTAATTTTTTTTTTATATATAAAGACTTTTTTTTGTAACTCATCCAGGTGTCTTCAAACTTATTCATTAATTTTTTTAGTGCTGTATTAATTTTTTTCCACACAAGTGTACACAAGTGTCCGGTCTGGTTTGAGGTGGTAGAGAGATGGCTACTGGGTTTTTCAACGTGACTTTTCTGCGATCAAAGAACACAGTGTGGGCAGAAAGGTTCACCGTTGTAACAGACATCTTGAGGACCAGCTGCTGTGACGAGGCCATCATCAGGATTAGTGACCTGAGAGTGTCGTCATAACTGGTGCCATTTCAATAGTATCAACCCGCTCAGGTTCCAGTCATCATCATCACAACAGGTTCCATACCAGGGGCAGCAAACCAGCCAGGGCGAAGTGTCACAAAAGTAAAACGGTCAAGTTTTTTATGTAATTTTTCATGTGATCTCATGATTTTTTTCTTTTCAGGGCATAAATAATATAAAAATTGTACAAATGTTTTGTTTATCTGACTGCTTTTGCCTATATTTTTAGCCATTATTGACAAACAAAACATCTTTTATAAATCTTTATTCAGTTCTAGTTATCCACACAATTTGTCAACAATGAGTTAAATAATTGTGTAGACTGGGTTCTCTAACCTTAGGTGGCAACAAGAAAAACTCTGTATTTCAGGCCTTCGGAAAAGCAATGGGAAATCATTCACTTTCCCAAAAAGCATAGCAATTCACAGATCTACATTAATGATCTCCCCGACACCATTAGATCCCAAGTTGGCATGTATGCCGACGACACAACAATCTACTCCCGCATCGATCAGAAACCAGGTCTGGACGACAAAGTGAACCTCGCTGCCGCACTTGAAAGGGACCTCCAATCCGTAGTGACCTGGGGTAGGAAATGGTTGGTAAATTTCAATGCCTCCAAAACAAAGCTGTTATCAACTAACCACCATAGACAATCGCATCTACCTCCCATTAGCATGGGACAGGCTAGCCTCCCAGAGAGTAAAATACTACGCCTCCTTGGCCTTACACTCTCGGCGGACCTCAAATGGAATGACTATATTGAATCCATTGCCAAATCTGCTGCTATGAAAGTCGGCTCTGTGCAGGGCCCGGAAATTTTTCCCACCTGAAACTATTCTGCACATATACAAATCTACCATCCGCCCGTGTATTGAATATTGCTGCCATATCTGGTCGGGTGCCCCTGCTGCTCTCCTTGGGCTTCTTGACAAAATACAAAGGAGGATCTGTAACGTGGTTGATACTGACTTGGCAGACCGGCTGCAGCCGCTCTCACACCGGCGTGATGTAGCTTCCCTGTGCCTCTTCTACAAGTACTTTCATGGCTTCTGCTCCGATGAGCTTAGATCACTGGTGCCGCCTAAGCACGAATTTACACGAGATACTAGATTAGCAACTAGGTCCCACCCTTTTACAGTTAAACAAATAAGATGTAACCGTAAATTCTACTCCAACAGCTTCTTTTCTCGCGCTTCCCGCCTGTGGAACTCCCTTCCACAAGTCTGCTTTCCCGACAGTTACAATCTCCAGGTGTTTAAATGTAGGGTCAATAGATACCTACTATCACACTAACTCCCAACTATTCTCAGAACACTCTCATCTACCCAACCCTCATTCTCGGTATCCTCACCCGCCTATCACCCACTCTCTGTTATTTCCTATATTTAATCAGCCTTTCTCCACTCTACGTAGCCCCCTGCACAGTAGTGGCAGTGACATGCCTTGCTCGGGGTGAAACGCTTAAAAAAAAAAAAAATTAAAAAAAATAAAGAAAAGAAAACAATGAAGAGCCATGATCACCTCTATTCTGAAGGGATATGGAATTAAAAAATTGGATGTATTTTTTATGTTGAATATATAGATATGTAATGCTCTAAAAATGTGTGATCTTTTCAGCTCAATGAAAATTGAATGAACAAAAGAATTTAAGTGCAGATTACACTTTAATATTTAAAGTGGAAGAATATCTCTTTTTACAATGATGGTCATCTTGTACAAGGCTCAAGAACCACTCAAGGTAGGGTGTTACAGAATAAGAGGCACCCCTCCACAAGCAATGTAATAATGCCATAAAAAAAAGGGGCCACTGAAAGGGAAAGGGTAAGAAAAGGCTATAGAAGAAACTGGAAACCCTAAATCCTAAACATGAAGTCAGGGATAAACCTCTAATCCTGTTCAAAAGGAGTGTTAACTGGACAATGAATTAAAATGGTTACTGTATAAAATATAACACTACTAGAAAAATAATCTAATTCTGTAATCATCAATCACCAAGGAGAGTTGAGGTTTAACTGAATAATTAGAGAACTAAATGCTTTGATCAACATATACAGAATAAAAATGTATTTTTTTATGTTGAATATATAGATATGTAATACTCTAAAAATGTGTGAATTTTTCAGCTAAAAATTCTTTTTCCTTATCACAGATTTTAGAATTTGTCATATCATGTGAAAAAAATTTTAATAAAAAACTGAAAAGTAAGAAAAAATTCTACAAAAAAAAAATAAAAGACCTGTATACTAAATTAAAAAATAAATAAATTAAAACTGTTCAACAACTTTTTTAAAAATTTATTTTGTCATCTTGCTTTTATTGACTCACCACTAAAGTGCTATATAAGTTTATTAATTTAAAGTCATTTAAAAAAAAAATTAAAGAAAAGAAAAAATAATAACAGTATACAACATGATTTTTGTGGTTGGATAGCAACTGTTATTTTCTATTTGCTTACGTCTAGAAGCATGAAAAGTGGCTAATATTTCCTCCAAACTTTACTTTTGCGTCCAAGATAAAGATATTTTTAAATTTACCTCTTGCGTTTAAACTGTAAATTACTTTCACGAATCAGCCCCAAATATAGTCTCCCATCATGTTTTCATTTATGACCCATGGTAGCCAGAAAGTTCTTGAAAGTTCTTGAAACTTCTGGAAAGCTCTAGAAAATTCTCCTTCAGCAACACAGCATTGAATCTGTTTAGAATGTGATGGAAAAAAGATTAGTTTCTAAACCTCGATGACCAGGAAAGAAAAGCAAAGGTAGAGAAAATGTTAGATTTAAAAATTTTTCCTTAATATTTCCATGGGTCACTCCATAAATTGTTTACCCCTACTCTGTGGTACCTAAAATTTATGAATTAAAGTGAAGTACTAGATTGGCAGAAAGGTCTCAAAATTTTATGACTGAAATGGCTAAATCTACCTGTAAGTTAACAGTTTCTTCTCTTGCACTTCTCATTTGTGGAACTTTCTTAAGGCTTCTTGCTTCCTAGTCAACTTTGACCTTCAAAAATTTCAATGCAAAATCAATCTTATCAATTGTTTTCTTAATTCTTGTTCTTTTATTGTTAGCTTTCCTCAATGGATATAGCCTCAAAATGAGAAACCAAAGAGCTGAGTTCAAACTCTAATCTAATTTATTTCATTCACTTACACAGAAACACTCTTGAAAAAGTATTGATCCATCTTCTCTTCCTTCAGCTATGCTTGAATAGCAGGACAGATTAGGTTCTAGAACCTTGTTTGACAACCAGTCTATCACAGAAAATAATGGCAACTTTTTTTCTGATTAGTCAGTCATATATTAAAAGAGACATGATCATCCGATTGTATATCACATATGGCAATCAACTGACTTAATAGTTTTCTTCATGTTCTCTAAAACTCAATCACCCCTTTGTATCTTAGTGGTTTTATTACCCTGTTTGGGGTGAAATGATTAAAGAAAAAAGAACTAAAGGATAGATCTAAACTTATTTATAAATGGAACTTTGTCTATGTGTGTGTCTGTATGTGTATGTGTATGTGTATACCCATTACCTATAGACTCCGAAATGGCTGAACTGATTTTCTTGAAAATTTACACAGTTGTACTATAAGCATCTGCAAGTGTTCTTAGCTAGGTTTTGTGTCAAGGTACACCTGATAAATATCAAAATCTGATAATCAAAAAAAGTGAGTTATAGAAAGAGTGGTCCGATTTTAATCAAATTTGATACACTCATAGACAAAGACATAAGAAATGATATTCAGAAGTTTCAAGGTTGCAGTTCTTACAATAGTGCAGAAAATCGATAATATATATATATATATATATATATATGTATATATATATATAAAGGGCAAGATGTTTGTGTGTGTGTCTGTTTATCTGCCTGTATTTCTGTATTTTTTCAGCCCTTTTATTTTAGTTTTTGCTACTGTTTTGGCTCTAAGTAGGTATAATTGTAGTTCTTAGTCTCAGCCATGATACCATTTACTCAGAGGACTTATTTAGCCTTCAAAATTCAGTTTACGACAAAAAAACTTATTTGATATCGATACCAGGAAATCAAAATTTGACTTACATCCATTCATTTTTCTTTCAATCTACGTTTTCGCTTTAACTGGAAACAACTATTGCTTTTTAGTCTTTCATGCCAACGTCCAAAGAGACTGAGCTCCAGGACCATGGATTAGTTTTAAAGCTTTCATTACACCCGAGCAATGCTGGGCTATACTGTTAGTTTGACTTTATAGACACTGACACAAATGAACAGAAAAATAAAAATATTATGCAAGTTAGTATAGACTAAGAATTGGTTGAAAAATACTCATAATGAATGAGTGGTACACAAAAAATTAAACAAGATGAGATATACATGGGTAAGAACAACAGAATGAGAAAAATTCTTCAAAGTAGATTGAATAAATGGCTCTGTTCAAAATTGCTTGAATGATATCAGGATATCACTCCGTTCAATATTGGTTAATTGCAAGTGATTTGACACACAGGTAGATTGGTGTAGTCACTACCAAAAAAAAGGAAAACCTACTGAGTGATCTAATGGAGAGCTATATATGAGTAAACAGAATCCACTCATGTAAATGTGTTGGGCAGGTCCATTATAGTATAGTGGACTAACCCACCTGCTGAATTAGATACTTTCCTATGAATAAATTAGATTACTTCAAGGGGACAAAAAGAATGCAACCATGTTAGAAGGCAAGTTATTTGATTTCTACATCTCCCTCCCCTCCCCATTGTGGGAGTGTAGTGGCTGCTGGGAAGGAATCAATTTCTTATTACCTGGCTGATTGTATGGGAGTAGTTGGGATAGCGCCCTGGGGATCCTGGTTCCTGATGGCAGTGATTGAGTAGGGTCCTTGGATGCCAGGTCACTTTGCAAAGTAATGCTGCCATTTCCAGATTTCTCATCAGATTGATGTGGCCTACATCCATCCATGACTGCCAGTCCAAGGGACACAGACAAGGCACTTGGGATAGGGGTTTTGAATTTTTTGAGAAGATTAGAACATTGAATTGTGATTTTGCAGCCACAATAATTCAATCCCTCAGTCAGGTGATAAAAGCATAAGTATTAAATGCGCAATACTAAAGGAAATACAAAACAAGATGATGTATCCCTAATAAGGGACAGCAGAACAAGAACAGTCATCATCATCGTTTAACCTCTGTTTCCATGCTAGCATGGGTTGGACAAGGTTTTCTTGATGGTTCTTTTCCCAGCCACCTAATTTTGTGTAAGAACTGACAGTAATCTTAACTTTCGTAAATCATGTTTGATAATCTGGGTTCATGTTTTACATGGTCTATCTATGATATGTTGGTTGGTTGGTTGGATGTTTTGTTTTATGGCATATCAACCTCATTTATTGTCAACTAAATTTTATTTATTTATTGCTGGTAATATATTTTCTTTCAACAATTTATTGTTTTTTTATATCAGTCTTGTGTCTAGTAATACATTTTCTTTTCGAGTATCAATATTCATTGGGATTTGTTTTTAAGGGCAGGGTTCCCAAGTCCTACCCTGTTATTTAACCCATAACTGGAGGGAAGGGATGGATTAATACCTTTTCCAAGGGTACCAGTGCTTAAGTGAATGCAGGGTATTCAACTGGAATTTGAACTCAGCTCACCGATTTCTCTTTTCGAGCCGATATCCACTGCAACACAACACACATCCATCACTAAATGCTTACAGCACCTGGTATTCCCAAGCAGTCACCCATCTAAGTACTGACCAGACTCAATGTTGCTTAACTTTGGTGATCAAGCGAGAATCAGTGTATTCAACATGATATGGCCGTAAGCCCTATGATATGTAATTGAACCACCATGAGCAAGTTTTGCAATTGTATGCTCTTACTAACCCCAACCAGTTTACGAGACTGGAAACTCAGTGTTTTTATTAAGAAGCCATCTCTATGAAGATTACCAACCAAGATTAGAGAGTGCAGCCTACCCTTTTCTACACAGAGTAGATGTAGAGGTTTTTATTTCAGAGATTTTCTTCTCTTAGACAAGTTGCTATACAAAGTTAAGGTCTCTTACCTAAACAAACCACCATACTTAAAACATCTAACATACATAGGACGATCTCTCCAAATAAATTAAATAAGGAGTTCATTTCAAACTTACCAGAAGGTTGACTAGATTGGCATATACCTCAAAATGTCAACGAGCATAATGGTCAAAATTTTGTGATAATAACAAAAAAATTAATGATATTAATCTGAATGTAAATAATGATAACTCCTTATCCTATAGACAGAAGACAATCAGGTGATAATAACAGCAAAGATGAGGATAATAATAAAAAAAGATGAGGATATTAGTCCAGCTGTAAATAATGAAGGCTTACGGCCTATCACGCTGAATACACCAGTTCTCGCTCGATCACCGAAGTTAAGCAATGTTGAGCCTGGTCAGTACTTAGATGGGTGACTACTTGGGAATACCAGGTGCTGTAAGCATTTAGTGACGGATGTGCATTGTGGTGCAGTGGATATCGGCTCGGAAAGAGAAATTGGTGAGCCGAGTTCAAATTCCAGTTGAATACCCTATATTCACTTAAACACTGGTGCCCTTGGGAAAGGTATTAATCCGTCCCTTCCCTCCAGTTATGGGTTAAATAACAGGGTAGGACTTGGGGACCCTGCCCTTAAAAACAAATCCCAATTAATCTTGATACTCAAAAAGAAAAAATGTATTACTAGACACAAAACTTATATTAAATAAAACAACAATAAATTGTTGAAAGAAAAAGGTATTATCATAAATAAATAAAATTTAGTTGGCAATAAATGGCCCGCCGAGGTTGATATACCATAAAAACAAAACAACCAACAAATGTAAATAATGATAATTCCATATTCCACGAACAGAAAGTGATAAGGTGATAATAATGAAAAAGATGAGGATATTTGTACAATTGAAAAAAATGATAATTCACCATCCCACAAACAGAAGGCAATCAGTTGATTATAATAACAAAGATGAGGATATTTGTACAATTGCATCCTTTTATAAAACCACATTTCAGTTGCTTCAAGTCTCTCCAGAGAACCGATTTTCTTGAAAATTTACACAGTTGTACTATAAGCGTCTGCGAGTTTTCTTAGCTAGGCTTTGTGTCAAGGTACCCCTGATAAATATCAAAAATCAATAATCAAAAAAATTGGGTTACAGAAGGAGTGGTCCGATTTTAATCAAATTTGATACACTTATAAACAAAGACATAAGAAACAATATTCAGAAGAAGGAGAAAAGCTCATCAGAACAATTGCCAGGAAAATATTTGTAGAAAAGGCAGAGAGAATCAATGTTTCTGTGTTGAGAAAATGATTGAAGTCGTGATGTCAGGTCAGGATTGATTACATTGTAGACCCTTCTTTGGAATTTGTCAAGAATCTCAAGCAGAGGCACCAGACCAGATATTGCAACAATATTCTATGCACAGACGAATATTAGATTTATAAATGTGCAAGATGGATTCTGACAAGAAAAAAATGTTTTGGCACGGCACAGTGAACCAACTTTCCAAACATTAGACTTCGTAATTGGTTAAATATAATAGTTCCACTTCCTGCCAAGAGATAACGTGAACCCAAGAAGACACAGAGCTAATATCAGGCAGAAAGTGTCTCTTTGGTGATTAAATTAAATGTTTTGGTGGCGTTAAAATCTACAGGTAATTCCTTACCTCAGTTAACAATTCATTAGAGGTTCTTTTCGTGAGAGAACGGATATCGCATAACAATCCAGTACTCTTTTCTTTGTTTCCGGTGAAATTTTCCTGTGTCTCAATACTATACTTAGCTTCTGGAATGTATTCTTGGACCCTGACAGTTATCGTGAGCAAAAGTCTAGATGTTACCCTAGAGGCCAGAATCTGAATCTACAGCTGCTTACATAAATGATTAGGAAAATAAAAATACTGCCTTGACTGTTATTTACTCAAGAGGGTAATAAAAATCTTATTGTTTTGTCCTTTAACATGAGATTTAAATGTCAATTCTGTTGACCCCCTGGCCCCGACCATTGTTCTTATCTAAAACCCCAATACATCTTAATATGCATTTTTGATTATCCTCACATGTAAATCAGTCACTTTCTATCGTTTCAGGCTTTTATGATGCCATGAATATATTCATATGACGGATATATTCTTAAAGAAAGCAACGGGAAAGGTTAAAAGAATAGTTTGTAAAAAAACATATTCTCAGCCATTGATCTATTTAGGTACATAGCAATGCCTGCAAAATAACTGGAAAGATATAAAATTATATTATTGATGAAATATAAAATTGTGTTAACTTCAATTTTAGATGATAATTGTAATGATGAAATTACCAGTTTCCATACAGGAAACATTTGATGCTTTTTGATTGAACTTATTCTCAGTTGTTGATGTATTAGGTATATTTTTTAATCACTTTACTCCAAACAAGGCAATGAAGCCACTAAGACATAATAATTTACTGACTGTGAGAGAATATGAGAAAAAAAATCTTAAGAAGAGTGAATCTTAAAAGAACAGGAGTCAAGAAGAAAATGATTGACATTGCATTGGAATTTTTGAAGATCAAAGTTGACTGCAAAACAAGAAGCCAGAAGTGAGTTCTACAAGCAAGACTTGCAATAGAAGAAACTATTAGCATAGAACTTATGGTTATGTCACATCACTGTAAAATGTTATAAAAGCAAAATATGGGCCTAAAAACTAGAGTTGTCTTTTTAGATAGACATTTCAACCATAAAATAATAAGATCTTACTGCCAATCTAGTCTGTCAGTTAAGTGCCATACGTGATACATGCTTGGGCGATCATGTCTTGAAAGAGACATCATTGACTGGGCAGAAGATTATCTCGCAGTTGATTGCCATTACTTTCTGCGGTTGACTGATTGCCACCAAGGTTATAGAACCCAATCTGTCCTATTATTTGACTCATAGCTAGAGGGAGAAAAGATGTATTATATTATTATGTAGTAATTAATGGGGGATCAGTTTATTACTTCATAACAAAAAAAACTGATCCCCCACTTTATGATCAGTAGGCGTCTTAATCATGATTCCTATTCAGTCAGTCAGTTAAGTTCCATATGTGATACACGCTTTCGGTGATCATGTCTTGAAAGAGACATGATTGACTGGGCAAAAGATTATCTCACAGTAGGTTGTCATTACTTTCCGCAGGAGACTGGTTGCCCGCCAAGGCTATAGAACTCAATCTGTACTGTTATTTAACCCATAACTGAAGGGAAGAGATGGATTAATACTTTTTCAAGGGTATTTGCATGTAAGTGAATACAAGGAATTCAACTGGAATTTGAACTCGGTTCCCCAATTTCTCGTTCTGATCCAATATCCACTGCACCACAGCACATATACTATCCATTCTAGTACTGCATTTAAATTCATAAAGACTAAGTACCATATAGTATAGCTTATCAAAACAGTTACCATAAAAGCATTTATAGAAAATGCATGGGTAAGCTGCATTACGGCATTGAGAAAATGACTGAAGCCAAGATGCCAGGTCAGGACCAATAATGGTGGATTGTATTTTATTAAGGATCTATAAATATATAGCAGTAGCACCAAACCATATGTAGCAGTAATATTCCTTAATTAATAAAATTTGTAAGAGAGAAAAATTGTCTAGCATGACACAGTGAACCAACTTCTTAGCAGTAAAATTAGAAAATGATTCCATATAATCTTTTTACTTCATGACAGTGGAAAGCATTAGGCTAAGAAGGTGCAATGAGTTACTCTCCTAAAGTTTTCTTTCAGGCTAAGAAGAAAGCATTAGGCTAAGAAGGTGCAATGAGTTACTCTCCTAAAGTTTTCTTTCAGGCTAAGAAGAAAGCATTAGGCTAAGAAGGTGCAATGAGTTACTCTCCTAAAGTTTACTCTCCACATTGTTAGGAGAAATAAAATGCTTGAAAAGAAGTGATGAAAAAGTGGGGCAGGATATAAGGGTGTCAGGAAGTGGGTAATAGAAGGATGAGAATACTGGTGTGATGGTGGTGGAGTGGGTGGCGAAAAAGTTCGAGAGAAAGGATACAGTTAGAAGCCATGAAAGTATTTGTAGAAGAGACACAGGGTAGCCACATTGCACCGGTGAGAAAGTGACTGTATCCGAGCTGCCAAGTTGGGATCAATCACATTACAGATTCTTCACTGGATTTTGTCAAGGACCCTTAGGTGGATAGCAGGAGCACCAGACCAGATATGGCAGCAGTATTCAATGCACAGGCAGATGGTAGATTTATATATGTGCAGGATTGTTTCAAACGGGAAAAACTTCCTGGTCCTGCACAGAGAATCTACCTTTTTAGCAGCGGATTTAGCTATGGATTCTATATAGTCATTCCATTTGAAGTCTGCTGAGAGAGTTAACCCAAGGAGGTGCAGTGTTTTACTTTCAGGGAGACTTGCCTGATCCATGCTAATGGGGGGTAGGAGTGATTGTCTGTGGTGGTTAATAGATAGCAGCTTCATTTTGGAAGCATTAAAATTCACAAGCCATTTCTTACCCCAGTCGACCACAGATTGGAGGTCCTTTTCAAGCTCGGTAGTGAGGTGTGCTTTGTCAGCCTTGGCAGATTTTTGATCGAGGTGAGAGTAAACCGTAGTATCGTCAACGTACATGCCTACTTGGGATTTTATTATATCTACGAGATTGTTAACGTAGATAAGGAAAAGCGTTGAATCTAGAATAGAGCCTTGAGGGAAACCTTGTTTGATAGTATTGGGAAGCATGTCCATTATCATGAAAGTGTTTATACAAAAGGTAAGAGAAGAAATAGTGAGCCTAGAACTTACAGTTACCTTGAGCCATTTCAACCATAAAATGATGAGACCTTACTGCCAATCTAGTACTGAACTTAAATTCAAAAAGTCTAGGTACTGTTGAAGAGAGTTCAATAAAATAATTACCATGAAAGTATTTATAGAAAGGAACACAGATTCTATGTTATGGTGGTTGGAAAATTACTGAAGGATAGAGATGCTAGGCCAGGATCAATGACATTGCAGATTCTTCTTTAGATTTTATGAAGAATCTCTAAATATATAGAATGAGCATTTTTTTTTTTAATCATATCACCTCAAGCAAGGCGATAACGCCACTGATGCGCAGGGGGCTACGTAAGGGTAAAAAGAATGGAAAATAGAAAGCCGGAAACCACATCATAAACAGGGAATAAGGGATGCGCCTCTTCACCTGTTCAGTAAACGTGGGTGGAGTGTGAACCAGTCGATAGTTTAGTCTATCTACTCCAATTGGAAAAAAAAATAAAAAAATAAAAGAGTGAAAAGATTGGAAAAGAGAAAACCGGAAACCGCATCCTAAACAGGAAACAAGGGATGAGCCTCTTCACCTATTCAATAGATGTGGGTGGAGTGTGAACCGGGCAATAGTTTAGTCTATCTACTCCAATTGGAAAAAAAATAAATAAATAAAAGAGTGAAAAGATTGGAAAAGAGAAAACCGGAAACCGCATACTAAACAGGAAACAAGGGATGAGCCTCTTCACCTATTCAATAGATGTGGGTGGAGTGTGAACCGGGCGATAGTTTAGTCTATCTACTCCAATATGAGACCAAATTTGACAACAATATTCTAAATATGGAACAATGTGCAAAGTAATTAAAACAAAATGAATAATGTCTTCCTCGGATCTTTCACACCTTCCCTTTTCACATATTTGTAAACACTTGGCATTGTTTTTCTCTTCCAACCCCATTTTCCTTTACGTTTTGGACTGATGAAATCCAGTTTGTTTCTTCACTTTGATGAAATCACTGACAGTTAAAAGGCTAACATTGACAATATCTGTGATCTCCCTGAAAGGTTTGCCAGTGTGTTCATACAGCATTACAATTTTCATAAGCTTGATTGGAGTAATGTCTATTGCAGACAATAGCCATAGGACAACTAATCAACAGTTGAGACAATAGTGTCTGGATGTGATAAAAATTTGATACAATTATAGATGATGCAGTATGTCTCATGGCCAAACAATTTCATCATACACCCCAAAAGTAGATTCATATTACTGCACATCACTACAAATAACCTGAACTGACAAAATAAAATAGAAATCGATTACACCCTGTTACTCCAGTGTGTCTAAAACTGTTTGTATGGTGAAAGAAAGGAAACTAAAGCAGTTGTCTCAATTAATTTGCAAAAGGATATATGAATATATATATATATAAATAGATACTAGCAAGAATAATTATCTAGTACAGTACAGTACATTCACTTACGTACAAATACCCTTGGGAAAGGTATTAATCAGTCTATTCCTTCCAGTTATGGGTTAAATAACAAGACAGTTTGGGTTCTATAGCCTTGGTTGGCAACCAGTCTACTGCAGAAAGCAATGGCAACCTACTGAGGGATAATCTTCTGCCCAGTCAGTCATGTTTCTTTTGAGACATGATCACCCAAGCGTGTATCACATATGGCACATAACTGACTGACTGAATAGGAATCATGATTAAGGTGTCTACTGGCTATAAAGTAGGGGATCGGTTTTTTATTGTTATGAAGTAATAAACCAATCCCTCATTAATTACAACGTAATAATATAATACATATATATATCTCTTCTCCCTCTAGCTATGAGTCAAATAACAGGACAGATTGAGTTCTATAGCCTTGGTCGGCAACCAGTCTACCACAGAAAGCAGTGGCAACCTACTGAGGGATAATCTTCTGCCCAGTCAGTCATGTCTCTTTCGAGACATGATCGCCCAAGCATGTATCACGTATGGCACTTAACTGACTGACAGTGAACCAACCTTCCTAGCAGCAGACCTAGTAACTGATTCAAAATAATCTTTCCACTTCATGTCAACAGAAAACATTATAATGATCTGAATGTTATAATTTATTATCCCTTAAGAAAACTACAGACCTTATGGCCACTAGTCCAATACTCTCTTCAGTGAGCTTTCTCCATAAACTGAAATGGAAGATTGGAAAGAGAAACAGAAGAAATTTGACCTGAATCCAGTTGTGTCCATTCTTTTGAAAACGAAATTTGCTTTCTACTACATTGTTCCTCATCTCTCATTTCAACCTTATGGCTTCTTCTACCTTGAAGTTAACAAAACTAAAATAAAACAAATAATGAAGATTGGGAAAGGAAAAATAAAGCTTCAAAGAAGACTAAATTCAGGAGAAATATCTTCTTAAAAAGAAGTTGAAATGAGGAAAAGAAACAGAAAAAATATCATAGCGAGGAAAAAAATCAATAAAACAAGAAAAAAACAAAGTTGTAAAGATGAATAAAACTGAATGAAAATAAAGAGAGAGAGAGAGAGAGAGAGAGAGAGAAAAGCAAACAAAGCAGACCAATGAGCAAAGTAAATGAGGAAATATTTGGGAAAGAAACAAATAAGGAAAGAAATTGACAAAGAACAGGAATGGGTTCTATTTCAATAACAACAACAACAACAGAGTAAATATCCTCAGGTAAAACCGAAAATGTTGAAGAAATGAAAAATATGAAATGTAAGCAAGGAAGAGTTGAGACGAAGGCTTCAGTGATCATGTACTTAGGAAGAAACAGCTTTTTAAAAAAAAGGAAGCTGAGTAGAAGAAAAAAAGAGGAAGTACAACAAAAAGAAAACATACAAGAAAAAAAAGAATTTCAAGATGAAGAAGTACAAGAAGAAGTAGGACAAGAAGAAAAAGAAGAAGAAAAAGAAGTACAAGAAGAAAAAGAAAAGAAGTACAAGAAGAGGAAAAAATACGACAAGAAGAAAAAGAAGTACAAGATGAAAAAATGTACAAGAAGATGTACAAGAAGAATTACAAGCTGAAGAAGTACGAGAAGAAAAAAGAAGGACAAGAAGAATAAGAAAAAAAGTACAAGAATAAAATTAGTACAAGATGTAAAAGAAGAAATACAAGAAGAAAAAGAAAAAGAAAAAGTACAAGAAGAAGAAAAAGAAGTACATGAAGAAGAAGTACAAGCAGAAGAAGAAAAAAAGTACAAGAATAAAAATTAGTACAAGATGTAAAAGAAGAAATACAAGAAGAAAAAAGGACAAGAAGAAAAAGAAAAAGAAAAAGTACAAGAAGAAGAAAAAGAAGTACATGAAGAAGAAGTACAAGCAGAAGAATAAAAAGAAGAAAGAAAGAAGTATAAGAAAAAGAAAAAAGCAAAAGAAGAAGAAGAAACAGAAAAAAAACAAAAAATATCTCAGCAATGAAAGAAATTGACAAAAAAAGAAAAGAAAGGGTTCTTAATCTGAAGGAAACAGAATGAAAAGGGAGTAAAATAAACAAAGCAAGCCAATCACAAAGGAAAACAAATTGTGGGAGAAGAAACTAACAGAAAAGAAAAAAGGAAACTAATTCAAAGAGATGAAGAAGAAAGAAGAAAGACGAAAAGATTCTGTTTCAATAACAACAACAGTGGTATATCCTCAGGAAAAACCAAATGTGGAAGAAGCAAGATTTGAAGACCTCCAAAAATTCATGCACACTTCAAAGTGAAAGTAGAAATAGAGAATCCGGTTCTTTAATCAACAAAAAGACACCAAGTAAATTTTTTTTTTCATTTACTTTGAATTTTGTTCCTCATTTCTTTCTCTGCTTTTTTATTTTACATTGTTTCATTTAAGGTGTAAGTTTACGACTCGTTATTTTGTGCTTTGTGAAAATACATTCAAGAATATCTTCATCTGAGTATTCCTAAAAGAACAGTCTTGTTTGCTCGCTAAGTGATATGTCAAAATAAATACTTAACATGTTACTTTTGTTGCTTGCATTTTCATCAGTGATTTTCAAAGTGTTTGTATAGAAGAAATAGGAACAGTTTTATAGAGACAATATCCACTATGATTTTTGCAGATTAAGACTATTATAGATTAGTACTTATTGCACTATTATGATTGTTATAGATTTTGAGGCATAGTCACACTTATGACTGACAAAAATTATGACTATTATTGGTTTATAACATTACACTGTGGTGATACCGACCAAGCAAAAGCAAGGGACCGGATGTTTGTACCCTCACAACCAAAAAGCAAATGACCAAAACTTGACGGTGCACATCCAGGTTTGCGCAGATGTTCCGGTTGAAAAATAAAAATTAATTAAATATTAAATTTCCAGTTCACGAGCCTACGCGAATTTTATTTATCGGCCAATAGGAAGCTCAGAATCAAATACAAGTGTGAATCCCCAAATGATATGCTGCGATCCAAAAAGTCGAAATAAAAAGCCGATACAGAAAGCACTGATAAACAGACAGACCCAGACTCGAAAGAGAGGAATGTAAACAGTATCTCCTTGACCTAAGTCAAAGCGGCTTACTATCCTAGCCTCATTACCTTTCTCATCTTATCTTTCGCTGTCTCAAAACTACTTACTGACCTAAGGAGTTAATACATCAAAGACATTCCTTACTTACAACGCTCCCACATTCCTAAGCATTAATTCTCTTTTCAGCATTTTATTGCCATGAACATTTTAATGTCCGTTAGACCTATACTTCAAGTATTACTTTAATTGTAAAAACCTTAATTGATATGTGTATATATAAAATGTTATTTCTCAACTAAATTTGCCTTTCTTGGTTTATAATCATTTTATGACTTATAGTGGGCTATCTACAACAAGGCCAAATTCCGTCAATCTTCAACAATACACAACTACCCTTCACTAGAACAGACTCTCCACTATAAACTGGAAAAGAATAGATAACCCACTATAACACTTTCTTATAATTGATTCATCCCAAACAATGCATAACTGCAACTGGTGCACAAAGGGTTACAAGTGAGAAAAGCAAAAGAAAAGAGGAACAAGATAGGAGGGGCCAGGGAAAGGTTAAGAGAAAGATGAGAATCAAGGGGATAAAAGATGGTAATTGACATTGCACTTAAATCCTTGATGACTGTAGCTATCAGGGAGACAAGTATACAGACGGGAATTCCCAAGATGAGAAGTACAAGAAAAGAAACTACCAGAATAAAAGAGGCGTAAGAGGGTGGGACTTAGTTGCCAGTCTAGTGGTACAAATTCATGTAGAAGAGGCACCAGGATGATAAGCTCGTCAGACCTATAAACTATAAAAAATATTTGTAGACGAGACAGAAAGAAGCCACATCCCAACAGTGAGAAAGTGGATGAAGGTGAGCTCCCAAATCAGGATCGATTACATATCAGATTCTCCTTTGAATTTTGTTGAGCACCCCAAGGTTAATAGCAGAAACGTTTGACCAGATATGGCAACAGTATTCAATGCACAGATGAGTGGTAGATTTGTATATGTGCAAGATGGATTCTGACAAGAAAAACTTCCTGGCTGACTATTAAGATAAACACAGATTAGGTACCTCTATTACATCACAAAAAATCCAACATAGTATGAATTAAAAAGGTTCAAAACTTAATAAAATGAATTTTTTCTATCAAAATGTTTATAATATTATTAAGAGGAAAGATCAAAGTCATTTTTATTTATTCTATAAAATTTTTTAATCCCTTTTAACATGTTCAAAATTTTGACAGAAAATTGTGTTTTGATTTGAGTTAGAGTTGCAGAAAAGCTTACAACTGTTTACAATCGATTACGTAATTTTATGTAACTCACTTTTTCGGTGACAAATACATTAATTTGGAAATTCTCGCAAAAATCAAATAATTGTTGGATTTTAATGAAACTTTCAGTACTCATTCACAAATGAATACAATTATTTTTGAAATTATTATTTTTTTAAAATATTGATGAAAAAAAAAATTTATTTTTTAACTCCACGTAAATTCATGAAATTTTAATAAATTTTAATTTTGCAAATTATTTTTTTATTAGTTAAATACAGAACTCATTGGGAAATATAAATCATCTATTTTTTTTAATTAAAATGATTTGGCACTATCCGAAAATCTGTTCTGAAGAGTAAAATAAAAAATGCAATAAAACTCTGATATAATTTAATTTGATAAGCTTTTAATTGCTGGAATAAATAATAATAATTAAGGACATTATAGTCTGAAGAAAAAAAAAGTTTTTGATTACGAATAAAATTTAAAAAAAATTGTTTTCATTTTTTATATTATTATTATTATAATTCAGAAAGTTTTAAAAATCTTTTAAAAATCTTTTAAAAAACTGGTGTCCTTTTTTTTAGTTAAGAATTGATGATTATATTGCCTATCAAAAAATAAAGAATTTAATAAAAAATTTTAACCCCTTATGCTTTTAAAATAATTTAAAAAAAAAATTTTTTTGTGTGTAAATAAATATGTTCATTTAAGTTCCATAGGGGTCATAACAAGTTTCCATAGAGGTCATATTTATTTTAGAAGTTTACAAGTCTTTTGGTTTATTCCCCTTACATGGAAAACAACAAAAACTGCACTTTGATTCTGATTCAAGTCTCATCAAGACGTTTATAAAATTCAACTGCCTATTTTGCAAGTCATTCCTTAAACATTTAAAGCAACTTTTACATTTTAATTCCAAATTTCTAATTTTGTTAAAAAAAAAATAATTGTGGAATTCACAATTTGTAGAGGTACCTAAAAATAATATGAAAAATAGTTATTAAAAATAAAAATTAATAAATATCATAACATTTCATTAATTATTGAGTTACCTCTGTTGTTATTTTCATTCTGTTATTAAATTGTAAATTTTTTTTAAAAGAAAGTTTTATATTATTTTAATTTTTTTTTCCATAAAACATCTTCAAGCATAAGCCTACAAAGCTAAACTAACTAAAATTCCATCAAATATTGGGAAATTGCTGAAAACTGTGTTAATTTTTTAATTTTAACATAGTTAAAAATAAAAAAAACGATTTGTATGAATAAGATTTATACCAAAATTCGTCTTCCATACTTTTGGCCAGATACTAAATCATCAGTTGTCAACTGCGTCTAAGGTGCTGATAAGGTGTTGACAGCTGTGATAGCAAGGCTACCATAATTGAGGAATGCTTTTTGATATATTTTGCAAGCAGTAAGCAAGTAATTCTTGTTTCAAGTCAACTTAAAGTAAGTTTAAATTCAGTAATTTGAAGAAAATAATGTGTCAGCGAGGTGTATTTTATTTTTGCAAGATTTTTTAAAACTGAGAATTGACTTCTGTTTACAATCGATGAAAAATGGCAGAAAATTTGAGATTTTTTACATTTCTTTTTTAAATTTACAAAACTTTTGATTTCAATCAATATAATTTTGGTTTAAAATACATTAGGGTATTTTGCTTACTGGAATTAGTAAATTTAATCCCTTGGCTTTCCCTTGGCCTTCAATTAAAGCTAATTTTAAAGCTTGAAGATCACTTATTTATTATTAAAATTTCAATTTAAATTTAGGTATAGAAAAATGAGTGGAGGTACCTAAAGATTTATAGGAATAATCACCATAATTATTTCCCATTTAAAATCATGACACTTTTTTTTTATCAGTATCACTCCATGCAAGGTAGTAAAGCCACTAAAATGCAAGCGATTACAAGG
This sequence comes from Ascarosepion bandense, assembly GCA_037127315.1. Lineage (NCBI taxonomy): Eukaryota > Metazoa > Mollusca > Cephalopoda > Sepiida > Sepiidae > Ascarosepion > Ascarosepion bandense. The sequence goes on along the minus strand of JBBBDQ010000460.1, from coordinate 4,438,335 downwards.
TGTGGAAGAATTAGGAACAGAAACATTTTTGCAGATTAAAGTTTGGTAGGAAAGCATGGAGCCAGAAGGGAGTTCTACAAGTGAGAGGTGTGAGACAAGAAACTGTTAGCATAGAACTTAAGCTGCATCTAGTCAGATTGAATGTGAGTTGATGAGATCTCCACACAAGTTTAATACTGTGCTTAAATTCATAAAGTCCAGGTACCATAGGAAAGAGCTCAACTGAACAATTACCACAAAAATATTTATAAAAAAAGCACAGAGAGGCAACTTTATGGTGTTGGGAAAGTGACTGAAGTCAAGCTGTCAGATCAGGACGAATAATATTGCTGATTCTTATTTGGATCTTATCAAGGAGCTCAAGGTAAATAGCAGGGGCACTGAATCATATGTGGTATCAATATTGTAAGCATGAATAAATGATAGATCTATAGATATCTAAGATTGATTCTGGAGAGAAAAATTGTCTTGCATGACATAGTGAACCAACTTTCTTAGCTGCTGACCTAACAATGGATTCAATATAGTCTTTCCACTTCATGTCAGCTGGGAACCTTAGCCCAAGAAGGCATGACAAGTCACTTTCCTGGAGGTTAGAAGGCAGAGAGGCATCTCTCAGATGATTAATGGAGAAAAGTTTCATTTAGGAGGTGTTAAAAGTGACAACACATCTAAGCTCTAGCTAATGATGATCTCGGGGTAGTTTTGGACACCAGCTGCCATCTTGTTAGACTGATCTGCCTTACAGTCAAGGCAGGAGTAAAAGGTTGTGTCATCAGCATAGATGCCAAGTTGTGAGCTGATTTCATCAGAAAGATTGTAAATGAAAATTTAAAAAAGGGAAGGACCACTGGTGTTAATTTAAAAGGATCAAGACGAGTGGCCAATCAGGATAACTTTCATTTCATGATTAGATAAGAAAGACTGGATCAACTAAAAAATATGTCCAGAGACACTGTAACTTTTCAGTTTGTGGAGAAAAACTGCATGGTAGACCTTGTCAATGGCTTTTGAGTTATTTGGCCTGCACACTTTCCATGTCTATTGAACAGGAGTAGAGGTTCATTCCTTGTTATCTGATAAGGATATAGTTTTCTACTGGGGCCACAATGATTTAACTAAAGTTTTGGTGATCGGACTAACCAGTGGCTGGGACTTTTCATTGTCAGGGTACTGGGGTGGCAGTTTACTAGCTGCTGCTTCTGACTAGTTGTTAGGTGCCTTAAGTCTTTGGTAGTGCATAAAATCAGGATATTTCTAGTGCCATGTTGCACATGGGTAGATGTCTCTGCATGTATTACCCTGATGTCCCTGCATGTATTACTGGTGTGCAACACTGAGGCCACATTATGTTACGTTCTCAACCATTCACTAGCTGATTTCTATCAAATTAGGAGCAAAAGCATTAATAGTGAGCAAAAAGAGAAACAAGTTAACAGGAAGACAGTAGATAGACTGACATCACATTTAAATTTTTGCAGATTAGATTGTAGGGAAATAAAGCTATTAATAACTAATTTTTATTTCATTTCATTTATTGTTTTTATTTTACATTATCTGTCCTTGAATATCTTTATTTTTAAAAATTCTTACATGTAATGATAGAGTTAATTGTATATTTGTTTGTGTAAGAGTGTTCATCTGCACATGTACACACATAGATGTATCAGTCAATCAGTTAAGTGCCATACGTGATACAAGCTTGGGCAATCATGTTTTACAAGAGACATGACTGACTGAGCAGAAGATTTTCCTGCAGTAGGTTGCAATTACTTTCTGCAGTATAACTGATTGCCAACCAAGGCTAGAGAACCCAATTTGTCCTGCTATTCAGTCCATAGATGGAGAGAAAAGAGCTGGATTAATACCTTTCCCAAAGGTATTTCTTCGTAAGTGAATGAAACAAATTTGACTGGAATTCGAACTTGTCTCTCCAATTTCTTATTTCAAACAAATATCCATTGAGGAGAATGAACAATAAAAGAACAAGAATTAAGAAGACAGAAGATAATGACTGACATTGCATTTAAATTTTTGAAGGTCAAAGTTGACTGGGAAGCAAGAAGCCCTAAGAAAGTTCTACAAATGAGAAATGCAAAAAAAGAAACTGTTGCCATAGAAATTACAGGTAGATTTTAGTGATTTCAACCATAAAATTTTGAGACCTTACTTCCAATCTAATAAAGCACTTAAATTCCTTAAGTTTAGGTACCATAGAACAAGGGTGGGCAATTTATGGCTCACAGGACACATGCAGCTTGCCACAAAGTTTTCAGTGGCCTGCAAAAGCATTAAGGAAAAATCTTTAAATCTAAAATTTTCTCCAACTTATCATGGTAAATGTTAGTGCTGACAAATTTCCATGTTTGAAGAGTTTTGCCTGGAAAATGTTTTGTATTTTTGGATCCACATTTATGAATAAAGTTTTTCTTGTATGAACATCAACATAAGTAAAAATAGATCTTCTCTGACTGACGTAAACATGCAGGCAGTGATGAAGATTGCAACAAGCAACTTCACTCCTGATTTCAAAAGACTTGTTGAAAAGTTTAAGAGGTTACATTTGTCTTATAGAATTTCTTGTGCTGAATGAAATGCATTTACACATGAACAGTTTTATTAAAACATTTTCTGTGTACCATTATTGTTTTTGTTTCATTTATTTATTACTGCGTTGTGGTACAGTGGATATTGACACAGAACAAGACATTGGGGTGCCAAGTTTGAATTTCAGTTGAATTCCTTGCATTCACTTATGCACAAATACCCTTGAGAAAGGTACTAATCTGTATCTTCCCCTCAGTTATGGGTTAAATAATAGGACAGATTGGGTTCTATAGCCTTGGCTGACAACCTGTCTACTGCAGAAAGCCATGGCAACCTACTGTGGAGTAATCTTCTGCCCATTCAATCATGTCTCTATTGAGACATGATTGCCCAAAGTGTGTATCACATGCAACACTTAACTGACTGACTGATTATATTATGCTAAAAGAATTGCAAATTTTTACACCACGACCTGAACTAGTGAAAGAGGCTTTCTAAAAGCAAACAAAAAATGGGAAAATTTTGTTACAAATGAAAAGATTGGATTGCTATGTGATATCCATCGATATGGCAGTGAATGATGAACAATATCCCCCACAGATGAGGAAGAAATGAGAAGTGTATATACTTTACATTTACACTTTGCATTAAATGAAATATTTTTTTTTTAATCATTTCAACCCAAGCAAGGGGCTACATAAAAGAGTTGAAGTATTAGACAGGAGGAGAGTGAAGAGAAAGATGAACCATCTACAGCGGGTGAAAGAGAAAGGGCCAGAGAAGGATGTGAACATTGAAGTAAAGACAGTTGCAAAGGTAGAGAGAAAAGGAAAAGAAGAACAATATACACGGGGTGATGTTGAAGGAGCTGGTACATAAGAAGTAGGACGGAGGAGAGTTAAGAGAAGATGCAAAGGTGGAGAGGAAGGGCAATGTGGGAGGTAATTAATTTTGGGGGAGCTGGTACATAAGAGTATTAGGATGGAGGGAGAGTTAAGAGAAAGATGCAAAGGTAGAGAAAAGAACAATATAGGGGTGATGTTGAAGGAGCTGGTACATAAGAAGTATTAGGACGGAGGGAGAGTTAAGAAGATGCAAAGGTAGAGAGAAGAGGACAATATACACGGGGTGATGTTCAAGAGCTGGTACATAAGAAGTGATAGGACGGAGAGAGGATTAGAGAAAGATGCAAGGTAGAGAGAAAAGAGAGAAAGAACAATATACACGGGGTGATGTTGAAGGAGCTGGTACATAAGAAGTATTGGGATGGAGGAGAGTTAAGAGAGAAAGGAGTAAAGGTGAGAAAGGAAAAGAACAATATACACGGGGTGATGTTGAGGGAGCTGGTACATAAGAAGTAGTAGGACGGAGAGTTAAGAGAAAGATGCCAAAGGTAGAAAGGAAAGAGAACAATACTAGGGGGTGATGTTGAAGGAGCTGAGTACACATAAGAAGTATTGGGATGGAGGAGAGTTAAGAGAAAGATGCAAAGGTAGAAAGGAAAAGAACAATATACACGGGGTGATGTTGAAGAGCTGGTAGAAGTATTAGGATGGAGGAGAGTTAAGAAAGATGCAAAGGTAGAGAGAAAGGAAAAGGACAATATACACGGGGTGATGTTCAAAGGGTAGTACATAAGAAGTATTAGGACGGAGGAGAGTTAAGAGAAAGATACAAGGTAGAGAGAAAGGAAAAAGAACAATATACACGGGGTGATGTTGAAGGAGCTGTGGTACATAAGAAGTATTAGGATGGAGGAGAGTTAAGAAGATGCAAAGGTAGAGAGAAAGGAAAAGGACAATGTCTGCGAGGTGATGTTCAAGGAGCTGGTACATAAAGAAGTATTAGGACGGAGGAAGTTCAGAAGATGCAAAGGTAGAGAGAAAGAGAAAAGACAATATACACGGGGGTGATGATGTTGAAGGAGCTGGTACATAAGAAGTATTAGGATGGAGGAGAGTTAAGAGAAAGATGCAAAGGTGAGAGAAGAGGAAAAGGACAATACTGCAGGGGTGATGGGAAGCTGATTGTAGAAGTATTAGGACGGGAGGAGAGTGAGAGAAGATGCAAGGGAGTAGAGAGAAAGGAAAAGAAGGCTGTGCTCTGCAGGGTGATGTTTGAAGGAGCTGGTACATAAGAAGTATTGGGATGGAGGAGGATTAGAGAAAGATGCAAAGGTAGAAAGGAAAAGAACAATATACACGGGGTGATGTTCAGGAGCTGGTACATAAGAAGTATTAGGACGGAGGGAAGTTAAGAGAAGATGCAAAGGTAGAGAGAAAGGAAAAGGACAATATACAGGGGTGATGTTCAAGGAGCTGGTACATAAGAAGTATTAGGACGGAGGAGAGTTAAAGAGAAAGAAAGATACAAAGGTAGAGAGAAAGGAAAAGAACAATATACACGGTGATGTTGAAGGAGCTGTTACATAAGAAGTAGTAGGATGGAGGAGAGTTAAGAAGATGCAAAGGTAGAGAGAAAGGAAAAGAACAATATACACGGGGTGATGTTGAAGGAGCTGGTACATAAGAAGTATTGCGGTGGAGGGGAGAGTTAAGAGAGAAAGATGCAAAGGTAGAGAGAAAGGAAAAGGACAATATACACGGGGTGATGTTCAAGGAGCTGGTACATAAGAAGTATTGGGACGGAGGAGAGTTAAGAGAAAAGATGCAAAGGTAGAGAAAGGAAAAGAACAATATACGGGGTGATGTTGAAGGAGCTGGTACATAAGAAGTATTAGGGGGCCAGGGAGGGAGAGTTAAGAGAAAGATGCAAGGTAGAGAGAAAGGAAAAGAACAATATACACGGGGTGATGTTGAAGGAGCTGGTACATAAAAGTATTAGGATGGAGGAGAGTTAAGAGAAAGATGCAAAGGTAGAGAGAAAGGAAAAGAACAAGATACCCCGAGGGGGTGATGTTCAAGGAGCTGGTACATAAGAAGTATTAGGACGGGAGGGAGAGTTAAGAGAAAGGTCTGCAAGGTAGAGAGAAAGGAAAAGGACAATATACACGGGGTGATGTTCAAGGCACAGTACATAAGAAGTATTAGGACGGAGGAGGATTCAGAAAAGATGCAAAGGTAGAGAGAAGAAAGAACAATGTACAGGGGTGATGTTGAAGGAGCTGGTACATAAAGTATTAGGATGGAGGAAGTTAAAGAAGATGCTGCAAGAGTGAGAGAAAGGAAAAGAACAATATACACAGGGTGATGTTGAAGGGCACAGACACATAAGAAGTATTAGGATGGAGGAGAGTTAAGAGAAAGATGCAAGACAGAGAGAAAGGAAAAGAACAATATACACGGGGTGATGTTAGAGGAGCTGGTACATAAATCATAGGATGGAGGAGAGTTAAAAAGAGAAAGATGCAAGGCAGAGAGAAAGGAAAAGGACAATTATACCGGGGTGATGTTGAAGGGCTGGTACCAAGTATTAGGATGGAGAGGAGAGTTAAGAGAAAGATGCAAAGGTAGAGAAAAGGAAAGGACAATATACACGGGGTGATGTTGAAGGAGCTGGTACAGAAGTATTAGGATGGAGGAGGATTAAGAGAAAGATGCAAAGGTAGAGAGAAAGGAGAAGGACAATATACACGGGGTGATGTTGAAGGAGCTGGTACATAAGAAGTATTAGGACGGAGGAGAGTTAAGAGAAAGATGCAAAGGTAGAGAGAAAGGAAAAGAACAATATACACGGGGTGATGTTGAGAGGAGCTGGTACATAAGAAGTATTGGGATGGAGGAAGTTAAGAGAAAGATGCAAGGTAAGGAAGAAAGGAAAAGGACAATATGCAGGGTGATGTTGAAGGAGCTGGTATAAGAAGTATTAGGAGACGGAGGAGAGTTAAGAGAAAGATGCAAGGTAGAGAGAAAGGAAAAGAACAATATACACGGGGTGATGTTGGAAAGACTGTTACATAAGAAGTATTAGGATGGAGGAAGTTAAGAGAAAGATGCAAAGGTAGAGAGAAAGGAAAAGAACAATATACACGGGGTGATGTTGGAGGAGCTGGTACATAAGAAGTGTAGGATGGAGGAAGTTAAGAAGAAGATCGAGTAGAAGAAAGAGGAAAAAGGACAATATACACGGGGTGATGTTGAAGGAGCTGGTACATAAGAAGTATTAGGATGGAGGAGAGTTAAGAAAGATGCAAAGGTAGAGAGAAAGGGAAAAGGACAATATACGGGGTGATGTTGAAGGAGCTAGTACATAAAGAAGTATTAGGATGGAGGAGAGTTAAGAGAAAGATGCAAAGGTAGAGAGAAAAGGAAAAGGACAATATACACGGGGTGATGTTGAAGGAGCTGATACATAAGAAGTATTAGGACGGAGAAGGTTAAGAGAAAGATGCAGAGTGAAGAGAAAGGAAAAAGAACAATATACACGGGGTGATGTTGAAGGAGCTGGTACATAAGAAGTATTAGGATGGAGGAGAGTTAAAGAGAAAGATGCAAAGGTAGAGAGAAGAAGGACAATATACACGGGTGATGTTGAAGGAGCTGGTACATAAGAAGAGTATTAGGACGGAGGAGAGGATGAAAGATGCAAAGGTGAAGAAAAGGAAAAAGAACAATGTACAGGGTGATGTTGAAGGAGCTGGTACATAAGAAGTGTTGGAATGGAGGAGAGTTAAAGAAGAGATGCAAGGTAGAGAGAAAGGAAAAGAACAATATGCAGGGTGATGTTGAAGGAGCTGGTACATAAGAAGTATTAGGATGGGAAGGTGATTAAGAGAAAGATGTAAAGTGAGAGAAAGGAAAAGGACAATATACACGGGGTGATGTTGAAGGAGCTGGTACATAAAGAAGTATTAGGACGGAGGAGAGTTAAGAGAAAGATGCAAAGGTAGAGAGAAAAGGAAAGAACAATATACACGGGGTGATGTTCAAGGAGCTGGTACATAAGAAGTATTAGGATGGAGAGAGGATTAAAAAGAGAAAGATGCAAAGGTAGAGAGAAAGAGAAGAACAATATGCAGGGTGATGTTGAAGGAGCTGGTACATAAGAAGTATTAGGACGGAGGAGGATTTAAAAGAAAGATGCAAAGGTAGAAGAGAAAGAACAATATACACGGGGTGATGTTGAAGGAGCTGGTACATAAGAAGTATTAGGATGGAGGAGAGTTAGAAGAAGAAGATGCAAAGGTAGAGAGAAAGGAAAAGGACAATATACACGGGGTGATGTTGAAGGAGCTGGTACATAAGAAGTATTAGGACGGAGGAGAGTTAAGAGAAAGATCAAAGGTAGAGAGAAAGGAAAAGAACAATATACACGGGGTGATGTTGAAGGAGCTGGTACATAAGAAGTATTAGGATGGAGAGTTAAGAAAGATGCAAAGGTAGAGAGAAGGACAATATACACGGGGTGATGTTGAAGGAGCTGGTACATAAGAAGTATTAGGATGGAGGAGAGTTAAGAGAAAGATGCAAAGGTAGAGAGAAAGGAAAAGGACAATATACACGGGGTGATGTTGAAGGAGCTGGTACATAAGAAGTATTAGGATGGAGGAGAGTTAAGAGAAAGATGCAAAGGTAGAGAGAGGACAATATGGGGTGATGTTGAAGGAGCTGGTACATAAGAAGTATTAGGACGGAGGAGAGTTAAGAGAAAGATGCAAGGTAGAGAAGAAGAACAATACTAGGGTGATGTTGAAGGAGCTGGTACATAAGAAGTAGGATGGAGGAGAGTTAAGAGAAAGATGCAAGGTAGAGAGAAAGGAAAAGGACAATGTACACGGGGTGATGTTGAAGGAGCTGGTGACATAAGAAGTATTAGGACGGAGGAGAGTTAGAAGATGTAGTGAGAGAAGGAAAGAACAATATACACGGGGTGATGTTGAAGGAGCTGGTACATAAAGTATTAGGATGGAGAGTTAAGAGAAAGATGCAGTGAGAAAGAGCAATATACACGGGGGTGATGTTGGAGGGACTGGTACATAAGAAGTATTAGGATGGAGGAGAGTTAAGAGAAAGATGCAAAGGTAGAGAGAAAAGGAAAAGGACAATATACCCAGGGTGAGTGAAGGAGCTGGTACATAAAGTATTGGGATGGAGGAGAGTTAAGAGGAAAGATGCAAGAGTAGAGAGAAAGGAGAAGGACAATGTCAGGGTGATGTTGAAGGAGCTGGTACATAAGAAGTATTATGGATGGAGGAGAGAGTTAGAAAGATGCAAAGGTAGAGAAAGGAAAAGGACAATATACACGGGGGTGATGTTGAAGAGCTGGTACATAAGTATTAGGACGGAGGGAGGTTAAGAGAAAGATGCAAAGGTAGAGAAAGAAGGAAAAGACATTGTACGGGGTGATGTTGAAGGAGCTGGTACATAAGAAGTAGGATGGAGGAGAGTTGAAAGAATGCAAAGGTAGAGAGAAAGGAAAGGACAATGTATACACGGGGTGATGTTGAAGGAGCTGGTACATAAGAAGTATTAGGACGGAGGAGAGTTAAGAGAGAAAGATACAAGGTAGAGAAAAGGAAAAGAACAATATACACGGGGTGATGTTGAAGGAGCTGGTACTAAAAGTATTAGGACGGAGGAAGTTGAGAGAAAGATGCAAAGGTAGAGAGAAAGGAAAAGAACAATATACACGGGGTGATGTTGAAGGAGCTGGTACATAAGAAGTGATAGGATGGAGGAGAGTTAGAAGAAGAAGATGCAAGGTAGAGAGAAGGAAAAGGACAATACACGGGGTGATGTTGAAGGAGCTGGTACATAAGAAGTATTGGGAGAAATGAGAGAGTTAAGAGAAAGATGCAAGGTAGAGAGAAAGGAAAGAACAATATACACGGGGTGATGTTCAAGGAGCTGGTACATAAGAAGTATTAGGATGGAGGAGAGTTAAGAGAAAGATGCAAAGGTAGAGAGAAAGGAAAAGAACAATATACACGGGGTGATGTTGAAGGAGCTGGTACATAAGAAGTATTAGGACGGAGGAGAGTTAAGAGAAAGATGCAAAGGTAGAGAGAAAGGAAAAGAACAATATACACGGGGTGATGTTGAAGGAGCTGGTACATAAGAAGTATTAGGATGGAGGAGAGTTAAGAGAAAGATGCAAAGGTAGAGAGAAAGGAAAAGGACAATATACACGGGGTGATGTTGAAGGAGCTGGTACATAAGAAGTATTAGGACGGAGGAGAGTTAAGAGAAAGATGCAAAGGTAGAGAGAAAGGAAAAGAACAATATACACGGGGTGATGTTGAAGGAGCTGGTACATAAGAAGTATTAGGACGGAGGAGAGTTAAGAGAAAGATGCAAAGGTAGAGAGAAAGGAAAACAATATACACGGGGTGATGTTGAAGGAGCTGGTACATAAGAAGTATTAGGACGGAGGAGAGTTAAGAGAAAGATGCAAAGGTAGAGAGAAAGGAAAAGAACAATATACACGGGGTGATGTTGAAGGAGCTGGTACATAAGAAGTATTAGGATGGAGGAGAGTTAAGAGAAAGATGCAAAGGTAGAGAGAAAGGAAAAGGACAATATACACGGGGTGATGTTGAAGGAGCTGGTACATAAGAAGTATTAGGACGGAGGAGAGTTAAGAGAAAGATGCAAAGGTAGAGAGAAAGGAAAAGAACAATATACACGGGGTGATGTTGAAGGAGCTGGTACATAAGAAGTATTAGGATGGAGGAGAGTTAAGAGAAAGATGCAAAGGTAGAGAGAAAGGAAAAGGACAATATACACGGGGTGATGTTGAAGGAGCTGGTACATAAGAAGTATTAGGACGGAGGAGAGTTAAGAGAAAGATGCAAAGGTAGAGAGAAAGGAAAAGAACAATATACACGGGGTGATGTTGAAGGAGCTGGTACATAAGAAGTATTAGGACGGAGGAGAGTTAAGAGAAAGATGCAAAGGTAGAGAGAAAGGAAAAGTACAATATACACGGGGTGATGTTGAAGGAGCTGGTACATAAGAAGTATTAGGACGGAGGAGAGTTAAGAGAAAGATGCAAAGGTAGAGAGAAAGGAAAAGAACAATATACACGGGGTGATGTTGAAGGAGCTGGTACATAAGAAGTATTAGGACGGAGGAGAGTTAAGAGAAAGATGCAAAGGTAGAGAGAAAGGAAAAGAACAATATACACGGGGTGATGTTGAAGGAGCTGGTACATAAGAAGTATTAGGACGGAGGAGAGTTAAGAGAAAGATGCAAAGGTAGAGAGAAAGGAAAAGAACAATATACACGGGGTGATGTTGAAGGAGCTGGTACATAAGAAGTATTAGGACGGAGGAGAGTTAAGAGAAAGATGCAAAGGTAGAGAGAAAGGAAAAGAACAATATACACGGGGTGATGTTGAAGGAGCTGGTACATAAGAAGTATTAGGACGGAGGAGAGTTAAGAGAAAGATGCAAAGGTAGAGAGAAAGGAAAAGAACAATATACACGGGGTGATGTTGAAGGAGCTGGTACATAAGAAGTATTAGGATGGAGGAGAGTTAAGAGAAAGATGCAAAGGTAGAGAGAAAGGAAAAGGACAATATACACGGGGTGATGTTGAAGGAGCTGGTACATAAGAAGTATTAGGACGGAGGAGAGTTAAGAGAAAGATGCAAAGGTAGAGAGAAAGGAAAAGAACAATATACACGGGGTGATGTTGAAGGAGCTGGTACATAAGAAGTATTAGGACGGAGGAGAGTTAAGAGAAAGATGCAAAGGTAGAGAGAAAGGAAAAGAACAATATACACGGGGTGATGTTGAAGGAGCTGGTACATAAGAAGTATTAGGACGGAGGAGAGTTAAGAGAAAGATGCAAAGGTAGAGAGAAAGGAAAAGAACAATATACACGGGGTGATGTTGAAGGAGCTGGTACATAAGAAGTATTAGGACGGAGGAGAGTTAAGAGAAAGATGCAAAGGTAGAGAGAAAGGAAAAGAACAATATACACGGGGTGATGTTGAAGGAGCTGGTACATAAGAAGTATTAGGACGGAGGAGAGTTAAGAGAAAGATGCAAAGGTGAGAGAAAGGAAAAGAACAATATACATGGGGTGATGTTGAAGGAGCTGGTACATAAGAAGTATTGGGACGGAGGAGAGTTAAGAGAAAGATGCCAAAGGTAGAAGAAGAGCAATATACACGGGGTGATGTTGAAGGAGCTGTTACATAAGAAGTATTTGGATGGAGGAGAGTTAAGAGAAAGATGCAAAGGTAGAGAGAAAGGACAATACTGCAGGGGTGATGTTGAAGGAGCTGGTACATAAAGAAGAAGTATTAGGACGGAGGAGAGTTAAAGAAGGTACAAGGTAGAGAGAAAGAACAATACACGGGGTGATGTTGAAGGAGCTGGTACATAAGAAGTATTAGGACGGAGGAGAGTGCAAGAAAGGTAAAGGTAGAGAGAAAGGAAAAGAACAATATGCACGGGGTGATGTTGAAGGAGCTGGTACATAAAGTATTAGGACGGAGGAGAGTTAAAGAGAAAGATGCAAAGGTAGAGAAAGGAAAAGAACAATATACACGGGGTGATGACGGAAAGAATGACATAAGAAGTATTAGGACGGAGGAGAGTTAAGAGAAAGATGCAAAGGTAGAGAGAAAGGAAAAGAACAATATACACGGGGTGATGTTGAAGGAGCTGGTACATAAGAAGTATTAGGACGGAGGAGAGTTAAAGAGAAGATGAGAGTGAGAAAGGAAAAAGAGCAATATGCACGGGGTGATGTTGAAGGAGCTGGTACATAAGAAGTATTGGGATGGAGGAGAGTTAAGAAAAGATGCAAAGGTAAGAAAGAAGGACAATATACACGGGGTGATGTTGAAGGAGCTGGTACATAAAGAAGTATTAGTGGGAAGAGTTAAAGAGAAAGATGCAAAGGTAGAGAGAAAGGAAAAGAACAGTAACACACGGGGTGATGTTCAAGGAGCTGGTACATAAGAAGTATTAGGACGGAGGAGAGTTAAAGAAAGAGAAAGATGCAAAGGTAGAGAGAAAGGAAAGAACAATATACACGGTGATGTTGAAGGAGCTGAAAAGGTACATAAGAAGTATTAGGACGGAGGAGAGTTAAAGAAAGATGCAAGGTAGAGGAAAGGAAAAGAACAATATACACGGGGTGATGTTGAAGGAGCACATGCTAAGAAGTATTAGGACGGAGGAGAGTTAAGAGAAAGATGCAAAGGTAGAGAAAGAGGAAAAAGGACAATATACACGGTGGTGTTGAAGGAGCTGGTACAGAAGTATAGGACGGAGGAGGAGTTACAAGAGAAAGATGCAAAGGTAGAGAGAAAGGAAAAGAACAATGTACACGGGGTGATGTTGAAGGAGCTGGTACATAAGAAGTATTAGGACGGAGAGAGTTAAGAGAAAGATACAAGGTAGAAGAAAGAAAAGAACAATATACACGGGGTGATGTTGAAGGAGCTGGTACATAAGAAGTATTAGGACGGAGGAGAGTTAAGAAAAGATGCAAAGGTAGAGAGAAAGGAAAAGAACAATATACACGGGGTGATGTTGAAGGAGCTGGTACATAAGAAGTATTAGGACGGAGGAGAGTTAAGAGAAAGATGCAAAGGTAAGAAAGAGAGAAAGGACAATATACACGGGGTGATGTTGAAGGAGCTGGTACATAAGAAGTATTAGGACGGAGGAGAGTTAAGAGAAGAAGATGCAAGGTAGAGAGAAAGGAAAAGAACAATATCCACACGGGGTGATGTTGAAGGAGCTGGTACATAAGAAGTCGTAGGACGGAGGAGAGTTAGAGAAAGATGCCAAGGTAGAGAGAAAGGAAAGAACAATATAGGGGTGATGTTGAAGGAGCTGGTACATAAGAAGTATTAGGATGGAGGAGAGTTAAGAGAAAGATGCAAGAGTGAGAAAAGGAAAAGGACAATATTTACACGGGGGTGATGTTGAAGGAGCTGGTACTAAGAAGTATTAGGACGGAGGGGGTGAAAAGATGCAAAGGTAGAGAGAAAGGAAAGGACAATATACACGGGGTGATGTTGAAGGAGCTGGTACATAAGAAGTATTAGGATGGAGGGGAGAGTTAAGAGAAAGATGCAAGGGTAGAGAGAAAGGAAAAGGACAATATACACGGGGTGATGTTGAAGGAGCTGGTACATAAGAAGTATTAGGACGGAGGAGAGTTAAAAGAGAAAGATGCAAAGAGTGAAGAAGAGAAAGAACAATATACACGGGGTGATGTTGAAGGAGCTGGTACATAAGAAGTATTAGGACGGAGGAGAGTTAAGAGAAAGATGCAAAGGTAGAGAAAGAACAATATACACGGGGTGATGTTGAAGGAGCTGGTACATAGAAGTATTAGGACGGAGAGTTGAGAAAGATGCAAAGGTAGGAGAAAGAACAATATAGGGGTGATGTTAGGGAGTGGTACATAAGAAGTATTGGGACGGAGGAGAGTTAAGAGAAAGATGCAAAGGTAGGGAGAGAGAAGGAAAAGAACAATATACACGGGGTGATGTTGGAAGGAGCTGGTACATAAGAAGTATTAGGACGGAGGAGAGTTAAGAGAAAGATGCAAGGTAGAGAGAAGGAAAGAACAATATACACGGGGTGATGTTGAAGGAGCTGGTACATAAGAAGTATTAGGACGGAGGAGAGTTAAGAAAGATGCAAAAGGTGAGAAAGGAAAGAACAATATACACGGGGTGATGTTGAAGAGGAGCTGGTACTAAGAAGTATTGGGACGGAGGAGAGTTAAGAGAAAGATGCAGATGAGAGAGAAAAGAACAGTATACACGGGGTGATGTTGAAGGAGCTGGTACATAAGAAGTATTAGGACGGAGGAGAGTTAAGAGAAAGATGCAAAGGTGAAAGGAAAGGACAATATACACGGGGTGATGTTGAAGGAGCTGGTACATAAGAAGTATTAGGGTGGGAGGAGAGTTAAGAGAAAGATGCAAGGTAGAGAGAAAGAGAAAGAACAATACCACAGGTGATGTTGAAGGAGCTGGTACATAAGAAGTATTAGGACGGAGGAGAGTTAAGAAAGATACAAAGGTAGAGAGAAAGAGGAAAAAGACAATATACATGGGGTGATGTTGAAGGAGCTGGCACATAAGAAGTATTAGGACGGAGGAGAGCGAGAGAAAGATGCAAAGGTAGAGAGAAAGGAAAGGAACAATATACACGGGGTGATGTTGAAGGAGCTGGTACATAAGAAGTATTAGGATCAGAGGAGAGCAGAGAGAAAGATGCAAAGGTAGAGAGAAAGGAAAAGAACAATATACACGGTGATGTTGAAGGAGCTGGTACACAAGAAGTATTAGGACGGAGGAGAGTTAAGAGAAAGATGCAAAGGTAGAGAGAGAAAGGAAAAGAACAATATACACGGGGTGATGTTGAAGGAGTCAGTACACAAGAAGTATTAGGATGGAGGAGAGCAGAGAAAGATGCAAAGGTAGAGAGAAAGGAAAAGAACAAATATACACGGGGTGATGAAGGAGCTGGCACATAAGAAGTATTAGGATGGAGGAGAGTTAAGAGAAAGATGCAAAGGTAGTAGAGAAAGGAAAAGGACAATATACACGGTGACAAGCCCGATGAGCTGGTACATGTTGAAGTATTAGGACGGAGGAGAGTTAAGAGAAAGATGCATGTAGAGACAAAGGAAAAGAACAATATACACGGGGTGATGTTGAAGGAGCTGGTAACATGGGTAGCGGTATGGATGGAGGAGAGCAGAGAAAGATGCAAAGGTAGAGAGAAAGGAAAAGAACAATATACACGGGGTGATGTTGAAGGAGCTGGTACATAAGAAGTATTAGGACGGAGGAGAGTTAAGAGAAAGATGCAAAGGTAGAGAGAGAAAGGAAAAGAACAACATACACGGTGATGTTGAAGGAGCTGGTACATAAGAAGTGTTTAGGATGGAGGAAGAGTTAAGAGAAAGATGCAAAAAGGTAGAGAGAAAGGAAAAGGACAATATACATGGGCAGATGTTCAAGGAGCTGGCACATAAGAAGTATTAGGACGGACAGAGTGAAGAGAAAGACAGACAGAGAGAGAAAGAAAAGAACAACATACACGGGGGTGATGAAGGAGCTGGGTACACAAGAAGGCTAGGATGGAGGAGAGTTAA
Source organism: Ascarosepion bandense (assembly GCA_037127315.1). Classification (NCBI taxonomy): domain Eukaryota; kingdom Metazoa; phylum Mollusca; class Cephalopoda; order Sepiida; family Sepiidae; genus Ascarosepion; species Ascarosepion bandense. Next base: position 4,422,748 of record JBBBDQ010000460.1, on the reverse strand, counting down.
GAGAAAGAGTGCAAAGGTAGAGAGAAAGGGGGAAAGAATAAATACATAATGTACATAGATAAGCGAGAGCCAGGCAGAAGAAGTATTAGATGGAGGGAGAGTAAGAGAAAGACAAAGGGAGAGAAAGGAAAGAACAATATACACGGGGTGATGTTGAAGGAGTCACACACAGAAGTATTAGGATGAGGAGAGTTAAGAGAAAGATGGGTAAGCGAGAGAGAAAGGAAAAGAACAACATACGGTGATGTTGAAGGAGCTGGTACATAAGAAGTTAATAGGACGGAGGAGAGCGAGAGAAAGATGCAAAGGTAGAGAGAAAGGGAAAAGAACAATATACACGGGGTGATGTTGAAGGAGCGAGAAGATAGGCATTAGGATGGAGGAGAGTTAAGAGAAAGATGCAAAGGTAGAGAGAAAGGAAAAAGAACAATATACACGGTGGATGTTGAAGGAGCTGGTACATAAGAAGACAGATGAATGGAGAGTTAAGAGAAAGATGCAAAGGGAGAGAGAAAGGAAAAGAACAATAGAAGGCTGTGTGATACATGAGCTGGGTGCGATACATATTAGGATGGATGGAGAGTTAAGAGAAAGATGCAAAGGTAGAGAGAAAGGGAAAGAACAATATACACGGGGTGATGTTGAAGGAGCTGGGTAAGTATGTTAGCGAGATGGAGGGAGAGGCAGAGAAAGATGTACATAGAGAAAGGAAAAGAACAACAGGCACAGTGATGTTGAAGGAGTCATACATAAGAAGTATTAGGACGGAGGAGAGTTAAGAGAAAGATGCAAAGGTAGAGAGAAAGGAAAAGAACAATACACACGGGGTGATGTTGAAGGAGCTGGTACATAAGAAGTATTAGGATGGAGGGAGAGTTAAGAGAAAGATGCAAAGGTAGAGAGAAAGGAAAAGAACAATATACACGGGGTGATGCTGAAGGAGCTGGTACATAAGAAGGGACAGACGGAGAGTTAAGAGAAAGATGCAAAGGTAGAGAGAAAGGAAAAGGACAATATACACGGGGTGATGTTCAAGGAGCTGGTACATGGGTAAGCGATTAGGACGGAGGAGAGTTAAGAGAAAGAGATGCACAGAGAAAGGAAAAGGACAATATACACGGTGATGTTGAAGGAGCTGGTACATAAGAAGTATTAGATGAAAGAGAGCAAGGAGAAAGATGCAAAGGTAGAAAGAGAAAGGAAAAGAACAACATACACAAGATGTTGAAGGAGCTGGTACATAAGAAGTATTAGGATGAGGAGAGTTAAGAGAAAGATGCAAAGGTAGAGAGAAAGGAAAAGAACAATATACACGGGGTGATGTTGAAGGAGCTGGTACATAAGAAGTATTAGGATGATAGAGAGTTAAGAGAAAGATGCAAAGGTAGAGAGAAAGGAAAAAGAACATATACACGGGGTGATGTTGAAGGAGCTGGGTGGCATAAGAAGTATTAGGATGGAGTAGAGTTAAGAGAAAGATGCCAGAGAAAGGAAAAGGACAATATACACGGGGTGATGTTGAAGGAGCTGGTACATAAGAAGTATTAGGACTTGAGGAGAGTTATGCAGAAAGATGCAAAGGTAGAGAGAAAGGAAAGAACAATATACACGGGGTGATGTTGAAGGAGCTGGTACATACAAACATTAGGATTTGGAGAGAGCGAGAGAAAGAAAGATGCAAAGGTAGGGAGAGAAAATAGGCAGACACACACACGGTGATGTTGAAAGAGCTATGTTGAGCAAGAAGCAATAGGACGGAGGGAGAGTTAAGAGAAAGATGTAAAGGTAGAGAGAAAGGAAAAGAACAATATACACGGGTGATGTTGAAGGAGCTGGTACATAAGAAGTATTAGGATGGAGGAGAGTTAAGAAAGATGCAAAGGTAGAGAGAAAGGAAAAAGAACAATATACACGGTGATGTTGAAGGGAGCTGAAACATAAGAAGTATTAGGATGGAGGAGGTTAAGAGAAAGATGCAAAGGGAGAGAGAAAGGAAAAGAACAACAGGCATGGGTGATGTTGAAGGAGCTGGCACACAAGAAGTATTAGGGAGGAGGAGAGTTAGAAGAGAAAGATGTATGTAGAGAGAAAGGAAGAAACAAGCGAGAGACACGAAGGATGGAAGGAGCTGCACATAAGTATAGAAGTATTAGGATGGAGGGAGACAGAGAAAGATGTGTGCGAGAGAGAAAGGGTACATACATACACGGGGTGATGTTGAAGGAGCTACATAAGAAGTATTAGGACGGAGAGTTAGAGAGAAAGATGCACAGAGAGAGAAAGGAAAATAACATACATTGTGTGATGTTATGAAGTGAGTTGTAATACAAGAAGTATTAGGATGGAGAGAGTTAAGAGAAAGATGTGTGGGTAGAGAGAAAGGAAAAGGACAATATACACGGGGTGATGTTGAAGGAGTTGGCATACAAGAAGTATTAGGATGGAGGAGAGTTAAGAGAAAGATGCAAAGGTAGAGAGAAAGGAAAAGAACAATATACACGGGTGATGTTGAAGGAGCTGTACATAGAAGATGATGGAGAGACAGAGAAAGATGCAAAGGTAGAGAGAAAGAAAGAATACATACACGCAGAAAGACAGAGCGAGAAAGAAAGAAACAGGGACGGAGAGAGTAAGAGAAAGATGCAAAGGCAGAGAGAAAGAAAGACAATATACATCGGGTGATGTTGAAGGAGCTGGTACACAAGAAGTATTAGGGATGGAGTGAGAGTTAAGAGAAAGATGCAAAGGTAGAGAGAAAGGAAAAGAACAACATACACGGGGTGATGTTGAAGGAGCTGGCACATAAGAAGTAGCTAGGATGAGGAGAAAGAAGAAAGATGCACAGAGAGAAAGGAAAAGAAGAATATACACGGGGTGATGTTGAAGGAGTCAGTACATAAGAAGTATTAGGACGGAGGAGAGGCAGAAAGAGAAAGATGCAAAGGTAGAGAAAGAAAAGAAACAATATACACGGGGTGGACATAAATGAGCTAGCACATAAGAAGTATTAGGATGGAGGAGAGTTAAGAGAAAGATGCAAAGGTAGAGAGAAAGGAAAAAGAACAACATACACGTGGTGATGTTGAAGGGAGTTTAAAAGTATAAGAAACATTAATGGAGGAGAGTTAAGAGAAAGATGCAAAGGTAGAGAGAAAGGAAAAGAACAACATACACGGGGTGATGTTGAAGGAGCTGGTACACAAGAAGTATTAGGATGGAGGAGAGTTAAGAGAAAGATGCACAGAGAGAAAGGAAAAGAACAATATACACGGGTGATGTTGAAGGAGCTGGTACATAAGAAGTATTAGGATGGAGGAGAGTTAAGAGAAAGATGCAAAGGTAGAGAGAAAGTGAAAGAACAATATACAGCGGGTGATGTTGAAGGACCTGGTACATAAGAAGTATTAGGATGGAGGAGAGTTAAGAGAAAGATGCAAAGGTAGAGAGAAAGGAAAAGAACAATATACACGGGGTGATGTTGAAGGAGCTGGTACATAAGAAGTATTAGGATGGAGGAGAGTTAAGAGAAAGATGCAAAGGTAGAGAGAAAGGAAAAGAACAATATACACGGGGTGATGTTGAAGGAGCTGGTACATAAGAAGTATTAGGATGGAGGAGAGTTAAGAGAAAGATGCAAAGGTAGAGAGAAAGGAAAAGAACAATATACACGGGGTGATGTTGAAGGAGCTGGTACATAAGAAGTATTAGGATGGAGGAGAGTTAAGAGAAAGATGCAAAGGTAGAGAGAAAGGAAAAGAACAATATACACGGGGTGATGTTGAAGGAGCTGGTACATAAGAAGTATTAGGATGGAGGAGAGTTAAGAGAAAGATGCAAAGGTAGAGAGAAAGGAAAAGAACAATATACACGGGGTGATGTTGAAGGAGCTGGTACATAAGAAGTATTAGGACGGAGGAGAGTTAAGAGAAAGATGCAAAGGTAGAGAGAAAGGAAAAGGACAATATACACGGGGTGATGTTGAAGGAGCTGGTACATAAGAAGTATTAGGATGGAGGAGAGTTAAGAGAAAGATGCAAAGGTAGAGAGAAAGGAAAAGGACAATATACACGGGGTGATGTTCAAGGAGCTGGTACATAAGAAGTATTAGGACGGAGGAGAGTTAAGAGAAAGATGCAAAGGTAGAGAGAAAGGAAAAGAACAATATACACGGGGTGATGTTGAAGGAGCTGGTACATAAGAAGTATTAGGATGGAGGAGAGTTAAGAGAAAGATGCAAAGGTAGAGAGAAAGGAAAAGGACAATATACACGGGGTGATGTTGAAGGAGCTGGTACATAAGAAGTATTAGGACGGAGGAGAGTTAAGAGAAAGATGCAAAGGTAGAGAGAAAGGAAAAGAACAATATACATGGGGTGATGTTGAAGGAGCTGGTACATAAGAAGTATTAGGACGGAGGAGAGTTAAGAGAAAGATGCAAAGGTAGAGAGAAAGGAAAAGAACAATATACACGGGGTGATGTTGAAGGAGCTGGTACATAAGAAGTATTAGGATGGAGGAGAGTTAAGAGAAAGATGCAAAGGTAGAGAGAAAGGAAAAGAACAAGATACCCGAGGGGTGATGTAGAAAGGGCTGGAGTTAAGTGGATAATAAATGGGAATTGACTTTGCACTTAAATTACCAACACAATGCATGTTGATTTCTTTCTCACAATAACTTTTTGATTACCATTGCCTGCAGGAATCTTTGGCATCTAAAACTGACCAAAACATTTGATGAGATACACAAGAAACAAAAGCTGAGCAAACAGCTAAAATGTAAAATCCACGGTGATTTGAATAACTCTTGGAATAATGTCAATAATTCATCTCAAAATTTTATAAATTGAGGCAAATGTATCAGCTGAAATCTAGTGATAAAATGTTAAGGATAGAAATCTCTTTTTATTTCTCAATATATTCTATCCCCTCAAGTCATGGGCAGTTATGACTATACAGCTTTCAAAGTATTGCCAAGAGTATTTATGCCAAATACAAGTTGGAGATACTAAAATCAAGGAGGTACAAAAATTTAAATACTTGGGAAGTATTCTAACAGAAGACGGAAAGTGCAACACATACATCCAAAGGCAAATTGGCATGGCAAATGATGCATTTCTGAAGTTGAGTAAAGTTTTAAGAAACCAGACAATTTCGCTAGAAACAAAGAATTGGATTGCTATGTGATGTCAGTTCTTCAATATGGCAGTGAATGCTGGACAATACCATCAAAGATGAAGGAAAAACTTGAAGCAACTGAAATGTAATTCTACAGAAGGATGCTGCGAATCTCATAAATCAAGTATGTGAGCAATGATGAGGTCTTGGAAATGATGGAAACAAAAAGGAAATTAATACTGAGCATCAGGAAGAGACAGCTGAAGTTCCTGGGACATGCAATGAGGAAGGAGGGCCTGGAGAACCTGATACTAACAGGCCAGATAGAGGGAAAAAGAGACAGGGGAAGCAATGGATAACATATTTGAAGGACCTAATCAGGTGGATGACGGAACGAGGATTGCATGGTGTAACAGGAGAAGGCGTGCTCAGAGCCACCAGGGATAGGGAAAAGTGGAAGGCCATGATCGCCTACGTCCTGAAGGGACAGGGCACATAGAAGAAGAAGTTCCTTTTGGTTTCCATTTCTCTTTAAAACTTTGTTGTTGCTCACATATTTAGTTCATGCTATTTTAAGTATCCTTCTGTAGAACCACATTACTGCTGTCCGTACCTTTTAATTCGAGCCTAAACCAGACCTGTGTCTACGTTTTTATTCTAGCCTAAAATAAATCTGTGTCTGTCTTATTGGTTCTAGCCTAAAACAAACCTGTGTCTACATTTTTATTCTAGCCTAAAATAAATCTGTGTCTATCTTATTGGTTCTAGCCTAAAACAAACCTGTGTCTACATTTTTATTCTAGCCTAAAATAAATCTGTGTCTATCTTTTTGGTCTAGCCTAAAACAGACATGTGTCTACCTTTTTGATTATAGCTTAAAAAAGAGATGTGTATCCTTCTGTAGAACTACATTACTGCTGTCTCACATTTTTTTCCTCACCTGTAGGGGATATTGTTCATCATTCACTGCTATATCGTTGGATATCACATAGCAATCCAATATTCTTTCCTTTATTCGTAACAAAATTTTCTCATTATTTTGTTTGCTTTTAGAAAGCTTCTTTCACTAGTTCAATGCATGTTCAGGTTGTGGTGTGAAAATTTGCAATTCCTTTAGCATATTGTTGCTACAGTGCTTGAATAAATCTGGAGAGACGATGCAACCTTGTCTTATGCTGATTTCTCTTTTTGTATAGCTATTTATTTTCTATCTATATACAGGCAATTTACTCCCAGCAAAAGTTCTGATTTATTCTCACATATTTATCAAATAGATAAGACATTGTAAAAATTTTCCTTTGAACTTTGTAGAACCATCTTCCAAGAGGATATTTCCCCTATCTCTACAATCTTCACCTGTTAAAGTCTAGTGTTAACTATTATCTTCCCTGCATTTCCCCATAAACTGTGTCTCTTATTCTGTAATCCTCTACCTTGAGTAGCTCTTGAGCCTTGTACAAAAAAGTAATTTTGGACATGTCTCTATTTCTCCATGCAATATGAATGTTTCGAACCAGTAAGACATTGTAAAAATCAATTTGTGAAAGTAATAAATTGATAAAGTAAATAGATTACTCCACAACTGTCACCAATTGCTGACTCAACTTAGACCTGGTAAAAAAAAAAAAAAACGAATAAAACAAGGCATTCTGTTTTAAAATAAAATCAGTTTTATCATAGGAATGATTTGATTTTGAAAACAATTCAACTCATAAAACATTAATGAATTGAATGGTTTTTATTGAATTGCATTTGTACAGAGATTGTCAGGTTGTATGACTCATGAGAATATGAAAGTCCATTTAACGAGACTAGCGGCCCTCAAACTCTCTGATCTTGCATAGCAGAATGTTTTTATTAATGTTTCAGGAAGTATTAGGAAATCTGTGCTAAATTATAATTTATACAAATATTAAATGAATGTGTGGATTAATGTTAATTTTATTTAGAAGTGTGGAAACTAGCAGACTCCTGTAAAAACCCAACCTATATGAACCATTTTGACTCTGGTTTAAACAAAACTGATATTCACCTGTTTGATTCTTGTCTAACAATCTATCAATTTAGTAGAATTTCTATCAGATAACACTTATATTTTGCATTAAATATAAAACAATCTGGACATAGGTCTACTTTTTAGACTGTAGACTAAATCAGAACTATGTTTACTTTTAGACTCTAGACTAAATCAAACCTACGTTTACCTTTTTAAATAACGTCTAAACTGTATCTATGTCCAGTTATCCAAAACTTCACCGGGACTTTTGTCAGATGATTTATATTTGGCATTAAATAAATAACAAGCGGGATGTATGTCAACCTTTTGGACTGAGACTAAACAGAATGTATGCTGAGTTTTCTGTTTCTAGTTAAAACCAAACCTGGGATGAAACAATACATATGATGTGAAATTAAAGTCAACTCAATATAACACTAAAATGCATTATTAATAAAAAAAACAATATTATGGATTTTAAATTAAAGCTAGAAATCTACCTTTCCAACTCTAGTCTAAAACTATATCTATGTTTCAATTCTAGCCTAAAACACACCTGTGTCTACCTTTTGATTCTAACCCAAAACAACTCTGAGAAACTTTTTGATTCTAGCCTAAAACAGACATGTAATTACCTTTTGTATTATAGGTGAAAACAAACCTGTATCTACAGTATTTACATGATTCGAACTATTGTCCTCATTTTTGTTGCCATTTGTACGACGTTTCAGTTGTATGCTCAGGCCTTCTTCAGGTGCTAGGAATTTTGAATCGAATCCTTTATCCTAGGGTATATGAACTCCATTCCTTGCAGGAAGCTTTGGTTGAAAGTCATGAGTTATCTCCCTCTAACCCTGCAAGTTATTTGTTCATCACTGCTGTAGCCTGGTATTGAATTCACAACTCTAAGAGTCAAGTCAGGAACCAATGTCTATATCCACTGGGCCAACAACTGAATTTTTGGAACTGATAAAGCTAATGTCCTGTAACCCTTTTTTACCAGAGTTCATGTTGCAATTTTTTTTTTTGGATGTTAATGGTTTTTTCTAGTGTTTTTTCTACTGTTAATGATTTTCTCTGGTATACTTTTACCAGAGCTCATATTGCAATTTTTGACACTAATGATTTTCTCTGGTACTCCGTATTACTAGTTCCCATATTGTCTTCATCTTTATGCTTAGTCGGCTTAGGAGATTTTTGAAGCCTAGCATATGTACTGATTTCTTAAGTTGATGTAGTTTCTAGTGGTGTTTTCTATCTATTATTTCAACTTCATCCAATAGGGAGTGGTGATCCCCTTTCTTCCTACATATGTGGTCAACTACACCTGATTTTTCTATCTCCCCTCGTGTTATGGCCTTGCAGTGTTCTTGTACCCTTACCTTAAGGGGGCCGCCTGTCTCTTTATATTTCTTTCCACAACTACATGGAATGGTGTACACAGTCCTTAGTCATGTCCTCTTCTGTTTGGGGTCTTACTCAGGAGAAGTACCTGCAAAGTGTAGAACCACTTATAAAGATAATCCTGATGTTATATAAACCACAGATCCTTTGTATCTTTTCTGATAACCCCCTTCACATAGGGTAGAGAGATCGAGGCTATTTTCTGAGAGTTGTTATCGTCATGCACCCTCCCTTCCATGTATGTTGGAGTTGTTGTCATGAATCCTGGATAATTGTTTCGTTGTAGGGTATTGCTTATACTGACCATTTCCTGTTCGTATGACTCTGGATTGACACTTATGCTCGATGTTGGAGGCAGCGGACGATCCCTTTCTTTACATTGTATGGGTGGTGGGAGTTGAAGTTGAGGTATTGTCTGGTGAATGTTGGTTTGTGGTATACAGATATCTTGAACCCCACCTCTGTTCACGTTATTAGCACATCCAGGAATGCCAGTTTGTTGTTACACTCTTTTTCTATAATTGTTGTATATCAATAAACAGACAAACACGCGTATATATAAAAATATGAGTTATATTTTTATTAGACGACGATAACCCATGTGGCACAAGGACAGAGAATTGAGAGCGCACTTCTAATGGGGGCTGACGGGGGGGTGTCGTATCTGTTGCTCCTCTGATCCTGGTCACGGCACCAAATCGCAAAGTCTGTTGTATATCAATAAACAGACAAACACGCGTATATATAAAAATATGAGTTATTATTTTTATTTTTATTAGACAACGATAACCCATGTGGCACAAGGACAGAGAATTGAGAGCGCACTTCTAATGGGGGCTGACGGGGGGGTGTCGTATCTGTTGCTCCTCTGATCCTGGTCACGGCACCAAATCGCAAAGTCTGTTGTATATCAATAAACTGACAAACACGCGTATATATAAAAATATGAGTTATATTTTTATTAGACGATGATAACCCGTGTGGCACAAGGACAGAGAATTGAGAGCGCGCTTCTAATGGGGGCTGACGGGGGGGGGGGTCGTATCTGTTGCTCCTCTGATCCAGTCTGGCTCTCTGCCCAGACTCTTCTGTCGTGAAATCCGTGCCCGAGTTCTTTTTATCTCCAAACCGGTACTTCCGATTTTTGCCTCGCCTACGCACGCCCACATAATTCTCAGAGCCACCTGTTCTGTTTGCCTCTTGTGGCCATTTCCGCTACTGCCGGAAATAAGGTCAAACAACCATCCGTTCCTTTCAACGGCCGGAAAACGCCCCCGCTTCCTCACTTCCTCGGGTGGGCCTAGATTGTTATATTACATAATGAGCTGTATGGATGGTCTTATTGAGTTCACATAGTCGAGTAGCATCTGCGTCTTCTTCTGGTGTGGCCAGAGTATGAAGGTGTCATCAACATATCTCAGCCATAGAGTTTAGAACTGTGGATTCTAATGCCATCTCTTCAAAGTATTCCATGTATATGTTAGCCAGTGATGGTGATAATGCTAAGCCTTCATCCTGCCGATATATGACTGATCCCAGCCCGAAGTGTGTTGTTTGTGTGCAAAAAGTCAGCGTCACCATCAGGTTGTCTAGTGGAACACTGGTACGTTCTTCTAGATATGAGTCTGAGGCCAGTCTGTCCCTGACTACTGACAGTGCCTCCATCGTGGTTTCCTTAGTGAACAGACTGACCACATCCAGGCTCACCATCTGGTTGCATTGGATGGGAGCATCTTTGATAAGTTCCATGAAATGGGCAGTGTTTTAAACATATGATGCTGACTTTCCTATCAGTGGGTCAATTATATAGATCCTTGTGCCATACCCTGGCAAATGCTTTAAAAATCAGTGTTAATCATTTATATTATAGTTTTAAAAAAGATTTGCATTTCTACATGAAAATAAGTCTGTGATTCAATTAAATATTAACTATTTTATTGCATTCTCTATTTTATTTGCATTCCTCACCAGTATTTTAAACCTCATCTTCATCTTTCTCATGTTTTTTTCTTTCATGCTATATTCCTAGTTGCCATATTTAACCAGCCACATCTAATTCTTCATATTTTCCCATTCACTACACACAAACCCCTGACTCTGTGCTCATAAATTAAAGATATAGCAAATGGTGAAAATCATTTGCAAAATCATTTATTTCAATTTGAAGCAATCTATTTTTGTCTTTAATGTTATATGTAGGCTTATGCCCAATATATTTATTTGTGTATACTCACCTATGCTCATACAGACAATTATATTTTTTTACCAACCTATATATATATGTTACGGAAATCAACAAATTTTAACTAAACTTGGTTATAAGCAATCGACAATTTGAAATGAATTGTTTGAACATTATTAAGTAGATATTCTGTTTTTAATGAAACAGTATATATATTTATATCTGCCGGCCTGATTATTTATGATAAATTTTTATTACGAAAATGTCTGCCATTCAAACAATTCATTTCAAATTGTCGGTTGCTTATAACCAAGTTTCAAAATTCATTGATTTCCATAACATGTTTACATTTGTTGACATTATGATACATTTCAGAGCAGATACGTTTGTTTGAAAATTGTGTTTTATAGGCTTGATAAAAACCTTGTTTAGACTGGAGGCTATTCGTGGTCGAGAGGTCTAAGACGTTACCAGTTCAAATGGTAGCTTCTCCTATATAGATAGGGATCACAGGTTCGAATCCTGTCGAATGGCACACATTTTCTTAATAAAAATTTATCATAAATAATCAGGCCGGTAGATATAAATATATAATACTGTTTCATTAAAAACAGAATATCTACTTAAATACAAGTATCGATAAAAAATAATGTTCAAACAATTCATTTCATATATATATATATATATATATAAATCATCCGCCTACAAGCCTGTTTTACTGTATCACAGCTCATCAGTGTGACTAACTTAACCGTTCACTTAAATCCAGGACTAAAACCTGACTGATTTGTCACCCACCAAGCTACAGGCACATGGCGGAGAAAGGCAGATTAGTATGTAAAGTTTTTACAAAATGTAAATACATCAGCAGTCAAAAGTGTTCAATCCTGTAACTGGACTGAGAACATTCAACACGATAACTGAAGAACATAGCATAAAGCCGTAAATGGCTACTGTTTATGAAATTTTTCTTTCTCTACATATATCTGTATACAAACAAGTTTGATTAAAAAGAGTGAACAAGGTACATCGGCTTAATTTTTGCAATTCTCAGATAAGGTCTTAGGTTTGAGTTTGCATGAGTTTTGTTTGACAGCATATCAACCTCTGTAGATTATTTCATACCAGAAAGGTGGTTTTTAGTGGTGAGAGTGTTCAGCTATAATGAGAAGGTTGATTTTTTCAGATATTGATGAAAATGTTGTTTTTTTATAGAAGATTCAAGATGTCTTCTGGTTTTGTATTTTTGAAAAGGTCCTTTCAGGTTATTGTCTGGTTGTGCTTTGATCAAGTTTGTTATTGGTAATATTTTTTCTACACAAATGTATTCCTGGAATTTTTCCTATAAAAGTCTATTTTTATACTTTCATATTGTTTTGTCCCCACTTTTGGGGTTAACTATTTGCCCTTATCTGGGATTCTAACAGGTTCTACCACTGCAGGTCAGGTTGAATATGGGAACAACAGCAATTAAGAGGTGGTTCCATGCTCCTTACAACCTCCTAATCTTGCTGTCAGATATAAGGTGTTGAGCACTGTGCTTGTAAACCATCCAAAGTTCATATTTTGTTATTTTTCATCAAGTACTTTCAACTTTTGCAGTCATTATCAAGAATCAATGTGGTGTCTTAGCCATAGTTTGAATTCTTTTGTCTACACCTTGGTATTCTTTGGGAAGCTGGATGTTTGAACTGGTCTAGTGGGAATGAGATCTAGCATGACATCATGTGTAAAAACTATTGGGAATGAGGTCTCACAAAAATAATGTGCTTTATTTTATTTTATTCTTTGAGGCTCACTGTCAAACCATGTTTAAATACTGGTTCTTGTATGATCACCAAAGTTAAGCAATGTTGAGCCTAGTCACTGCTAAGATGAATGACAGCTTGGGTATCCAGGTACTATAATCTTGAACGTGCAGGTAATGTAAGAGATAACAGCTCAGAATTGGAAGTAGGAGAGCCAAGTTCCAAGTCCACTGTCATTGGATATATTCACTTACATGCAAATAGCCTTGGGAAAAAGGTATGAATCCATCTCTTTTCCTCCCAGCTATGGATTAATTAGTAAGACTTGTATCAGTAAATTATTATCATCTAAAGGCTATTGAGTAGAAATAATCATGGGTCTGAGTATGGTTATTTGTAGATATCTCATAGGATTGTTTGTTAACTTTTACTCATTATTTGATATTGATCACTTAATTATTTGTTGTTGTTTATTATTATTACATTTACTTGTATTTATGTGGGAATTCTTTGTTTATTATTTATTTAATTTGTTTATATATACAGTACTTTTATTTTTTATGAGGCATATTGACAGAAAATAAACAATTTAATTAAAGTAATTTTATTTGATTTACTCAACAAATGCTTTAACAAGAAACAAATTTAATATTTAGTATAATAGCCTTTTGCTTTGATCACAGCCTTCATTCTGTCAGGCATTGACATCCTAAGCTTCTTCAATGTATCTAAATAGAAGCAGCTTGTATTCATTCCCAAAGTGTGTCTTGTGAAGTAACATTAGTTTTATCAATTTTTTTATCCAAAATATTTGTAGGGGCCAATTCAAATTCCAAACCCTTCCTTTCTCTTCTGTTTTAGTTAAATAATTCTTACAAAGGTTTGACTTTTCACCCTGTATTTGAATTTCAGTGAGGTTTTTAGGAAAATCACTCCTGTTCTAATACTTTTGCACACTACTGGTAGTGTACAAAATTGTTAGGACAGGAGTGATTTTAAACTTCATTTTGATGCCTCATAAAAGATAAAATAACTTTTGCACAGTACTGTGTATATATATATACAGTGTTCAGTTGTGATAATGTTTAGCGCCAAAGCTGCTTTTTCAGTGGTTTTACTGATGAATGTATTTTGGCAAGCAGGTTTTTATTATAAAGTGCTTCATAGCAGTAGAGATAGAGTGTTGATAAGCACAAAGTGTCACTTTGAGCAGGTTAACATTCTCAGTTAAAGTGACAGACTGTTTGTGCTTATATATATATATATATATATATATATATATATATGATTGAATAAAGAAAAAGAAAATAGGAAACATCTCAATCGAACATGGTACACTTTTATTAAAGCTTCATAAATTTCCTATTTGTTCTTTTCTGTATTTTATCTTCTTGTCAGATTCTGATCCATATTGAGTTGCCTATTTTTATCAATCTAAAATTTTATATTAATTAGACAATTTTTTTAGATTATCCTCTCTATTTTTACAGGTTTGTCATTGTTTCCTACATCAATATTAGATGGTGGGTGATTTGGATGTATGTAGATATGATTAGCATTATGCTTTATATATGGTGAGTAAGTATTATTAACTATGTTAAGTGTAACATCAAGAAAGTCAACTTTTTTAAGGTTGGTATTTACTAACTTTAAGATTAAAGTTCTTCAGTATTCTAAGAGCGTATTTACGAATTCTATCTACTTTTTAGATACTCTGAAAACGTAATTTATGCTCTGAAATGCAATAACTGCACAAAAGTATATGTGGGAGTGACAGAAGGCCTGAATAAAAGAATAGCCCTGCACAGGAGTAACATTAAAGTAGCCAATAACAAGAAATTGTATGTTTTCCAACACTTACACCAATGTAGAGGAAGTAAATTCAGAGTAATATGTATCTTCAAAAATGCAGATTAGGACACACTCATGATGCAGGAAGAAATATTTATAAAAAGGGACAAGCCTTTTCTCAATATAACAACATGAAAATGCTAAGACAAGTTAGAAGGCCAAAGTGTACAACAGCCGAAACATCATAATAATGGCAGTAAAGATGAGGACAATAGTTTGAACAATGTAAGTAGTGTAAATACTACTACAGCTCAGAAGTATAGACAAACTTCTTCTACTTCTTCTTCTTCTATGTTCTTCTGTGTTTGTTCATGATATAGATGATCATGATTCTTTATAATTTCCAGCCCTTTGTAGCTCTTATTAAAGTGTGATTTTTCGCTATGTCCCTTATTCTATATTCCATAAAACATTTACACAAGCTTATTAGGTACGTTATGTGCTATTTTCCTCTGTTCCTCTTACCATCAATATATTCTGTGAGTGTCCAATTTTCTAAGTCCTCTTTCCTCATTATGTGCACAAGAAACTTCAAACATCTCTTTCTGATAGGACAACTAGTATACCACACTTTACAGAAAATCATTTCTAAAAAGTTCTATAAAATCTTAAAATTATCTGATTATTTAAAGTTTCAAAAATTAAGGTTTTTTTTCTTGTCAGAAGATTTATGATTTTATTGCTCACACTATTGTTGGAGTTGACCAGACAAAATGGGATAAGAATGTCTTATTCTTACATTTTGTTTTCAAATGCAATGAAATTGTGTAAACATGTGTGAACACATAGGATGGTGTATGCAGTAAATGGCCCAAATATATTCAAGTTGAGCATGCATAACACAAACATACACATATATATATTATATATGCACATACAAAGTCACATGCAGTGTGAGATAGAAAATCAGATCTTTTATGATATAGATTTATTTTGTCTCTTGTTTATATTCGTTTGTGTTAATTTATTTTTGCTTACCTTCTCTATCATTTTCTATTTTTCACTTGTTTTCCTTTCTTTCTTTTTTCTCTCTCATTTTTCTTCTTTCGTATGGTCATATTTTATATTCCTTTCTCTCTATCATTTTCTTCTTTCCTTTTCTCTCTTTCTTTCTCTTGTTTATTGTCTTTTGTATTGCCTTATTTTCTCTTTCCTTCTTGAACATTTTCTATTCTTTCATTGTTCTCTTTTCCTCCTCTTTCTGTCTCTCTCGTTTTTTTTCGCCTTTTTGTATTGCTTTATTTTCTCTTTCCTTCTTGAACATTTTCTATTCTTTCATTGTTCTCTTTTCTTCCTCTTTCTGTCTCTCGTTTTTTTTTTCGCCTTTTTGTATTGTCTTATTTTCTCTTTCTTTAACATTTTCTATGGCATGTTTGTTCCCCTTTCCTTCTCTTTCTCACCCTCTTGTTTTTTTTCTTTCATAATGCCATATTTTCTCTTTCTCTCTTTCTATCATTTTCTATTCTGTTTTTCTTCTTGCCTTCTCTCTTATTTGCCTTCTGTTGTGTTTCCTTATTTTGTCTTTTCTTCTCTTTCATTTTCAATTTTGTTTTTCTTCTTTCCATCTCTTTCTCTCATTTTTCCTGTTTGGTATCATTTTATTTTCTCTATCTTTCTCTTTATCATTTTCCAAATGATCTTTCTTCATCTTTCTTTCTCTTTTCCTCTCTTTGTCTCTTTTTTGCTTTCTTTTTATTGCCATTTTGTTTTCTATTCTATACTTTTTCTTTTCTTCTATATCCCTCTTTCTCTCAATTTTCTTTTTTTTTTGGATTGCCTTCTTTTCTCTTTCCTTCTCTCTATGATTTTCCAAATTATCATTGTTCGCCTTTCTCTTTTTTTCTTTCTTGTTTTTCTTAATTTTTATTGCCTTTTTGCTCTTTTTGTCTTTTATTTTTTCCTTTCCTTCTCTTGTTTTTTTTTTTTGGATTGCCTTCTTTTCACTTTCCTTCTCTCTATGATTTTCCAAATTATCAATGTTCGCCTTTCTCTTTTTTTCTTTCTTGTTTTTCTTAATTTTTATTGCCTTTTTGCTCTTTCTGTCTTCTATTTTTCCTATCCTTCTCTTGTTTTTTTTCTTTTGTATTGCCTTATTTTCTCTTTTATTTTACATATCTTATTATAATACTTTATTTTCTTTTTTTTTTCATACATGGTCTTGCTCTTATAATCTACATTTTTTTTCTCCTCTCCTTTATCTTTCCCTCCCTTGTGTCACTGAGAGATTAATGAGCTTCTTCAATATCAGGAACCTGAAAATTTCCAGAAAAAATTAGATCCATAAAAACTGAACTAAACTCCATGCAAGCTAAAAATCTAAAGAAAATCCAACTACACCCTGTGAATTGCCATTTACAATTTAACATGGTGCCTTTAAATTTTTTTTCTGGTCATGTTTGCAATGGCACTTTTAGTGCCAAGATTTATCAAATGAAACCTTTTGCTCAAGACATTTTTTCAACACTCAATGAAGATGGCATTTTGCAAAAGAAGCCGCCATGACTACCACTTCCTTTCAGCCCAACACAATCCATTTGGAAACTATCACTTATCATCTGACAAGCTTTCTACATATTAACAAAACCAGAATAGCTTTAAACATCATTTATTCTTCTTCTTCTTCTATGTGCTGTATCACTTCAGAATGTAGGTGATCATGACCCTCCACAACTTCCTGCGCTTTGTAGCTTTTAATATTTTTTTTTGTTATTTCTCATAAACCTTCTTCTACCATCCATTTATTCAAGCTTACTGTATAGGTTGTGTGACAAGAAAACTGAATGCATAGTCATCAGTAAAAAGAGGAGCCTAAAATGTCAATTACAAGATGGGGATACTAAAATCAAACAAGTGGAGAAATTTGAATACCTGGGAAGTGTTCCAACAGAAGACAGAAAGTGCAACAGTGAGAACTGAAGGTGAATCAGAATGGTGAAGGATGTGTTCCAGAAGCTGAACAGGAAAATTTTGCTGGAAACAAAGAAGAGGGAACTGAATTTTTATGTGATGTCTGTCCTTCAGTATGGCAGTGAATGCTGAACAATCTCACCAAAGATGAAAGAGAGACTTGAAGCAACCAAAATGTTGTCATTCGGCAGAATTCAAACTTGTGACTCCAGTGTTGTTAGGGGTTGCAGGTTCGAATCCTGTCAAATGACACATATTTTCCTAATAAAATTTCTCAAAAATACTCAGGCCAATAGATATATATAAATTTACTGTTGAATTAAAAACAGTGAGTCTACTCAAATATGAGTATCTATTAAAAATAATATTCAAACAAATAAATGAAAAACCTCTCATTCAGTAATGAATAAGATCACTCTTGCTACTGGTGTATGATACATCATATGCTAAAAGTCTGCCTCCTTCTACCGAGTGCCCATAGCTCAGAGATAGAATTACTGACTGACACCAATTCAGTCCGGTTTCAATCCTGGGTTAAAAGCAATTGGATGTTTAACCAAAGCAAAACAGATCTGTCTGCAGATGACTATATATATTTTTTTAATCATTTCACCCCAAACAAGGCATTCCACTGCCATTATTGCGCAGTAGGTTACATAGGGGAAGGTGGTGAGAAAGAGTGGTTAGATATAGGAAATGTCAGAAGGAGGGTGACAGACGGGTAAGGATGTAGATGGGAAGAGTGTTTGAGATATATATAGAAATATATATATATATAATTAAATTTGTTTTTTATTTGCAATTAGTATTCCTTTCTGCAGTAGACTGGTTGCCAACCAAGGCTATAGAACTCAATATGTTTTGCTATTCAATCCTTTTATCTATATCAGTAAGAACCTACAACTTACTGGGCAGATGGGGGACCACCATGTACTGTAAGTGACCTCCTACAATCTCAAATATGGTTTGGCTTTAAATATGAATTATTCTCTACTCTGCTGCACTTATCCCACAGATGAAATGTTGTTAGCCTCTCACTACTTTGTCAATTATTTGATGGCAGATGTTCATACATTCCTTAGTTTTACTAGTTCAGACCTTCACAGCTAGGACCTGCCATGCCATGTTCACGGTTGCAAATCCTTAGCATTCACTTTTTGTTTCCCAGAATTGCTTGTTAACTGCAGCAACTAATCTTCAGTTAAACAGCGAGACTATTTTGAGGACTCTAGAAGTTATGCCAGGATTCATCATTCACGATCACAATCTGAACAGCATAAGATATGCAGATGATACAGTGTTGATAGCCAACATGGAAAAAAAACTACATGACCTCCTAAAAAATGTAGATGAAGAAAGTCAAAAGAAAAAACTACAAACAAACTACAAGAAAACTGAATGTATGGTCATCAGCAAATGGAGGAGCCCGTAATGCCAATTACAGGTGGGGGATACTAAAATCAAGCAAGTACAAAAATTTAAGTACTTGGGAAGTGTTCTAACGGAAGGCGGAAAGTGTGACACTGAGATCCAAAGGTGAATTGGAATGACCAAGGGGGCATTTCAGAAGCTGAGCAGAGTATTAAGAAACAAAAAAAAGTTTTACTAGAAATGAAGAAGAGAGTTTTGGATTGCTATGTGATGTCTGTCCTTCAATACAGCAGGGAATGCTGGACAATATCATCAAAGATGAAGAAAAAATTTGAAGCAATTGAAATGTGGTTCTACAGAAGAATGCTGCAGATATCAGATCGAGCATCTGAGCAATGATAAGGTTTTAGAAAGGATGGAAACAAAATAAAAAATTAATACTGAGTATCAGGAAGAGACAGCTGAAGTTCTTAAGAAAAGTGATGAGGAAGGAAGGCTTGGAGAATCTGATACTCACAGAAGAGATAGAGAGAAAGAGAGACAGGGGAAAGCAGTGGATAACATATTTGAAGGGCCTGAGCGGGTGAATGGCACAGCAGGGTTTGGGTGGTGTAACAGGAGAAGCATTGTGGTCCAGTGGATATCAACTCAGAACAAGAAATCGGAGAGCCACGTTGAACTCGTTGCAATCATATACATGCAAATACCCTTGGGAAAGGTATTAATCCATCCCTTCCCTCCATCTATGGGTCAAATAACAGGACAGATTGGGTTATATAGCCTTGGTTGGCAACCAGTCTACCGCAGAAAGCAATGGCAACCTACTGCGGGATAATCTTCTGCCCAATCAGTCATGTCTCTTTCGAGACATGATCACCCAAGCATGTATCATGTATGGCACTTAACTGAATGAACAGGAGAAAGCGTACTAAGAGCTAACAGTGATAGGAAGAAGTGGAAAGCAATGATGGCCTATGTCCTTAAGGAACATGGCACATAGAAGAAGAAGAAGAAAGTGGCTAAAGCTGAGACACCAGATCAGAACTCAGAATCAGGAAGAATCTTATGAGAATTCTTGAACACAATGAGGAAGGATTATTTGGAAAACTTAACCCTTACAAAGCATACTGAAGGCAAGTGTCATAGAAGAAGGTATAGAAGCCACTACCTAACAAGCTGGTGTGAACGGATGCTGGAACAGGGTTAGGGTTAGGGTTAGTCATAGCACTTCCAGATGTCTTACTTATCCCCATTTCACACAATTCTCTAATTTTTTTTGAATTAGAACTCCCAACTCTTAGGGTCAAGTCACTGGATCAAACAAACAGTTTTAACTTCTGGGTTATGCATCCTTGAGACATCTGGAAGTGTCATGACCTATAGAACGAGAACAATCTACCCCAGTAATCAAAATAAAGGGTTCAGTTCAAAATTTCAATCACCTAAAAATGTTCAGAAAGTACAATGGCTGAAACATTGTAAATATGGCAACCAATATGAAGACAACAATCTGAACAATGTAGATAATATTAATAATTACAATACCTCATCTCAGAAATATAGACAAATCCTGAAAATGGCCGAAATGTCATGAATATGGCAACAAAGATGAGGGCAACAGTCTTAACAATGTAAATAATTGCAATAGCTCATCTCTTAAACATAAACAGATCCTGAAGAAGGCCAAAATGTACAACAGCTGAAATTTCATGAATATGGCAACCAAGATAAGGACAACAGTACGAACAATGTAAATAATTACAATACGACATCTTATAAATATAGACAGAATTTGAAGAAGGCTGGCGCATACAACAGCTGAAATGTCAGGAATATGGCAACAAAGATGGGGACAACAATATAATCAATGTAAATAATTGCAATACTTCATCTCATAAATATAGACAGATCCTGAAGATGGCTGGAGTGCACAATTGCTGAAACATCATGAATATGGCAACCATGATGAGGACAACAGTACGAACAATGCAAATTATTAAAATACCTCATCTTAGAAATATAGACAGTTCTTGAAGAAGGCTGGAGCATACAACAGCTGGAAACACTGAATATGGCAACAAAGATGGGGGCAACAGTCTAAACAATGTGAATAATTGCAATACTTCATCTCATAAATATAGACAGATCCTGAAGATGGCTGGAGTGCATAATTGCTGAAACATCATGAATATGGTAACCAAGATGAAGACAACAGTACGAACAATGCAAATAATTAAAATACCTCATAAATATAGAAAAAAAGAAAATATTAAAAAAATAATATAAAAATATAGACAAATATTAAAAAATAAATTACTTCCTATATTTTTTGCCATATGTTGCTTTCAGCAACAAGCAACAGTGTAAAAATGTGGAAAGCAAGAAATGAAGGCTTTCTCTATAAAGGACAAGCAGCAAGGCCATGTAATATTCAACATATGATAAAAAAGACCACTTAACATGTTTTCCATTGCATTGTTGCAGTGGCAAGTGAAGATAATTATGATTAATATTTAGATTAAATGGCTTGAAAGATAAGGTTGGAAAATTCAGTGATTCGTATCTTTCAATCCAGCTTAGGATTGGATGTGTTATGTTATTGTTATTTATATACTTTTTGCCTTCTCCTGTTTGCTGATAGTAATCTTATCTTGGGCTGTCTCTAAATTAATTGCACTTGTGAATGTGTGACAAAACTCCATTTTATTTCTTTCATTGTGCAGAGTGCAGATATATATCAGCCTGTTCCCTAACCCTATCAAATCCTCGAGCATTTGTTTGCTATTATCATTCATCTGTTTCGTTCTTTCTATTTGTTTTCCATTCTTACTTAGCAGGTTTCTAGGAATTGCTTTCGTGGACTGCAGTTCGTTATATGTATCATCTATCATTACACATATATCATTCTAAAATATCTTCCAGAATAGATATCTTTTATACACACATATATTCATCCTTCAGTCTATTCAAATCTTTATCATTTTGCATATATCTAGCTGATTTACAGTTTATATATATATATACACACACACACACACACATATTAATATATATATATATATATATTTTCTAAACCTATGCTATTAAATATAAGAGACAATGAATGTCTATTATGTTTAATCATGAGCCGTTCTAAACGTCGTATTTTTGCTTTAATTTCAGTTGAAAATAAAGACAAAAATTCTCCCACATTTGGATAATTATTTATTGGTTTTCTTCTAAGCTTTTGGCTCACATGAGCCATCTTCAGAGAGGTTGTTTAAACTGAAATATTATAAAATCCACCATCACTGATGATTTATAATAAATATATATATATTTATTATAAATTATGTTTTAGAACATGTACATTAATTTTTAATATATGTCCTCAACAATCATATGTTTGTTTCAACGTTGGGTACGTTTCTTCGGGAGGTAAAAGCAAAACACAAAAAAAAGGGTTTTGCTTTTACCTCCCGAAGAAACGTACCCAACGTTGAAACAAGCATATGATTGTTGAGGACATATATTAAAAAATAATGTACATGTTCTAAAACATAATTTATAATAAATATTCACAGCTCTATACATCATATATTGAGCACTGTTTTAAATTTATGTTTTGGACGGAAAAAATTCTTTCTTCGTTTTGTACCCACTCAGATATATATATATATATATATATATATATATGCAAGTTTCATTAACACAACATTCAGCTATTTTATTAGCCATTATCAATATTATTTTTTTTATTTAAACTCCATATGTATCTTCAGCTAAAATGAAAATATCATCTACATCAGGTAGTCAGTTAATTGCCGTATGTGATACATGCTCGGGTGATAATGTCTCTTTCAAGAGATGACTGACTAGGCAGAAAATTTTCTTGTAGTAGATTGCCATTACTTTCTGCAGTAAGCTAGTTGCCAACCAAGACTATAGAACCCAATTTGTCCTTCTATTTAACCCATAGCTGAAGGGAGAAGAGATGGATTCCAAGCCAATATCATTACATCACAATGCCCATCCTTCTACATAGTGGGCATATATTTTCAGCTTAGTAACTTTTCAAAATACTTTATTTTTGACAAACATTTATTTACTAGTGATCAAAATTCCTCAATGATATTATTACACCATATATCACTACCAAATATAATATCCTATCTACTCATGAATTTCTCGGGATCCTTAAACACAACCAAGTCAATGCATTTTAATCCCAATTTGTCTATTCACAAATGACCCTATTAATGAAAATAGCAATATAATCTGTAATTCTGTGCTTAATTCAATTCCAACTCTGTTCATTAAATCTGCACAGTTAATATGCTCCCCAATGACTATAATGGAAATATTTACACTGCTTCTCTAACTACAATACTACAATATCTCTCATGGCAAAAACAAAGTATTTTTTTTTTTTAATCATATCACCCCGAGCAAGGCGGTAACGCCACTGATGTGCTGGGGGCTACGTAAGAGTGTAAAGATTAGAGGAGAAAGCCGGAAACCACATCCTAAACAGGGAACAAGGGAAAAAGCTACTATATGCCCATTATATTTTTATTTTATCTGAAGTTAAAAATATAGAAAAAAACCTCCTTGATAATGAGAAATCATTCAGTTAAGTGTCATACATGATACACGCTTTGGGCAATCATGTCTTGAAAGAAACAAGACTGACTGACTGGGCAGAAGATTATCCAACAGTAGGTTGCCATTGCTTTCTGCATTAGACTGGTTGCCAGACAAGGCTACAGAACCCAATCTGTCCTATTATTGAACCCATAACTGGTCTAACAGTTATTTGAACTTGGCACCCCGATTTGTTGTTCCGAGTCGATATCCAGTGCACCACAACAATTTGAAAGCACTTAGATATATAAAACATATATTGATTTTCTTTGGATGTGGCATAAGACTGAAAGTATGGGGTACCCCTTAGTGTGGATTGAACTCACTACTCAGTTGTAATAGGTTCTAATCAGACAAGCTTGCTAACCATTACACTAGGCCGAGGTGCTCAAAGTGCTTGGATATATAGAACATTTGGACAATTTTTACACATTTTAAGTCAAGAAAAGAAAACACTTAATCACAGTACTTTGTCAGTCATCTTTAATGAAACATGTATAAAAGAGGGATTTCTGCCCAAATACACTATATATATATATATATATATATAGTATATTTGGGAAGCAGTATATATACATATATATATATATATATATATATATATATATATATATATATATACATATATATAAACATGTTACGGAAATTAACGAAATTTAACGAAACTTGGTTATAAGCAACCGACAATTTGTAATGAATTATTTTGGACATTATTTTTACCAATACTCGTATTTAAGTAGATATTCTGTTTTTAATTAAACAGTATTTTATATTTATATCTACCGGCCTGATTATTTCACGATATTTTCGTCATAAAAATTTATCGTGAAATAATCAGGCCGGTAGATATAAATATAAAATACTGTTTAATTAAAAACAGAATATCTACTTAAATACGAGTATCGGTAAAAATAATGTCCAAAATAATTCATTACATATATATATATATATATATATATATATAAAAATTAATAAATGTATATATTGTCCTAAATTGTTGCACAACTTGGAGTTTCAAGCATTATGCAATCAGCAAGTGCATATTACAAACTAACCATTTAACAGATTGGAATTTAAATTCAAACCTATTAAAATAGTCAGTCTGTAATGTGCACCTGATGATAGCATAATTCATGAAATTCCAAGTCATGACATTGGTGTAGAACAATATGTCTATTTATTAATATATATATATATATAAAAAGAGCTCTGTTTATACTACATCGAACACTGTTTTATTAACACCTGAATAGTATTATACATGTGTGTACCCCCATATGTATATTTATTCATTTACATAACTATATATATATATATTTTCTACAAATATTTTCATGGCTTTTGCTTTGACAAGCTTAGGTCGTTGGTGTCCCCTCCACAAGAATTTACTCAAGCAACCAGACTGGCAACAAGGTCCTACCCTTTTACAATTAGATCTACCAAATGCATCTGACACTTCTACTCCCTCAGCTTCTTTTCTTGCACTTCCCACCTGTGGAACTCCCTTCCATATACTCGCTTTCTTGATGCCTACAGGAATTTAAATGCAATATCAATTCCCATCTCTTATACACTTGACTCTAGTTCTTCCCATGTCCTTTCTATATCACCCACTGTATCTTGTTCTTTTCTTTTCTCACTCTCACTCTCACTCGTAACTGTCTTCACACTGGTCTTCCCATCCTTCTCTTGTCCTTTCTCAGATACCCCCTGTAACTGCTTCGTCATTTTCTTTGCTTGCCTCCTGCTTAAACTTTTACTGTCTTATATAGCCCCCTATGCATCAGTGGTGGTACCACCTTGCTTGGGGCAAAACAATTAATATATATATATATATATATATATATATATATATCATAGTAACTGTGAGTTGCCTTGGATAGAAATCTTCATTTTCTTTTATAATTGTTTCACCCAAGCTAGACAGGACTGCCACTGGTGTGCAGGGGGTTATACTGAGAGAAAAAACAAGATGCAGAGAATGTTTTTGTTGACAACCTTAAGATGAATAACAGGATCACCTCAACCAGATATGCCAACAGTATTCAATGTGCAACCGAATGGTAGATTTATAAATGTGCAAAATGGATTCTGACAAGAAAAACTTCATGGCATGACACAGTGACCCAAAATTTCTTGCAGTAGATGCAGCTATAGATTTGATGTAGTCATTCCATTTGATGTCAGTTGGGACACTGAGGTGAAGGAGGTGCAGTGTGCTACTCTCTAGGAAACTAGTATCATCCATACTGATAGTAGATAGGAAAGTTTCTCTGTGGTGGTTAAAGAGCAGATTTGTTTTGAAGGCGTTAAAATTTAAAAGCCAATTGTGCTGGAGCATGATATCATTATTTAATCATTGGAATGGCTAGATCTATCTCAGGTTCTCTGCTAACAGTTTCTTTTCTCATGCTTTTCACTCATGGAATTCTCTTCCACATTTTTGCTTTCCAGTCAGCTTTGATTTTCAAAAATTGAAGTGCAATGTCAGTTGATACCTTTTGACCTCTTAATTTCTGTTCTTATTATTTTCTTGATGCTAAATAATGCTTTCCTTTCCCTTACAGTCTTTCACACTTAATAACTCCCTGCATCTTAGTGGCTTTATTTCTTTGCTTCAGTGATCAGAACACTCTCATCTACCCAACCCTCATTCTCGGTATCCTTACGCACCTATCACCCACCCTCTGACATTTCCTATACTTAACCATCCTTTCTCCACTCTACCTAGCCCCCTGCGCAGTAGTGGCAGTGACATGCCTTGCTCGGGGTGAAACGCTTATAATAAAAAAAAAAATACTCATCTACTAACCACTGGACCCTAGCTCTCTCCCCACCCCTGTATAACCTTCACTTTCTCTCCACCTATGTATCTGTCATCGCACCTGCTTTCTATTGTTCCTTTCTAACTAGTTTGTACTCCTCACTCTTCTAATTAATCTTTTTACATTTATGTAACCCTCTGCACATCAGTGGCATTTCCGTCTTGCTTGGGGTGAAATGATTAAAAAAAAAAAAAATATATATATATATATATATATATATATATATAGTGTATCAAGGCAGCAGATAATTTTCTAAACATATATTGTTAAATATAAAAGACAATGAATGTCTATTATGTTTAATAATGTGTCATTCTAGACACTGTATTTAGATGTTTAGAACAGCTCGTGATTAAAGATAATAGACATTCATTGTCTCTTATATTTAACAATATATGTTTAGAATATATATATATATATATATATATATATATATATATATAGTGTATCGAGGCAGCAGATAATTTTCTAAACATATATTGTTAAATATAAGAGACAATGAATGTCTATTATCTTTAATCACGAGCTGTTCTAAACATCTAAATATAGATATATATATATCTATATATTTTAAATCCCAAAAAAAAGGATGAGCAAATAGGTAAAATCCCAAAAACCAGATCCTATTAATATTAATTTTATTAATATTAAAAATGATCCAGGTGGAGGGCTCGAGGTAAACAGTATTATCTATTTACAGACCCAAATATGTATAGTATGTCAAAAATTTCCAAATGTAGATACGTTAAATAGCTATTTCAGCGAGAAAATTCCCGCTTCTTCAGTAATGATCAGAAACAAAAAACAAAGTTTTTTTTAATCGTTACTGAAGAAGCAAGAATTTTCTCACTGAAATAGCTATTGAACATATGTAAATTCAGAATTTTTTGACATACTATATATATATTTATCCTTAATGATTGAGTAGTTACCTGCTTCAGACATGAAGATATAATCATTGTGCCTTTTGAGAGCATTTGTAATCCTGTGCATTTGTTTGGATCTAACACAAATGTTCTCTGTCAGTCAACAAATTTATCACATTTGGTAGACCTGTGGACAGTTAATTTGCCTTAAAGAAAAAATTGCTCCATTCATGGAAGGAACACAAGAAAAGCAATGATGCAAAACTGATACTCATATGTGAAAACAGTCCTAACAAAATTTATTATGAGCCACAAAGCACAGGAAATTGTGGGGAGCCATGATTGCCTATGTACTGAAGGAACATGGCACATGGAAGAAGAAGAATGAGCCTGAGTAAATGGATGATGGAACAAGGTTTAGAAGAAATAAAGAAAACACAAAATTTACTAAGAGCTACAATAAAGAGGAAATTGTGGAGAGTTATGAACACCTACATACTGAAAGGTCACGACACATAGACGAATGAGCCTGAGTAAATGGATATCGGAATAAGGTAATTGAGAAATAACAAAAAGTCAGAATTTATTATGAGCCACAAAGCACAGGAAATTGTGGAGAGCCATGATTGCTTATATATTGAAGGGACATGGCACATGCAAGAATAAGAAGAGTCTGAGTAAAAGGATGGTGCAACAGGGTTAAGGTGAAATAAATAAAAGATAAAATTTATTAAAAGATACAGTGGAGAGGAAATTGTGGAGAGCCATGATTGCTTATATATTGAAGGGACATGGCACATGCAAGAATAAGAAGAGTCTGAGTAAAAGGATGGTGCAACAGGGTTAAGGTGAAATAAATAAAAGATAAAATTTATTAAAAGATACAGTGGAGAGGAAATTGTGGAGAGCCATGAACGCCCACATCCTGAAATGTTACAGCAAGAATGAGCTTGATTAAATGGATAGTAGAAAAAGGTTATTTAGAAATAAAAAGTCAAATTTTTTATGAGCATAGGAAATTGTGGAGAGTCATGATCACCTACACCCTGAAAGAATATGGCACATAAAAAAAGAAGATGGTTAGTTAATACAAGTTTTACTGTTTTAAAAAAATTAAATTAATATTAAAATTGTTTATTTTATATTCACTGTTTTTTGCTTCAACTCAACATTTTCATATGCGCTTCCATAATCGTTTATTTAATAGCAAGTACTTTTGACAAGAATCTAGGTTATTGTTGATTGCGTTAAAATCAAAATTAGCCAATTTATTTAGTAAGTTTAAAAAGTGCCACAGAGGTCATATGAAATGAGATAATTTGCCACTGTGAAAATTAAACCCCATATTTTTGCTACCTTGAATGTCATTTCGTGAATTATATAAGATTGGGGTTGAAAAGTGTAGCAGCGATAATTTATCCAATTTTTTAAAATATTTTTGTTTTAATCATAAACTCTTTGGTGATTAAAGAATTTAAATAATGCTTAGAAATTTCTCATGCATTCTTTTGAATATAGTTAAATTGAATATAGAATTTATCTTACGCTGCTGAGGTTGGAGTTTAAACCATAAAAGACATTGTTAAAAAGACCTAAAATAAAGTCATAGAAACCGTAATGAAAATCTGCTTAACTGTTTCTTCTAGTAATGAATGTTCTATGATTTTAAAATGAATAAAATTTGAAAAGTCATTTCATGTAGTTGTCGAAATCATGACAAATGTAACAGTAATAGTAAGAATAGACTGTTTCAATACACAAAATATACGTTGATATTCATTACTGGTTGAAATTCACAAAAACTTTAAATGAGTTTTCAGGTAATTAAACATCTCAGTCAGTTGAGTGCCATACGTGATACACGCTTGGGTGATCATGTCTCGACAGAGACATGACTGACTGGGCAGAAGATTATCCCGCAGTAGGTTGCCATTGCTTTCTGCGGTAGACTGGTTGCCGACCAAGGCTGTAGAACCCAATCTGTACTGCTATTTGAATCATATCTAGAGGAAGAAGATATATATTATATTATTAAGTAGTAATTAGTGGGGGATCACTTTATTACTTCATAACAATAGAAAATGATCCCCCACTTTATGTCCAGTAGCAGTCTTAATCATGTTTCTAACTATCATAGTCAGTCAGTCAGTTAAGTGCCATACGTGATACACGCTTGGGTGATCATGTCTCGAAAGAGACATGACTGACTGGGCAGAAGATTATCCCGCAGTAGGTTGCCATTGCTTTCTGTGGTAGACTTGTTGCTGACCAAGGCTATAGAACCCAACCTGTCCTGCTATTTAACCCATAACTGTAAGGAACAGACAGATTAATACCTTTCCAAAGGGTATTTGCGCGTAAGTGAATACAATGGATTCAGCTGGAATTCGAACTCGGCTCCCCGGTTTCTTGTTCCAAGCTGATATCCACTGTACCACAATGCACATACCTCTTCATAAAAGTTTTCTTCCAGCTCTTTTGTTTTGGGTTGTGTAGAAAGTTAACTTTATGATTGTACTAGCAGTATAGCCCGGCATTGCACAGATGTCATGAAAGCCTTAAAACTAATCCATGGTTCTGGAGCTCAGACTCTTTGGACGTTGGCACAAAAGACTAAAAAGCAATAGTTAGTTTCCAGTTAAAGCAAAACCGTAGACTGAAAGAAAAATGAATAGATGTAAGTCAAATTTTAATTTCCTGGTATCGATATCAAAGAAGTTTGGTGAGAATCTTACTGAAATCAAGATGCCAAGTCAGAACTGATTACATTGCTGATCTTTCACTGGATTTTGTTGAGAAACTCTAGGTGAATAGCAGAAGCACCTGACCAGCTATGGCAACAATATTCAATGCATGGAGAAATGGTAGATTTATAAATGTGCACAATGAATTCTGACAAAAAAAAACTTTCTGGAGAGAGAGACCCAAACTTCAAATAGTAGATGCAGCGATAGATTCAATATATTTATTCCACTTCAAGTCAGTTGAAAAACTGAGGCCAAGGAGAGTCAGTGTGTTGCTCTCAAAGAAACCTGTATCATAATTTTCTCTTCTGGTAACATTTTGCAACATAAGCAAAAAATGCATTGAGATTAGGTGAAAATACCTAAGCAGTTGCTGTCCTGGTAGCTATGGGGGTAATAGGCAGAGTAGGGAAAGATAGAGGAGGAAACAAAAACAACACTGCCTCCGAAATTACAGCAATTTAAGAAACAAAAATGACCTCAGGAAAAACTTCAAAAGACAGTATTTTTACAATGTTTGACAGTTTGTTTTCCCCCTGATTTCATTAGCATAAGGCATCTTACAAAGACAAGGATCTTGACCAGTATCTAGACATGCAGAACTGTCCTGTTGCTAAGTGAAAAAAACATGGACGTAACTGGTGTTGACAAAAATGTCTGCATACAATCCGAGGCTTCTTTTGCATCTGTACTGACACACATCTGAAACACATGTGCTGCATATTTTTGTTGTTATTATTGTTGAAAGAATTCAATAGGTGTGGCTTTTTTATATGGTAAAAATCATCAGTTGTGATTTTGTAGTGCTAATCTATAACGTCTGATGAAGGAACATCTTCCTTAACATTTAACATATTTAGACTTCTTCAATCATTGACTTGTACATTTGCATTATATAATAAATAGTTTACACATTTCTTAATGTGTATAACTTTATGCATAAAATCTACATGAGAATATTGGAGAACACAACTTGTTTGTACATAATTGATAGTTTAAACATTGAATTGGCTTCATATAGATGATAATTTAGACATTTCTCAAGAAATTGGATAGCATGCATGGCATCCATATAAAGGCCAAGATATGACATGACCATTTAAGAACACAACTTGTTTGTATATAATTGAGAGTTTAAATATTGAATTGGTTTCATATAGTGTTAGGGCGCCGCTCCTATTTGACTACAAATGGACTGTTCCCATGGCTATATATAGCAATGGTGGATTCTCTACAGGAGAGTCATTTGAGAGTCTCTAATGAGTTACTGAAGAGTCAGTGCGAGTCAGTGAAGAGTTAGTCACACTTCTGGTGGCATACTGGAAGTAATCACGTATACACACGTCTTACGACAGATTGGACTCTTGTATCTTTCTATTGTAAATATTACTAATCACTTCTGTATATACTAACCATCTTTCTGCGGAATACAACTTATATTCTGATTCTGTTGTTGAGTTATTCATTTATACTTGGCGACATAACATATAGATGATGGTGTAGACCATTCTGAAGAAGTTGGTTAGTATGCATGATATCCATATGAAGGCCAAGATATGGCGTGACTCTTTAAGAACACGACTTTAATTTATTTTATATTGCCAATAGTTTAGACATTTCTGTACAATTCGGATAGCATCCATAGGAAGGTCTAGATCTGATGATATTTAAGAACATGACTCTTGGAGAATATAAATTACCATTTTGTTTTAAAATATCATCTTACAGTATTGGAAAGAATACATATAATGCAACCTCTCTTGTATTCAGCATCTTTATGCCCTATAAAAAATTTGTTGTAACTGATCCATATGTTGATATATTTAAGTTAAAGCTTTCTAAAATAGAAACTTTGATCTGGTCTTAGAGTGAAAACACTGATGCCACCAAGTCTGAATACATCAAAATAATTCCTGATGTTGAATTATAAATATTAAACACTTCATGTTTAATATTTATTTCTACTGTGCTGATGTAGTTTTGCCAAAACATCATAAATTGCTATAAAACTGAAATATTAAGCTAAAAGATATGTGCTGCGTCTGGTAAAAGTGCTTTAGCTGACATAACTGTACAGAAGTGGTTCGTTAAGTGTTGGTGATTATAGCTTAACTGATGCAGAACACCCAAGCATTCCCCCGCTATAGATGATGATTAAAAATCAGGATATTGACAAACATTAACCTGCACTTAAATCTTCTTAAATTACCTTGACAGAAGAGTACTTTAATATGTACTTTAATTAGTACTTTAATATGGATTCTATACATGGGGCCAGTGTTGTTCAGAATAGCTTGAACTCCCAGCCATATACAGCTACTTTATCAGAAATAAACCAAACCTCTAGGTTTTGGAGGGTACAATTCTTCTTCAAACTTTTATTGACTGGCGCTAAAGAATCACAAACAACTAATTGTACCAGAGTTCAAACAGAAAAAAATTTATCTGATTGGGCCCTCCTGCCATTCACCTTGGGGTTCTTGACAAAATTCCAAGGAGAATCTGCAATGTAATTGATCCTGATTTGATAGCTTCACTCCAGTCACTTTCTCGCCAATGGGATGTGGCTACCCTCTGTCTTTTCTTCAAATATTTTTACAACTTCTGCTCTAAGCTTATCTTCCTGATGCCTCCTCTACAAGAATTAACTCAAGCTGACTGGCAACTAGGTCCCACCCTTTTACAGTCAAAACAGTCAAATATTGCCACCACGTCTACTGTATCAGTTTCTTTTCTCACACTTTCTACTTGTAGAACTCCCATTCATATACTTGGTTTCTGGATAGCTACAATCTTCAGAAGTTTAAGTGCAATGTCAATTGCTATCTTTTATATCTTTGATTCCCATCTTTCTCTTACCATTTCCCCAACATCCCCTGTATCGTCTTCATCTTCCTTTTTGCTCTACTCCCACATAGTCCACCATGCACTAGTAATCCCACCCTTCTCTTATCCATTTTTTCGACACCCCCTGTATCATGTTCTTCTTTCTTTTCACTCTCCTCTCTTGTAGCTCTCTGTACACCAGTGGCAGTATTAACTTTCTTGTTGTGAAACAATTATAAAAAAAAATGTGAAAACACCAAATCACTTGAGGACTTTTAACAGATGTAACAACTAAAATGAATTGCATAAGTGACTTGAAGAATAAATATTGGCATAATCAAAGTGCCACACTACTTTAAATAAAAGGTTAGGAAGGAAACCTTCATCAATACTGAAAAGAGCAATACTAGAACTAAGACATTTATTCAGAAAATTGGTTTTAATAGAATGATTTTAATAAGTTTTTTTACAGTTCACTGCAATTAAATCTCTTTTTGATTTACTCTACAGATTGGCCATGTATGAGCACTAAGAAAGCAAAACAAATGAAAGAGTTTAAGCATCACATCTAGCCAACAAAACATTTGCACATACATTCTTGCTGAAAAAAATGACCCTGGGAGCCATCAGGTTGTGGAAAATTGCCAAAAGTATGGGGTACCCGGTCAGGATAAAATTTTTTTTTTTCTATAATCATATTGCCCCAAGCAATGCATTTTACTGCCACTGTTTTGCAGTGGGGTACATAGTAGAAAATTTATGAGAAAGAGTGACAGGTTATAGGGGGTGTCAGAAAGTGGGTAAGAGAAGGATGAGAATAATGATGAGAGTGGCGTGGACGGAGAAAGGAGCATGAGAGAGAGGATGCAGGTTAGTGAGATAAAAGATGAGCATTGACTTTACATTTAGTTCTAGCGAGACAGGCTTGCTAGCCATTACACCACATCAAGGTTCCCAAAAGCCAGATAGATATATGCAGAATGATATCAATTTGAACATTCCTAATAAAAAAAAAAAAAATTGTCCAGGAAATTTTGAGTAAGCAGAAAAATAAATGAAAAAAATATATAAATCCAAGACAATACTCATCGATCTCTTCATCATTGCGACTCCAAAAATAAGCAATTTATTAGGCACATTTTGCCCTCTCCATTTCTGTGGTTTGTTCATTCCTTTTGATGAAGAATCAAATGAAAGAAAGAAATGCCGACTAATTTTGCCCTCGCTCTGTTCTGACATTTCTTTTTCAGAAATTGCTTTTCATTTTCTTGAAAATTCTTTTTAATAATCCAATATCAGCTTTCTGTTGAAAATGTAATTATTTTCCGAGGTCATCATTTGAGACTGACAGCATCAGTCTACACATGTTAAGGATCAGTGTCCGATCCAATTCAATCTAATCCAGCTAACCATTCATCCATCTCCTGCAACTGATCTCTTCTCAAAACAGAGTCTTCTTCAGACGACTGTGTTTAAGCAGTGTCATATTTTTTTTGCTACTGCCAATCAAATTTCTTCACAGAATCCAAAGAGCTGATCAAAGAGCTAAAGATTTCTTTGATCTGTTTCCTTAGAACTGTCTTGTTCCATTCTGTTTCATAATTTTCAAAGCAGAGGAATTCCCAGCAGAAAATTTCTCATGCCAATTTATAGAGTTCATAATTACTAAAAATTAGTGTTGTGCAAAAAATTGATGCCTATAAGAGAAATCCCTCTGTTCAGAAACTTAAAAGGAAAATAAGTAACTTATAAGTATTTTTTGGTGAGGGTTGCTTCTCAATCATTTTTTTCCAAACACCTGCTCAAACACTCAACTTTTCTTCAATTCTCACAGACTTTAGTTACAGTGTCTGAGAGAGAACACACAATCTAGAATGACCAGCAGCTGAACAAGACCAGTACTCACAAACTGTCAGTCATATGACTTGTAACTTCATACTAGCACAAATATTGACAACTTCTAAACAGTTTTATACACACACACATGATAAAATAAGTATTTTTGATAGCTATTTTTATCTTTGACAGTATCAGGGACAAAGCCTATTTAAATTTTTTTTTGTTTTGTTTTAATTGATATAAACTCATGAAAGACAGTAAAGTTACTAAGACACAAGTGGTTACAGGGTGTGGGACAATTAAAAACAGAAGTATTAATAATGAGAAAGGAGAGGAAAGAGTAATCAGGAGGACAGTAGATAGCAATTGACATTGTATTTAAATTGTTGCAGAGTAAAGTTGGCTGGAAAGCATAGAGCTGGAAGGGAGTTTCACAAGTGAGAAGGGCAAGAAAAGAAACTGTTAGCATAGGACTTACAGCTACCTCTAATGAACTTAACAGTAAATTGATGAGATCTCAATGCCATTTTAGTACCTCACTTAAATTCATAAAGTCTAGATACCGTAGTAAAGAGTTCAACCAAACAATTAGCATGAAATCATTTATAGAAAACACAGGGAGGTACCTTATGGCAGTGAAAAAGGGACTGAAGCCAAGCTGCCTGGATGAGACTAATAATATTGCTGATTCTTCTTTGGATTTAATCAAGGAACTTAAGGTAAATAGCAAAGTCACCAGACCATATGTGGCAGTAATATTCTAAGCACGAACAATATTCTAAGCATGAAGCAGTATTTTTTTAATAATAATTTCACCGCCACTGATGCACAAGAGACTATGTAAGAGAGTAAAAGTTTAGGCAGAAGAAAAGTGAAGAGAATGACAAACCAGTTACAGGGGGTATCAGAGAAAGGGCAAGAGAAGGATGGAACACGGGTGTGAAGATGGTTGTGCAGGTAGAGAGAAAGAAAAAGAAGATATACAGAGTGATATAGAAAGGACTGGAGTTAAGTGGATAAGAGATGGGAATTGACATTGCATTTAAATTCCTGAAGGTTGTAGCTGTTAGGAAAGCCAGTTTACAAAAGAGAGTTCCACAAAGAAGCTGCCTGGATGAGACTAATAATATTGCTGATTCTTCTTTGGATTTAATCAAGGAACTTAAGGTAAATAGCAAAGTCACCAGACCATATGTGGCAGTAATATTCTAAGCACGAACAATATTCTAAGCATGAAGCAGTATTTTTTTAATAATAATTTCACCGCCACTGATGCACAAGAGACTATGTAAGAGAGTAAAAGTTTAGGCAGAAGAAAAGTGAAGAGAATGACAAACCAGTTACAGGGGGTATCAGAGAAAGGGCAAGAGAAGGATGGAACACGGGTGTGAAGATGGTTGTGCAGGTAGAGAGAAAGAAAAAGAAGAAGATATACAGAGTGATATAGAAAGGACTGGAGTTAAGTGGATAAGAGATGGGAATTGACATTGCATTTAAATTCCTGAAGGTTGTAGCTGTTAGGAAAGCCAGTTTACAAAAGAGAGTTCCACAAAGAAGCTGCTGGAGTAGAAGTGTTTTTGTATTTAGTAGATTTAAGTGTAAAAGGGTGGAAATTTGTTGCCAGTCTGGTTGCTCAAGTAAATTCTTACTGTAGGGGCACCTGTGACCAAAGCTTGTTGGAGCAGAAGCCATGAAAATATTTGTGGAAGAGACAGAAGGAAGCAACATTCGGCCAAAAAGAAAGTGGCTGTAAACAATCCGCCAGATTGGAACCTATCACGTTACAGATTTTCCTTTAGAGCCTATCGAGAACACTGAGATAAACAGTATGGGCACCTGACCAGATATGACAACAGTATTCTAAGTATGGTCCGATGGTTGATATTTATCAACACCATAAAGAAGAGGTTCTCTATCACCTTGCCATGGTGTATTAGTGCGTATCATCTTTAGAGTGCTGTAAAATATTGTCACAGTATACATACATATATTTAACTTTCTTGTTTTAAATCAAAACAACATGGGACATAAGTTTGATTTCACTAATGCCATCTTAATTAAAAAATAACATAATCCTTTAAAGAGAAAATATTTTAAAAACATAATAATTGTGTTACTATAAACTATAAACACATGCTTGAAACATTACATCATCATCTTTCTAAAGATCTATTCTTCATGAATCTAACTTATATCTACCAATACATAAAATTAAATAAAATAATTCTACTTCCAAATAATATTTCAAATAATACTTAATCTTATAATAATTCTCTTATAATAAAAACCATTATGTATTATTTATTTGTACATGTGTGTGTATATATATATATATATATATATATATATATATATAATGAGCATAACAAAAGGGAAATAAATTTTTTTTTTTTTTTTTTCATTTATAAATGAGTTATTTTGCTACCTTGGTTTCCAACACGAGTGGTTTCTTAAGTTATTAAAATTCGCCTGAAGAAACCACTCATGGTGGAAACCAAGGTAGCAAAATAACTCGTTTATAAATGAAAAATATTCAAAAGTTCTACAATATAATTGTAAAGAATACTTTTTAATTCAAATGTGTATTGGTCTAACCATATTAGGACCAAAAACTAAATATTACACAATTATATATATATATAGCAGTAGTAAAAAATTCAGGATAAAATTGGTAAATAATCCTAGAAGATCCTAGTAATATTGTTTAAATATTAAAACTGACCCAACAGCGAGCTCAATGTAAATTCAATTTACAAAGAATTTTAAAGAATTTTAGTAAATCTAATACAAGACCTGGGATTATACCCTCCTGCAATTGCAGATCCAGAGAAAACTGCCTGGTTGAAAGTAAATGTAGATATACAAATTGGATCTATCTAGC
This sequence comes from Ascarosepion bandense, assembly GCA_037127315.1. Classification (NCBI taxonomy): domain Eukaryota; kingdom Metazoa; phylum Mollusca; class Cephalopoda; order Sepiida; family Sepiidae; genus Ascarosepion; species Ascarosepion bandense. Next base: position 4,385,572 of record JBBBDQ010000460.1, on the reverse strand, counting down.
TACCATCTCCCTTAAAGAGAACAACAAAAACTATAATGTGTACATCGGAATTTCAGTAGGGATTTGAAACAAAGATTTTATATGCATAGGCACTCTTTTACTAACCCTATTTTAAGGTTTCAGACAACCCTCTCCAGGAAATACTGGGAATTGAAGGAAGAAGAGCTAAACACACAGACAAAGTAGAAGCTGATAGGCATGGCACATAATCCTAATAGTCTAGGTGATAAATGTAATCTGTGTTTATCAGAAAAAATTAGGATGTTAAAATTTTAATATCAGAATGTACTTCTTAATAAATGTAACAAATTAATTTGCATGTGTTATCATTGTAATAAATTAAAATTTCCTTAATTATGTCCTTCTTTCATTTATTCAAATAGGTTTTGCCTCTTATATAGATTAGAATTTAAATTTGGTGAATCTGAAGCTTTTTGCTACCTACTCTTCCTGACCCAATGGACAAATAACCTGCCTTCCACTACCAAAAGAAAATTACTACTACGATTCTCCTTGGCTTGACCCTCTCCTAGCCAACATTTCTCACCCCTTCTTTTACTAACCCTTGCTTCCTGTACAAGAATTTTTCTCCATTCTTTGGTTGACTGAGGTCAACAATGCATGTCTCAAACTGACATGTGAAATAGCTATCCCCCTCTAAATGTGATCTGAATTTACGAATAAATAAATGTATGTATATATATATATATATTTCCCTCCTGTCATGGTCATGGAAAGAGTTGACTCAGTTCATTAGAGAGACAATAGCAAAACAGCATCGGCTCAGTTCATTCTCTTTACTACCAGTTATTAAACTTTACTACCAGTTAAGAAACCGCTTACTACATATTTGCTCTTTAACAGTGTCTTATTTTATTTTTTTGCAATAATTATGTTGTCGAGTAGTGAAGAATATATATATATATATATATAGAATAGTCTTGTAATTTGCTTGAAGCACTATGCATATAAGGTGTATGGGTAGGTATTTGAAGGCTATCACAATGCATATGATACATGATACACTAAAAGTCTGCCTCCTTCTAAACAAGTGCTCAACAATAGGAAATCCTCAATACCTCCTTTAATCCATGAATTTGAGGTTCTCACATCATCTGTGGACAAAGCTGAGTGCTTTGCCCGCAGATTCTCATCCAACTCCACATTTGACTCGTCCGGAGTACACCCACCCAACTTCCCTATTAGAACTGAGGCCAAACTGCATGACGTATGTATTACCCTGACAGTAGTATCCCAAGTAATTTCAAAACTCGTCCCCCATAAGGTGTGTGGAGACGATGGAATCCCGGTGATAGTCCTTAAGAGGTGTGCTCCTGAACTTTCCGCTGTCCTCACTAAACTATTTAACTACTGCCTTTCTGCTTCCTGCTTTCCTGCATGCTGGAAGTTCTCTTCAGTCGTTCCTGTATTTAAGAATTTTGGTGAACCCATGGACCCATCCAACTATTGCCCTATCAGTCTTCTACCAATATTCGGGAAAGTATTCGAGGCCATAATCAATGCTGAAATAATTCATCATCTCACTGCCCACAAACTCTTCTCTGACAGGCAATATGGATTCCGCTTTGCCAGGTCCATGGCCGACCTGCTAACAACCGTAACGGAGTACATGCTACAGGCCCTTGATGAGTCTGATGAGGCTCGTGTGGTTGCTCTGGACATCTCCAAGGCATTCGACAAGGTTTGGCACTCTGGCCTCCGATGCAAACTACGGAGTTACGGTATTACCAGTTGCCTGCTTGACCTAACCCAATCTTTCTTAAATAACCGCAAAATGAAGGTCGTTTTGAATGGGCGTGCCTCTTCATCCTACAGCACGAATGCTGGTGTCCCACAGGGCTCTATCCTGGGCCCAACACTCTTCCTTATTTTCATCAACGACCTCCCAGATGAGATCAAGTCCCAAGTAGGCATCTTCGCAGATGACACTACAATATACTCCTGCACCAGTAAGAAACCTGTTGTGGCGGACAAACATAATCTCGCTGCTGACCTTGAACGGGATCTACACTCTGTGGTGAACTGGGGCAAGAAGTGGCTTGTCAACTTCAATTCATCTAAGACCAAGTTGTTGTCTGTCAACCATTACAGGCAACCTCTCCTGCCTCCCATAAGCATGGACCAAGTGATTCTCCCGGAGAGCAATACACTATGCCTCCTCGAACTTACCCTGTCCTCAGACCTCAAATGGAACCACTATATTGAATCCAAAGCAAAATCTACTGCTAAGAAGGTTGGGTCACTATGTCGATCCAGGATGTTTTTTCTGCCTGAATCCATCCTGCATATATACAAGTCAACCATCCATCCGTGCATGGAGTACTGCTGCCATTTATGGTCAGGTGCCCCTGCCGTTCTCCTCAGTGTTCTTGACAGGCTCCAAAGAAGAGTCTGTAATGTGATAGGTACTGATCTGGCGGCTTGACTGCAACCACTTCCCCATCGTTGAAATGTGGCCTCCCTTTGTCTGTTCTATAAATACTTTCGTGGCTTCTGCTCGGACGAACTTAAGTCACTGGTGCCCCCTCAACAGGTGTTTACTCGTGCAACCAGACTGGCAACTAGGTTCCACCCATTCACAGTCTGGTTAGCCAAATGCAGACGACAATTCTACTCCTGCAGCTTCTTCTCTCGCACTTCCTGCCTGTGGAACTCGCTCCCATATTCTTGCTTTCCTGACGGCTACAATCTCCAGAAATTTAAATGCAAAGTCAATACTCATCTACTAACCACTGGACTCTAGCTCTCTCCCCACCCCCGTATAACCTTCCCTTTCTCTCCACCTATGTATCTGTCATCGCACCTGCTTTCTCAGCTTTCTATTGCTCCTTTCTAACTAGTTTGTATTCCTCACTCTTTTCTAATTAATCTTTTTTACAGTTATGTAGCCCCCTGCACATCAGTGGCATTTCCGCCTTGCTCGGGCTGAAATGATTAAAAAAAAATAATAATAATAATAAAAGAAGATAAAGAAGTTGTTGGGTATTACCTATCTATTATTCATTAATATTTCAAGATCAGAATCTCATCTTCAGAAGATCTTCATTTTGAGATCAGAATCTCACCTTCATTCTGAAGATGAGATTTTCTTGAAATATTAATGAATAATAAATAGGTAATACCCAACAACTTCTTTACCTTCCTTTATTATACTAAACACATTGTGATAGCCTTCAAATACCTACCCATATATATCCTCTCAATTATAATAAAGACTCTTGTGTATTTATTTGTATATATATATATATGTGTGTATACAGAAATATTTTTAAAATAAAATATAGTTTTCTGCAACACAAGAACTGTCATGTTTTAGTACTACTTGTTAGTACCTCATGATGTATACTTTTTAAGAATTTTGCTAAGTATGCTATGATATTTTCTTTTACTCCTATGTGTGCTGTTGCTTAAAAAGGTTGAGAAACACTGCTGTAGAAAAACAGTCAGTTACATATATAAATGTAATCAACATAGCCTATAGCAGCATGGCCCATGGCAATGGTCTACATCATTTAAACATGATGTAGACTATTGCCACCTGCTGTCATTAGCCATACCCACATTACTCATATATACACTACCAGCCATAATTATTAGGATACCCTAGTGTTTTAAAGGAAATAATGTATTTTATATTATTTTTAGTATTCATTGCCAAGTGAATAATTGTAAATGAAAATAGAATGGTTCTTTTGTTAATACTGCACAATAATAAGTGCATCAAATTAACTGTTCTGGTGTCCAGTTTTTGTGCTCTCTTCCCCATGTTAGTCTCTTCTTCTTCTTGGCTGCCTTGTAAAATTTTGCAAAGTAATAATAACAAAAAAAACAGAATGGCAATTATAAAGAGAAAATGATTTAGATTTAAATTCATGGCTTATAGCAATAGAGTGGAATGGGGGAGGAATTTAGAGATATAGTTAATCCCATACTGAGGAAATTTAAACCTACTTATATATCAACACTTGCTAATCAATTAATTCCTCTGATATATATATATATATACCAGTCATAATTATTAGGCAACCCCAGTTTTTCCAAAAAATGATGTATTTCATACTATTTTTAGTATTTATTGCCAAGGGGTTAATTCTAAATGAAAATAGAATGGCTCTTTTGTTGTTATTATTACTTTTAAAAATTTTATAAGGCAGTCAGGAATAAATTCTAAAAGTAGAAGGGATTAATCAGCAGTTACCTACTAAGACTTTGTCTACATTCTCAGAAGCACATTAGGCTAATTCTTGTAAAGTAAGTCTGTTCACACATTTCACATGGCACCATGAACACTTAATTCTTTCATAAAACAAACTTTGCTGCAAGGAAAATTGAACATGTTATTATATATTTCTGGGAAGAATATATAAATGTTATTTCAACTGATGTTCTGTTTCTGCTTTACCTACAAAAAATAACCTTTATACACGACCAGCCATAATTATTAGGTCACCCCAGTTTTTCTAAAAAAATGATGTATTTCGTACTATTTTTATTATGTATTGTAAAGTGGATAATTCTAAATGAAAATAGAATGGTTCTTTTTTAATAATGCACAATAATATGTGCATCAAATGAACTGTTCTGATGTCCAGTTTTTGTGATTGCTTCCCCATGCTAGTCTCTTCTTCTTATTGGCTGGCTGAAGCAAAAGCTTCCTGGCTGCCTTGAAAATTTTGCAAAGTAATAATAACAAAAGAACTATTCTATTTTCTATTAGAATTATCCACTTGGCAATAAGTACTAAAAATAGTAGGAAATACATAGTTTTTTTAAAAAATAGGGTGGCCTAATAATTATGGCCGGTATTGTGTATATATATATATATATATATATATATATATAAATTAAATTAAATTAAATTAAATTAAAGCTCTCCTCCTGTATCATTTTTTAATATTAAAATTTTTAAAATTTTTAATATTAATTAGGATCAGGTTCTTGGAATTTACCTTCCTACTTTTCCATTTCGGATTAAAGTAATTTAATAAAAGAAAAAAAAGAAAATAAAATAAAATATATATATATATATATATATATAATCTAAATACAAATCTAAACTTATTTATAAATGGAACTTTGTGTGTGTGTGTGTGTGTCCATTACCTATAGACTCCGAAACAGCTGAACCGATTTTCTTGAAAATTTACACAGTTGTACTATAAGCGTCTGCAAGTGTTTTTAGCTAGGTTTTGTGTCAAGGTACCACCAATAAATATCGAAAATTGATAATCGAAAAAATCGGGTTATAGAAGGAGTGGTCCAATTTTAATCAAATTTGATACAGTCATAGACAAAGACATAAGAAACGATATTCAGAAGTTTCAAGGTTGCAGTTCTTACAATAGTGCAGAAAATTGATAATATATATATATATATATATATATATATATATATAAAACGCAAGATGTTTGTGTGTATGTTTATCTGCCTGCATGTCTGTATTTTTTGCAGCCCTTTTATTTTAGTTTTTGCTTCAGGTTTGGCTCTAAGTAGGTATAATTGTAGTTCTTAGTCTCAGCCATGATACCATTTACTGAGAGGACTTATTTAGCCTTCAAAATTCAGTTTATGGCGAAAAAAACTTATTTGATATCGATACCAGGAAATCAAAATTTGACTTCCACCCATTCATTTTTCTTTCAGTCTATGGTTTCACTTTAACTGGAAACAACTATTGCTTTTTAGTCTTTCATGCCAATATCCAAAGAGTCTGAGCTCGAGGACCATGGATTAGTTTTAAAGCTTTCATTACACCCAAGCAATGCCGAGCTATACTGTTAGTATATATATATATATATATATATATATATATATATAAAAATCAGAGAAATTAATTGATTAGCAAGTGTTGATAAATAAGTAGGTTTAAATTTCCTCAGTATGGGATTAACTATATCTCTAAATTCCTCCCCCATTCCACTCTATTGCTATAAGCCATGAATTTAAATCTAAATCATTTCCTTTTAATAATTGCCATCCTGTTTACCTTCTCTTCAATTTAATTCTTATATTAATTTTTTAAACTAAAATTACTTGATACTGGTTAGATCTTAAGTTTATATGCAAGATCCCCTTTAAGGCTATCCTTATTGCTTAACCTTGAACCCCTGTGCCCATCATCTAACCTATTTTCTTCCAACTTCTCCCACCTACGTATTAAATCTACACCTTTCACCCTCTCCCTTATTTTTTGTCTATTTCCTTTTTTCTAAACAGACTTTTACTTCCATTCACACAAAAGATTTTTGACAATATCTGTTACTTGGAGTTGAGGAAACAGGTTTTTAAAGTCCTGTTGAAATAGCTATTCTTCAAATGAAATAATTTGAATTTATATGTGGAATATATATATATATATTAGTCATCCACATACAAGCTTGTTTCGCTGTATCATAGCTAATCAGAGTGGCTAGACACATCCACTTCTGACCGGCATCAAAACTTGACCAATTTGGTGTTAGAGTCGCTATCCTCTAAGCCATAGGCACATAGAATGAGAGAAGGGAAATTTTAACGTGTTGCATATAAGCAGTGTATACACATGCCAGTCACCAAAAGAACTCAATTCATTTGACGAGTAATGCATATATATCTATTATAAATAACACTTTAGAATATGTCCAAACTAAAATCTACTAGAAAAGTGCACATTTTGTTTTGACATTGAAAGAACAAAATGTACACTTTTGTTGTAGTTTGGACATATTCTAAAGTATAATTTAAAATAAATATTCATCGCTCTATTTCTATATTGAGCACTGTTTTAAATTAATGTTTTGAATGTTGTAAATATTTTCTTTGTTCCTTATTCATTTGGATATATGTGTGTGTGTGTGTAACATATATATATATATATATATATATATATTATTCTATTACATTTAGTGGGTACATGCATTTCAGGGGCATTTGAGTTTTTAAACATTTTAAGTCTATGTCAGAGAAAAAAATGATGTATAAAATATATATTTTATATGATATATAACATTTTATATCCTAGAATAATATTAGGAAAATTAATGACACATTACTACAAACTTTCTGGTCGTTAAGATCAATAAAGGTAAATAACTAATTGTTGATTTGAGTTCAGTATATACATTTGCACAGAAATAATGCTATTTTGGATAAATTTGAAGAGAGAAAAGCCTTCCGGACCTAAAACGAAAATTTACTGAATTGATGAGGTCAAGATTGTAGTGACTGGGAAAACATCCTGCTGGGAGAATGTCCCGCAAAGCAGCAGTTCTTGGGAAGAAGATGTCTGAAATTAATTTATTCCTATACAAAGGAAATGGGGGTGATTCACACTTGTGCACAAGGCAAGGTGAAAGCCAGTTGTAAAGGTGGTAATACTAAGAAATGTATCCCCTGAAAACATATGCCATGGAATCAGGAAATAAGCAGTGAGAGGCTTGTGATATAATGATAATATTTTTTATAAGAAAACATTTGGCATTCAGTGATGAAGCAGATTGGGTTTGAGTTTTGAATTTGAGTCTTACTTAATGGCATATCAACACCTCTGTGGGTTATTTAATGCCAAAAATGTGGGGTTTTAAGGTATTTTTGTAATGTTCAGTTATAGTGAGAAAGTTGATTTTGTCAGATTAGTATATTTTTCTATAAAAGTCCATTTTTGTGTATATATTTCTTTAAAAGTGTATTTTTATACTTTCCTAGTGTTTTGACCCAAGTTTGGGGGTTAACTATTTACCCATAGCTGGGACCCTAACAGGTGCTACCACTCTGGGTCAGGGTGGACCTGAGAACAACAGGAATTAAGAGGTGGTTCCATGCTCCTCACAATCTCCCAATCAGAGGCCTTGCTGCTGGATACAGTTTACCGTCATGCCCAGGTCCACTGTAGGTTAGAATTTACATACGATATATATTCATGCGTAAGGGTACTCCTGAATTTTAAACCCTCCAGAAAAAATGACCTGTGTATAGTGCAATTAGTCACCAAAAATGATGATTTTTAACTTCTTCAGAAAAATTACCTCTGTATTTGTCTATATTTCTGAGATGAGGTTGTATTTACACTATTTACATTATTTGAACTATTGTCCTCATCTTTGTTGCCATTTGTACGATGTTTCAGCCATTGTACACTAGAAATTACCAACCAAACCCTTTATTATGATCACTGGTGTGCAAAGCCTGTTTTGGTAGTCATGAGTTATCTCCCTCTAACCTGGCTCTCTAAGTTACTTGTTCACCACTGTTGTAGCCTGGTATTGAACTCACAACTCTTTAGGTCAATCACTGGAACTAACATATATATTTAATGGGCCATGTGTCCTTCTTAAAGACAAATTCATTTGTTGTTGCCCTTGAGGACACATAAACCAGTGGATATAGGTGTTGATTAGTTCCAGTGATTGATCCAAAGAGTTGTGGGCAAATAACTTAGAGAGTCAGGTTAGAGGGAGATAAATTATGACTACCAAAAGAATCTTCCCACAAGGAGTGAGAACGATATACTCCAGCACCTGAAAAGTGTACAGTGACCAAAACATCTTACAAATGGCAACAAAGATGAGGACAATAGTTTGAATAATGTGATGCAAAAAGTAAAAATTACCTCTGTATAGTCTATCTTATTTTTCGCACAAAATCTGATCATAAAATTCACACTCACCTTGAATATATATGGTGAAACCTATTTTTTATTAGTAGCAAACATTGTTGACCAATAACTTGAATAGAAACTTAAAACTGTTCTTTCTGTTAATCTTCTAAATATTAAAGTGGTTGGTTAATTCATTTTCTACAGATAAACAACTGTTTTTAGGTTATTTAAAGACAAAGGTACTTGCAAATAAGTGAAAATAATGAACACAACTGGAGTCAGAACTCAGTTCTCCAATTAACAACTCTGAGCAATTAAACATTACACTACCTGCACATCAAAATTCATAGCACCTGGAGTTTCCAAATGCTTAACCACCGGACCAAGTTCAATATTACTAAACTTTGGTGTTTTGATGCGATATGGCCATAAGCTAAATATTAAGGTAAATACACAAGCAAAATGAGTTTAAGCAAAATGAGTTTAAGCAAAATGATGCTTCCTAACTGTCACAGCTTCTCATAAATTTATAAAATGACAGCAACAAGTTAGATTCCAAGAAAGGTGACATGCTTGCTATGCTAATCAATACAACCACTCAACTGGTGCAATTTCTGGAGGGGACAAAGCACTTGTTCAGTTTGAATAAGAGGCTAATTAGCATAAAGTAAAATTTATATCTATTTTATTTTTTCTTACTCACTTTTGTAGTTTTCTTTTTAAAAAATTAACTATTAAAACCTATGGAGGGCATAATTAAATATTTTCTGAATGGCTTGATTAAAGTGTTCGCAAGAAGGAAGGATACTTGGGAAGGGTGAATGAATATGGGAGAGAAAGAGGCTAAAAGAATTGAACGGAGCTGAAAAGGATAGAGAAGAAGAAAAAGAAAAGAGAGATAAGGTGAAAAGAAAGAAAAAGAAAACTGAAGATGGATATAAAGTGATGTAGAAGGTAGAGTAGCAGAAATGAAAGAATGAGGAAGAGATAAAGAAAAAAGAATAAAAAAAAAAACAAAAACAAGGGAGAGCTCAGAATATGAGACCAGTTAAAATATATAAGGAAGAAAGTAATGCCGTTTTGTTTTTAGTAAGCGGGTGTGGCTAATTTCTTTCTTTCATTATTTGATTTATTTTATTTATTTTCTTTTTTTCTTTTTCAAAATTAACTGGTCGTATAGTTTGAAATTTTATGTATCCTTGGCCTTGCTTATTATTTTTAACGTTCATTTAGTCTAGAGAGAAAAAAAACTGAATTGGGATGATTCGTTTAATTTCTCAAGGAAAGACACCCATCTTTACTTTTTATGCAAACACATTTTTCTGTGTTTTCTTCATTCAAATTTAGGACCATATTGTAATGTAAATGTACTCCTTTTAAGATTAATGATTATCTTTTCTCTCATTTTTTTCTTTTTTTTCAATTGGAGTAGATAGACTAAACTATCGCCCGGTTCACACTCCACCAACGTCTATTGAACAGGTGAAGAGGCTCATCCCTTGTTTCCTCTTTAGGATGCGGTTTCCGGTTTTCTCTTTTCCAATCTTTTCTCTCTTTTCTTTTTTTTTAATTAAAGTAGATAGACTAAACTATCGCCCGGTTCGCACTCCACCAACGTCTATTGAACAGGTGAAGAGGCTCATCCCTTGTTTCCTCTTTAGGATGCGGTTTCCGGTTTTCTCTTTTCCAATCTTTTCTCTCTTTTCTTTTTTTTCAATTGGAGTAGATAGACTAAACTATCGCCCGGTTCACGCTCCACCAACGTCTATTGAACAGGTGAAGAGGCTCATCCCTTGTTTCCTCTTTAGGATGTGGTTTCCGGTTTTCTCTTTTCCAATCTTTTCACTCTTTTATTTTTTTTCAATTGGAGTAGATAGACTAAACTATCGCCCGGTTCACACTCCACCAACGTCTATTGAACAGGTGAAGAGGCTCATCCCTTGTTTCCTCTTTAGGATGTGGTTTCCGGTTTTCTCTTTTCCAATCTTTTCACTCTTTTATTTTTTTTCAATTGGAGTAGATAGACTAAACTATCGCCCGGTTCACACTCCACCAACATCTATTGAACAGGTGAAGAGGCTCATCCCTTGTTTCCTCTTTAGGATGTGGTTTCCGGTTTTCTCTTTTCCAATCTTTTCACTCTTTTATTTTTTTTCAATTGGAGTAGATAGACTAAACTATCGCCCGGTTCACACTCCACCAACGTCTATTGAACAGGTGAAGAGGCTCATCCCTTGTTTCCTCTTTAGGATGCGGTTTCCGGTTTTCTCTTTTCGAATCTTTTCTCTCTTTTCTTTTTTTTTAATTAAAGTAGATAGACTAAACTATCGCCCGGTTCACACTCCACCAACGTCTATTGAACAGGTGAAGAGGCTCATCCCTTGTTTCCTCTTTAGGATGTGGTTTCCGGTTTTCTCTTTTCCAATCTTTTCACTCTCACGTAGCTCCCTGTGCATCAGTGGCGTTTTCGCCTTGCTTGGGGTGATATGATTAAAAAAAAAAAGTTTATAAAATTATGAAAGGTAATTTGGAAAATGTAGAGAGCAAGAAAAGTGGAGATGAAGAAGAGGAACAATAAGGTAAGGAAGAAAGATGGGCAGACAGATGTTAATGGAAAAGGCTAATTAAAATGGTAAGGTATCATTGGCTATGATTTTAGATGAAGATCACAGAGACAAATATGGCGAACTTGTCAAATATGCCTCTTGGCAAAGAACTAACAACAATAGCCATAAACCTAATGAATGAGTTATCTGTAACAATAGTCGTAATAATGTTTATGATAGCAGAGATTTATAGTAGTGGTAGTAGAGGATAATGATGGTGGTGGTAAAGTCTAGCATGGTGAAAATTGATATTTGTGGTGTGGTGGGGGTATTGATAATGGTGGTTAAGATTTATAACACTACTGCTAGCTCATGGATATGCACTGTGGTGCAATGGATATCATCTCAGAATAAGAAATCAGAGCTGAGTTCAAATTCCAGTTGAATTCATTGCATTCACTTACATGCAAATACAAATGGGAAAGGTATTAATCCATGTCTTCTCCATCTAGCTATGGGTTAAATAGCAAGACATAGCCTTGGTTGGTAACCAGTCTATCTCTTCTTTATGTGCTGTGTCCCTTCAGAATGTAGGCAATCAGGGTCTTCCACTTGTCCTATCCCTTGTAGATCTCAACACTTTTCCTCTTTTGTATCTCTTCCCAAACCTCGCTCCATCATCCACCTGCTCACACTCATCAGGTACATCTCACACTGCTTTTCACTGGAATTCAAACACTCAAGTACTGACCTAGTATGTCATCACTTCATTCTTCAATGATGTAGCTATAGACTGTGAACAAGGAATCACCATATCTAGATAATATATGTAGGATATCCTACTTAAATTTTCTAAAAAAAAAAATAGCTAGAGGATGCTCCTTAAGCCTATAAATAGTCAATGATATCTTCACTCATTTTCTCTTTTCTTCTTTTATGGTTTTTGAATTCTGCCTATAGGATATAATTGTATGTAAAAATGAAAGTCTTCCCCATTGGGGCATGCTCATTTTTGTTTTTGATGTCATAATTTTCTCTTGTGACTTTTGGACTCAAATTTCACACACATTCTCTCGTTTAAATGTTTTCCATGCAACTAGTCTTTGAATATTTTCTTCCTTGACTGTAATTGTCAGTCTTGTCTTAATATATGCATTGTGTTTTGTTTTGTGTTATTCATTTTTTACTAGGACTTACATTCAAGGCTGCAATAATTATTATAAGGAAAAATAATACAAAGAGACATGTGTTTTCTACATAATCACAAGCATTCCCACCACATATTTTTCTAAAGACAAGAGATTTATTCAGTTGGAATTATCAAGAATGTAAAGAGAGGAATAGTAAATAAAATAAACCCCTTAGAAAGGCTCAAGTCGTGATAACATCCTTTGAAAATAACTGAAAGTGAATGGCAAACTATTAACTTATTTTCAGTCAGATACCAATCCACTCCTCCACATTTATGAGACTGTCAACAAGTAGACCCCACCACCAAAAAAGCCTTACACAGATTTTGAAGCATGCAGATCTGTTAGTTAAGTGCCATACATGATACATGCTTTGGGTGATCATGTCTCGAAAGAGACATAACTGACTGGGCAGCAGATTATCCCGCAGAACATTGCTATTGCTTTCTGCAATAGACTGGTTGCCAGCCAAGGCTATAGAACCCAGTCTGTTCTATTATTTAACCCATAACTGGGGGGAAGAGCTGGATTAATACCTTTCCCAAGGATATTTGTGCATAAGTGAATGCAAGGATTTCAACTGGAATTTGAACTTGGCTCTGCAATTTGTCATTCTGAGCTGATACCCACTGCACCACCAGGCACATCCGAAGCATGCAGATGGTTGTACCAATTTCAACAAATTCTATTCAGGGTCCCAAAGAGTGTGGAAAACTTCCAAGGGGTCATTGATAAGATAATAATTGATAAAAAACTGCAAAGACAATGTAATGGTATGTGGCCATGACAAATCTTATCATGAGCAATGATATGTATTCTAATGGGTTAAACATTATTAATCTTTTAGGCTATGTCATAAGTAAAGCACGTTGTGGAGCATTGGATATCGGCTCGGAACGAGAAATCGGGGAGCCAAGTTCAAATTCCAGCCGAATTCATTGCATTCACTTACGCGCAAATACCCTTGGGAAAGGTATTAATCCGTCTATTCCTTCCAGTTATGGGTTAAATAACAGGACAGATTGGGTTCTATAGCCTTGGTCGGCAACCAGTCTACCGCAGAAAGCAATGGCAACCTACTGCGGGATAATCTTCTGCCCAGTCAGTCATGTCTCTTTCGAGACATGATCGCCCAAGCGTGTATCACGTATGGCACTTAAACTGACATAAGTAAAGGGATGGTGCTGTTATACCCCGAACAGTAGAAGCCACTGCAGAAATACTAATACCACCTCTGTCTTATGATGGGCTATGAGTTATCACACATGTTCTTTCATTTTTTCTTTCTTTCTTTCATTCATTCTTTCTTTCATTCATTTTTTATTTCTTTCTTGCATTCTTTCATTTTTTCTTTCTTTCTTTCTTTCTTTCACTTTTATCTTTCTTTCATTCATTTTTCTTTTTTCTTCTTTCTTGCATGTTTTTTATTTCTTTCTTTCTTTCATTTTTTCTTTGTTGCTTGCTTGCTTGCTTGCTTTTTTCTTTCTTTTTCATTTTTTCTTTCTTTCTTGCTAGCTTTTTTCTTTCATCTTTTCTTTCTTATTTTTTGGCATTTTTTCATTTCTTCTTTCTTTCATATTCATTTTTTCTTATTTTCTTGCTTTCTTTCATTTTTTCTTTCTTTCTTTCTTTCTTTCTTTCTTTTATCTTTCTTTCATTCATTTTTCTTTTTCTTCTTTCTTGCATGTTTTTTATTTCTTTCTTTCTTTCATTTTTCTTTGTTGCTTGCTTGCTTTTTTCTTTCTTTTTCATTTTTTCTTTCTTTCTTGCTAGCTTTTTTCTTTCATCTTTTCTTTCTTATTTTTTGGCATTTTTTCATTTCTTCTTTCTTTCATATTCATTTTTTCTTATTTTCTTGCTTTCTTTCATTTTTTCTTTCTTTCTTGCATTCTTTCAATCTTTCTTTCTTTAAGTTTTCTTTATTTTTCTTTCTTTCTTTCTTTCTTAATATCTCCTCAGTCTTTCTTATGAAACATTGCACTTTTACTTTTAATATCATTACACTCTCTCTCATTCTTTTCTTCCTTCTTAATATCTCTCCACTCCTTCTTTTTAATTTCATTACACTCTCTTTCGTTTTTTTCTTTCTTTTGTAATATCTCTTCACTCTTTCTTTTTAATTTAATTGCACCCTGTTTAATTCATTCTTTCTTTTGTGATATCTTTCCACTCTTTCTTTTGATTTCATTACACTCTCATTCGTTTTTTCTTGCTTTTGTAATATCTCTCTACTCCTTCTTTTTAATTTCATTACACTCTCTTTCGTTTTTTTCTTTCTTTTGTAATATCTCTTCACTCTTTCTTTTTAATTTAATTGCACCCTGTTTAATTCATTCTTTCTTTTGTGATATCTTTCCACTCTTTCTTTTTGATTTCATTACACTCTCATTCGTTTTTTCTTGCTTTTGTAATATCTCTCTACTCCTTCTTTTTAATTTCATTACACTCTCTTTCGTTCTTTCTTTTGTAATATCTCTCCACTCCTTTTTAATTTCATTTTTTCTTTCTTTTGTAATATCTCTCTACTCCTTCTTTTTAATTTAATTACACTCTCTTTCGTTCTTTCTTTCTTAATATCTCCCCAACTATTGTTCCTTTTAATCAATACATCATTGCACACTTTTGTCTTTCTTTGTATTTCTCTGCTTTGTTTTCTTCCTAATCATTCTTTCTTTCTTAATATGTTATTACACTTTTTCTTTTTTTTCTGTCTTTCTTTATATCTCCCCACACTTACTTTTTTCTTTCTTTCTTCCTTTCTTTTTTTTTTTCTTAATATATCGCCATGCTTTCTTGCATTCTTTCTGTGAAAATTTCTTGGCATTTCTTTGTCTTGAATTGTCTGATGAGGCATAATTCTTCTATTTTAAGATTAATTACGTTCCTTGTAATTTCCCTGACCATAAAATACTCATGGAAATTTCCCTATTACATGATTAAAAATTTGAGTTAACAACTTTATTGGCTGATATTAAAATGACCATTAAAAACCCTAGCTTTACCCTTGGGTTTGAATAGTGGTGAGAAATCAATTCAGTTACCAGGCAAGAATTATGGTCCAGTGTTGTAACCACTGAACTGTAATCTTCCAGAATGTCCAAAAGCTGTATTGTAAAAATAAAACTAGGGTGCATATGTATCAATATCTTCATAGATATTTCCGCATAATATCGCAACTTAAAGGCACAAATGAAATCTGATTTCTTAATTATGCATAGCATACATGCACGTTTATGATGAGGAACTTTCACCTGCGAAAATCTCACCAATCCACATATCATGCTCAGATCCATAAAACCAGATCCATTTACACATTTGCATGAACAATGCATTCACCTTTGACTTTACGGAATGTCCACTACCAAGCAGTGTGATCACTCTCCGTGGTAGGATGAGTTTCCAAAGCAAAGTACAAAGATTTTAGGAAATGTCTTCATTGCCTGATTTGCGTATGGACATGCAAATGAAGGAAGGTTAACAAAGATTGGATTAACAGGGTATCAACAAGTATGTACAATAACATGAAAGAATTATTACCTTCTGTGTATACATATATATACACATATATGTATATTTATATAACGAGAGAGAGAGTGAGAGAAACATAAAGGTAATGTATATATAGATATATAGAGAGTGAGAGTGAGGGAGAGAGAGTGAGAGAAATATAAAGATAATGTCAATAAATATATATATATATATATATATATATAGAGAGAGAGAGAGAGAGTAAGAGAAACATAAAAATGTATAGAGAGAGAGAAAGAGTGAAAGAAACAAAGACAATATATATATACATACATACATATATATATATCGAGAGAGAGAGAGAGAGAAAGTGAGAGAGTGAGAGAAACATATAATGTATATATAAATATATATATAGAGGGAGAAAGAATGAGAGAAACATAAAGATAATGTATATATATTTATATATATATATATATATATATAGAGAGAGAGAGAGTGAAAAACATAAAGATAATATATGTATATAGATACATATATATAGAGAGAGAGAGAGAGAAAATAGAGAAAGTGAGAGAAACATAAAGATACTATATATATATATATATATAGAGAGAGAGAGAGAGAGAGAGTGAGAGAGAAACATGATAATATACAAGCAAAATACAGCACATCCATAAAGAAATACAGCACAAGCTATTAAAACAATATTTGATGAAAAAAAAATTATGAAGATGCCTTAAGAAAATCTGGCCATAAGAACATTTTAGAATAAAAATCCCAACCAATCAGACAAAAAACAATAACAGAAATCAAAACATTATCTTGATCAACCCACCATTTAACTTAGAAGTAAAAACCAAAATTGGATAAATATTTTTTAAACTGATCAATAAACACTTTCCTAAAAGCTCAGAATTAAACAAATTTTTTAATAGGAATACAATCAAACTGAATTATAGCTGTACTAGTAATTTAGAAAATTACATAAAGAAGCAAAACACCAGAAACCTAAATAGAAACATACAAAACAACATCATTAATAAGGAATATAACTGTAGGGACAAAAATATATGCCTACATCAAGGACTTTGTAATAAAAAAAGGAGTTATTTACAAAACAAAAGTAAATGGTCAAACCAAAACATATTTAACATCAACCAAAGACACTTTTAAGCCTAGATGGAATAACCATAAGTTTACATTTAAAGTAATAAACTTTAAAAATTATACAAAATTGGCTAACCACATGTTACCATATCAATACCTATTAGAATCATACAATCTTGGACGAAAATGTTCTAAGACTTTTAAGTAACTTCTCCTAATTTTGAAAATTGTGCATTCATAAAAGATCCCTGTTATGCGAGCCTTTTTTTAAAAAAATGGTAAAATCAGTTATTGTAAAACACCTGAAGACATCGAAAAGGTAGAAACCTGGGTTGCATAATAACTTGTTTACAAATTATATATATATATATATATATATAAGAAAGTAGAAGAACAGATAGATTGAAAAACTAACATTCATTGTGTTTACTTTTATAAGAAAGTGCTCAATACAAAGTAGAGCTTAATATTGTAATATATCAGTATACCATAGTTATTTAATTAAATTTTAACCTAACTAATATGCCCCTTTAAGAAAACTATGAAGTATTAAAAATAACTTTTTCCAAACTCCTAAAATCTGATCTGTTGTTCAAAATTACTCTGTATACATCTGTACACTATGTGTTCTTAATATGTATCTTCCCCAGACTGACAAAGACTGTCCTTTTTATCATGACATGATTCAACAACCCACCTCCCTATGACCTGAATGTTCACCTTTATAGTTCAACCCAATTCTCACTTTAATTGAGTAATCCTGACACACCCGTAATCATATTAACTTTCCCCACTCCCTCTCCTTAACTTTCTAAATAACCATGAATTTATTTTCTTTTTTAAACCATTTTCACCATTCATTTTGAAATATCACCCAAAGAAGAACAACTATGTTCTGAAACATGAAATTTTTTGTGTCATGCTAAAAAATGGCCATAATAAGCTGTTCGTGTTTGGAAAACAAAGCATTCTTATAAGGAATTATGGCAGAAATATGGCGTTTAATAATTTTTTATATAGAAAATTTATCCAAATTATAATTATTGTGCATTTGGTTGCAGTAAAATATACTGACGTTTTTTTTAGGGTAAAATAACATCCTTGAAAATGGCCAGCAAAGTGGATGAAAGCAATTGAAAAATCAATAATTGGAGAACATTTTCACATAACTTAACTCCAGCAAAAAGAAACATGTAAGAATACTGGAAAAATTAAATCAAAATTAATGAAATATTTCTTGTCTGATCGTTTTAACAAAATGTGTTCAAAAGAAAGATTGCTGTCCAAATATACATTAATATATATATATATATATATATATATATATATATATATATATCTCAAAATGAATAAGAACAAAGAAAATAATTGCAATGTTCAAAACATTAATTTAAAACAGTGCTCAATATAAAAATGCAATAAACCAATGGATGAATATCTTAAGTGCAGAGGAAAAACTTATGTCTGTTTAGGTGTGTGCTGTGACACATATCTGACTAATAAAATCAAACCTCAATCAATATACTGTCTCTGTAAAATTTTAAAAGATTGTTTTTTAACTTTTAAAAACTTTTTTAAATAATTTGTCTTTAAAAAATCTCGGAAGAATTTTGTTAAAGTGAAACATGTTAGACTAAAGGTACTTTTTCCTATTAGTTCTTTATTTATTCTATTCATCTTGTCTGATTTCGATCCATATATTCAACTCATATATATATATATATATGCAAGCACAGTATGGATGTGGAGATTAGATAAATTAACGAATAAGTAAAAAAAAGTTCTATTCTTTAGGACATCATCTGACTAAAATAATGTTTTTTTAATGTAATTATATATATGTATGTAGAGAGATAGGGAAATATAAAAATACAAACATTATTTACAATTATACACAGATAGGATCTGGATCAGGGATTTTTGTTCACTCTAGTTTGAGGGACCCCACCCTGGATGACTTCCACTATTTTTGTGTCCATCATTTCAGGGGATATGTTGTACTCATCATGCTTGGCACTGGGGGTTAGTGAAGACTATTCAAACCATAGCTAGTTAGCTTGTGTAGGTGGCTGTTGGCTCATAGGAGCTTTTCCACCCTTTGACAGGTCTTGTTTTTGGTCCTGCAGGGTGCCTACACTACCCTACTCACTGAACTTGCACCCAGTGAGATTAGTCTTCACAAACCCAACCCATGGCAGGTAGTACTGGGTTACATGGAACCAGTAGCAGACATAGTTTGACTTGACCAAATACCAGATAAAAAACACAGAATATTGTAATTTTTTAATTTTAAATAAATTAACTAAATGAAATAGCCTAGACCCTCAACCTAGACACACCAAAATAAAATATTTGAAATTTAAAAGTACCTACAGTATTTACATTATTTGGACTATTGTCCTCATCTTTGTTGCCATTTGTACGATGTTTCGGCCATTGTATGCTCCGGCCTTCTTCAGGTGCTAGGAATTTTGAACCAAACCCTTTATTACAATCACTGGGGTATATGAACTCCATTCCTTGAGCAAAACCTCGATTGGAAGTCATGAGTTATCTCCCTCTAACCAGTGGATATAGATGTTGGTTAGTTTCAGACTTGACTCTTAGAGTTGTGAGTTCAGTACCAGGCTACAGCAGTGGTGAACAAGTAACTTGCAAGGTTAGAGGGAGATAACTCATGGCTTCCAATCAAGGCTTTACACAAGGAATGGAGTTCATATACCCCAGTGATTGTAATAAAAGTTTCGGTTTGAAATTCCTAGCACTTAAAGAAGGCTGAAGCATACAACGACCGAAACATTGTACAAATGGCAACAAAAATGAGGACAATAGTCCTAAGAATTTAAATATTCTAAATACTACCTCATCTCAGAAATATAGACAAACATTAAAAGTACCTCATAGAATAAAATATTTTGGATACCTAATGCAAATCAAACTCAAGTTACCTCATCTAAATCAAGTGTAGAATACACACTCTAAATAAAATGTCAGGTACCTAATCAAAATCAGTTGTGGAGTACCGAATCAAAATCTATGGTTGGATACTTAATGAGAATCAAACTCAACTGCCAAGTACCTAAACAAAATTAAGTGAAGAGTACTCACTCAAAATAGACCACAGGGTACATAATCAAAATCAAGTGCTTGGTACCTAATCAAAATCAAGTGTTTGGTACTGTGACGCTCTGCACCAGACTGCTGCCCTCAGGCCAGATTCTGGCTGAAATGGCACCAGCTGTGTAACACTGCATGCCAGACTGCTGCCCTCAGGCCAGATTCTGGTTGAAACGGCACCTGCTGTGTAACACTGCATGCCAGACTGCTGCCCTCAGGCCAGATTCTGGTTGAAACGGCACCAGCTGTGTAACACTGCATGCCAGACTGCTGCCCTCAGGCCAGATCCTGGTTGAAACGGCACCAGCTGTGTAACACTGCATGCCAGACTGCTGCCCTCAGGCCAGATTCTGGTTGAAACGGCACCAGCTGTGTAACACTGCATGCCAGACTGCTGCCCTCAGGCCAGATCCTGGTCGAAACAGCACCAGATGTGACGCCTCAAGCCGGGCTGGCCTTCTGTCTAATGTGATGCTCGTTCTCGCTGACGGTCGTGATGATCCCAGTTGTGACACTGCCACCTGGTCGTGACGATCTCATCCGATGATGTCACCACAAAAGCTGGGTTACAGGACGTCTTTTGCAACAACGGGCCACTGTCCCACGTTGTGATTAGATCCCAGAGTGCAAAATAATTGAAACAACTGCTTTAGTTTTCTTTTCTTTCACCATACAATAAATTTTTGACCCACTGGAGTGACAGGATGAAACCAATTTTCAGTTTTCCCTCAGATCAGGTTATTTGAAGTGGAGTGCAGTATCTGTTTTTGAGGTGTATGATGAAATTTGTTTGGCCTAGAATAATGCTGCGTCATGCATGATTGCATCAAATTTTTATCATGCCCAGACACTATTGCTTCGTCTGTTGATTAGTTGTTCTTATTGCCATTGTCTGTGATGGATGTTACTCCAAAGAAGCCTATGAAAATTGTAACGCTGCATGAACACAATAGCAAACCTTACAGAGATATCACGGATATTGTTGGTGTCAGCCTTTCAACTGTCAGTCGTATCATCAAGGGGAAGAAAAAAAATGGATGCTTTAGTCCAGAACATGAAGGAAAATGCAGTCGAAAAAGAAAAACAATGCCAAGAGACAATGTATACAAGATCCTAGAATGACCTTATTCTTCTTCTTTTTCAATTAATTTGCACAAAGGTGTATCTATTAAGAACGACACTCAAAAAAAGTAATCATGTTTTTTTACAATGGACTCTGCTAAAAATGCTTTAATTCTTTTCATTCATTAATTTTCCTCCACATCCTTTTATTTTCTGAATAGCCAATTAGTTTATTTCCTATTGTTTCAATTAATTTGCACAAGTATGTCTCTATTAAGAGTAATAATTTTTCTTTAAAATGGGCTTTGATAAAATTGCTTTAATTCTTTTCATTCATTAATTTTCCACCATATACTTTAATTTTTTGAATAACCAATTAGTTTATTTCCTATTGTTTCAATTAA
Organism: Ascarosepion bandense; assembly: GCA_037127315.1. NCBI lineage: Eukaryota > Metazoa > Mollusca > Cephalopoda > Sepiida > Sepiidae > Ascarosepion > Ascarosepion bandense. The sequence continues at coordinate 4,364,079 of JBBBDQ010000460.1, read as the reverse complement.
TTTGCACAAGTATGTATCTATTAAGAGTAATAATTTTTCTTTAAAATGGGCTTTGATAAAATTGCTTTAATTCTTTTCATTCATTAATTTTCCACCATATACTTTAATTTTTTGAATAACCAATTAGTTTATTTCCTATTGTTTCAATTAATTTGCACAAGTATGTATCTATTAAGAGTAATAATTTTTCTTTAAAATGGGCTTTGATAAAATTGCTTTAATTCTTTTCATTCATTAATTTTCCTCCACATCCTTTTATTTTCTGAATAGCCAATTAGTTTATTTCCTATTGTTTCAATTAATTTGCACAAGTATGTATCTATTAAGAGTAATAATTTTTCTTTAAAATGGGCTTTGATAAAATTGCTTTAATTCTTTTCATTCATTAATTTTCCACCATATACTTTAATTTTTGAATAACCAATTAGTTTATTTCCTATTGTTTCAATTAATTTGCACAAGTATGTATCTATTAAGAGTAATAATTTTTCTTTAAAATGGGCTTTGATAAAATTGCTTTAATTCTTTTCATTCATTAATTTTCCACCATATACTTTAATTTTTTGAATAACCAATTAGTTTATTTCCTATTGTTTCAATTAATTTGCACAAGTATGTATCTATTAAGAGTAATAATTTTTCTTTAAAATGGGCTTTGATAAAATTGCTTTAATTCTTTTCATTCATTAATTTTCCTCCACATCCTTTTATTTTCTGAATAGCCAATTAGTTTATTTCCTATTGTTTCAATTAATTTGCACAAGTATGTATCTATTAAGAGTAATAATTTTTCTTTAAAATGGGCTTTGATAAAATTGCTTTAATTCTTTTCATTCATTAATTTTCCACCATATACTTTAATTTTTTGAATAACCAATTAGTTTATTTCCTATTGTTTCAATTAATTTGCACAAGTATGTATCTATTAAGAGTAATAATTTTTCTTTAAAATGGGCTTTGATAAAATTGCTTTAATTCTTTTCATTCATTAATTTTCCTCCACATACTTTTATTTTCTGAATAGCCAATTAGTTTCTTTCCCCATCTACAATTACTCCAAGAATTCTACTTATCCAAAAGACCTGATAGTGTAAGATGTGTTTCATATTTTCAGAATTGCTTATCATATAGATCTCTTGCCATAAATCTTTCATTTTGTCTTCCACCAATCACAACACTGCATGTAATTACCTACAGTAACAGCTTCACACCACAATAACCAGTGAGTAAAATATATGTAAATCATGTGATTGATGATTTCAATACGTTTTAATGGATATAGCACACCAAACAGTAAACTTATTACTGATTCTATTAGCAAGTAACAACTACAATATATATATATATATATATATATATATATATTGTAGTTGTATATATAGATATATGCATGTGTGTGTGTATATATATATATATATATATATATATGTGTGCATTTGTGTGTACATTTTACTGTTTGCAATTAAATACATGCACAATACTGTACAGACACATTTGAAAATGTGTAAATATGTACATGTATATGCACTATCCTCACTTCTAACAAATATTTAAATAATACAAACCTATCAGGGAATTTAAAATGTGGAAAGCCCCGTTGTTTAATCTGCAAACATCTAATAACAGACAAAACATTCTCTGTACCCAACACAAAAATAAAATTACACCCACCAAACCTTACTTGTGATAGCAAAGACATCATATACTATCTCTTCTGCTCAATTTGCCCCAACAGTGGATATATCGGCGAATCCGGTAATAGCTTTAGATTTCGCTTCAATAATCACAAACTAAATATACGACAAAAAAATGTATACTCCCCAATTGCAGCACATTTTAATCAACCCGATCACACTTTAGAAAATTGCAAATGTTTACTAATAGACTCCAATTTTAGTTCTACATACACACGCAGAAAGAAAGAAAAATACTGGATTTTAAAATTAAACACACACAAGCTAGGGTTAAACAGGGACTTAGGTGTGTTGAATCTCTACAAATATTTCAATAGGTAAAAAGAATGTTCTTTCAGATATTCCAAGGAATTTTTTATCTAAAACAAACAGACTTTCTCCACGGAGGTGTCGCGTGTTGATTGGTTGACCAAAAATAAACAAACGGACGTGCCGCATGCTGATTGGTTTATCGACACCACGCGATATAAACAAAAAAATAGATATTCCAAGAGATTTTTTGTCTAAAACAAACAGACTCTCTCCACGGACGTGCCGCGTGTTGATTGGTTTACCGAAAATAAACAAACGGACGTGCCGCATGCTGATTGGTTTATCGACACCACGTGATGTAAACAAAAAAGTATTAGGACGCCATCGTAAAAATACGTTTCCAATTCTAATTTAAAAATCACTTGTTTCTGATGAAGGACCGAGGGCGGTCTGAAATATAAAACACTATAAAAATAAACAAATACTGTTTAAAAAAGTACGTCTTTAAATTCAAAACTTTTTATTAATATTCTTTCCTATACATGTATATGCAGATATAATTAAATATAGATCATATATACGACAATGCTAAGATATATATACAGGATGCGATGGGTAAATTGTTGCCATGTTATATTTTTATTTTGCACATGCATGTAATTTGTTTTTGATTCTATCAACTGCACATCATAGTTGGCCCAATTGGGCAACATCTGAGAAAAAAAGAGCAAGATGACACAATACATTCCACCAGAAATTTGGAAATGGCATGCTGTACTTCATGCTAGAAGTTCCAATACAAATTTTTCAGAGTGTTTAAAAAGAAAAAAAGAAAGCGCAGAGAATTAGGGAAAGAGTTGGATGAGTTTAATGGTGATTACAAAGGTGTTTTGAGTGATTTCCACAGGGCATCAGACTCAACAAAGGGGCTTACATCAAGTGCCTTGATTCGGTTGTGCTACCCTGTATCAAGAGGCTGGCTGCTGGAAAACCCTATGTCTAGCAAGAGGTTTCTGAACCATGCCACACAAGCCAGAGAACCCAGTCATGGGTGTCAGACAACTTCTACAACTACATCACCTCTTACATCTGGCCACCTAACTCCCCAGACTGTAACCCCTTGTGCATCAGTGGCAGTACTGCTTTGCTTTGATGAATCAATTAAAAAAAAGAAATTTTCATGGCAACTGCTCTGATGAGCTTTTTTTCCTGGTGCCTCATCCATATGAATTTACATATGATTGGTACCAAGGTTCCACCCTTCATACCAACCATTGAAATAGTTAAATGTAACCACTACTTCTACTCAATCAGTTTATTTTTTTCACACTTCCAGCCTATGAAACTCCCTTCAATTTGATTCCCTAATAGTTACAATCTCCAAAAATTTGATTGCATGTAGACATATTTGTCAACACCAGTTATATCTGCATTTTTTCTTGTTAGCAGGTTGCCATATCTTGATATGGGCCCCCCTGCAACTGGTCAAAATTCAGATCATTGCCAATAAAAACAGGGGGAAACAAGCAGTTTGCAAGACGTAGTGTTTCATGAATTTGGTCTCATGCACATTTTTATTCCTCGGGTTGCTGTAGTCAGTGTTATTTTTGCTGAAGACAGTGTTATTTTTGCTGAAGGCAGTGTTATTTTTGCTGTAGGCAGTGTTATTTTTGCTGAAGACAGTGTTATTTTTGCTGTAGGCAGTGTTATTTTTGTTGTAGTCAGTGTTATTTTTGCTGTATGCAGTGTTATTTTTGCTGAAGACAGTGTTATTTTTGCTGTAGGCAGTGTTATTTTTGCTGAAGACAGTGTTATTTTTGCTGTAGGCAGTGTTATTTTTGTTGTAGTCAGTGTTATTTTTGCTGTAGGCAGTGTTATTTTTGCTGAAGACAGTGTTATTTTTGCTGTAGGCAGTGTTATTTTTGCTGTAGGCACTGTTATTTTTGCTGAAGGCAGTGTTATTTTTGCTGTAGGCAGTGTTATTTTTGCTCCTTTCCATCTCATCCTCCTCTTTGCCTATTAACACAGTCTCAACACGCTCTTGCTGTACATTGCAACACCAGCATTTCCACATATTGTTACTGCAATATTTTGATAAAACTGTCAAGCTCAAATAATTAATGGGGCAATAGGCAAATTTCTAGAATTTGTAGAACTTCCAAGGAAATTATTAAGTCATTAACTATTTTCTACATACAACATATAAAAGCACAGACTGTACCCTGACCTCAGCAGCTGCCAACCAAGGGAGGTAAACAGTTTTAGTGGCTAAGGCAGTACTGCCACCCCTGGCACCAATAACAGGTTTTGCCACTGTACAGATTATTGTTTTATGTGTAGACATGCCAATCTCTGTGATTTTTTCCAACTGAAAGTCAAATTTTTAAGGTCGTGTTAAAAGTGTTTACTTTTCATCATTAACCAATACACAATACACTTGTAGGGACCATTGTAAATGATGTAAAATGGAAGGTAAACTGATGTGTTTCACATCAAAAGTAGCATTGTGTTGCAAGTATGGGTTTAATTCATTTTGCTTATTTTGGATCTTGGCCTGATCCAATAGTAGAGCCGTAGCTTAGAGATGACGTGAAGCACACTTCAGGCACCTGCTAGTGATGCCCACCTTCAAAAGGAAGGAACAATTTACTGATACATTTTACAAATTAACTCATAGCAAAAAAGAAGTTGATTTATAACTTTACAAATAGTATAATGCATGTGAGTGATTATAATGAACCCAACTTTGGAAGTGGAACTGATTAACATCATGTCTCTCTACAATTTTATGATCTCTGCATCTTTTAATAAATTTTGTCTTTGTGTTATCTCTCCAAAAACCAGTTGACATCAGTTTACTCTTGCTCACTAGATAAGTTATACATTGTTTACTTCTCTCTTTCTTGTCTGCAATGTGTACTGTGAGTATCAAGTTTTCCTAGCCTTCTTACTTCATTCTTAAAAAAATGTCAATTATTTCTTATTGAGGTTAAGTATAAAAGTTCTTCTGGTTTATGTTTTCTCTAAAACTTTATCATTACTCATATGTTCAGTCTATGGCATTTTCAGAATCCTTCCATAGAACCTGATTTCTGCTTGAAATATCTACTTCAACTGTGAGGTGATTGTCCAGTAATTAATAATCAGAACATTCATTGTTCCAGGCCCTGCAATACCTGAGTCAAATTTAAATCATTTGAGCATTGACTGATGAAAGCATAATAAACCTTTTTCTTAATCTAAAGAACAACTATTATAATAATTGGCTATATAAATTTATATTATTGTTAATTGACTACCTATTAACTCTCTATATTAATGAATATTGATAGGAAAGAATATTAATAAAAAGTTTTGAATTTAAAAATGTACTTTTTTTGGACAGTATTTGTTTATTTTTATTATTGTATTTTATATTTCAGACCGCCCTCGGTCCTTCATCAGAAACAAGTGATTTTTAAATTTGAATTAGAAACGTATTTCACGATAGCGTCCGAATATTTTTTTGTGTTTACATCACGTGGTGTGTTTGTTCACAATATGCAGCACGTTCGTAGAGAATTTCTCTTTGTTTTAGATAAAAATTTCTTGGAATATCTGAGAAAAAAAAATTTTTAGCTATTGAAATATTTGTAAAGATTCAACACACCTAAGTCCCTATTTAACCCTAGCTTGTGTGTATTTAATTTTAAAATCCAATATTTTTCTTTCTTTCTGCATGTGTATGTAGAACTAAAATTGGAGTCTATTAGTAAACATTTGCAATTTTCTAAAGTATGATCAGGTTGATTAAAATGGGCTGCAATTGGGGAGTATACATTTTTTTGTCGTATATTTAGTTTGTGATTATTGAAGTGAAATCTAAAGCTATTACCGGATTCGCCGATATATCCACTGTTGGGGCAAATTGAGCAGGAGAGAAAGTATATGATGTTTTTGCTGTCACAAGTGAGGTTTGGTGGGTGTAATTTTATTTTGGTGTTGGGTACAGAGAATGTTTTGTCTGTTATTAAATGTTTACAAATTAAACAGCGAATATTGATTGTATATATCAGAGTAAAGGTCAGAAAAAGTGCTGTAAAGGCTAGAAGAAGTGCTGAAAATTTCTCAGCCCAATTCACTTCACAAAATCAATCGTTGGTTGGTTGATATTGTTTAGCAGCAGATTAACCTTTATGGCTTATTAAATCCCAAATCTCAATATTTTGAGCTCAGTTTTATGGCTTCAACTACAGATAAAATATATTCCTTGGTCATTTTGCTATAAAATGTATTATTTATAATTTTACAATAAAATGCATTGCTCCTCATTTTGATTTAAAAATGTACTGTTGCTAATTTTACTATAAGTATATATTTTTGGCAACTTTATTTATATCAAAATGTAATATTGGCATTTTCACAATAAAAATGTATTTTTATACTTTCATAGTGTTTAGTTTTTGTTTCATGGTTCAGTAGTTGCCTATAGAAGGGACCCTAACAGATGCTGCAACCCAAAGTCGGAGTAGACTTGAGAGCAACAGCAATTAAGAAATGATTCTATAGCGGGTTATCCATAGTTTATAGTGGAGAGTCCATCCTAGTGAAAGGTAGTTGTGTATTGTTGAAGATTGACAGAATTTGGCCTTGTTGTAGATAGCCCACTATAAGTCATAAAATGATTATAAACCAAGAAAGGCAAATTTAGTTGAGAAATAACATTTTATATATACACATATCAATTAAGGTTTTTACAATTAAAGTAATACTTAAAGTATAGGTCCAACGGACGTTAAAATGTTCATGGCAATAAAATGCTGAACAGAGAATTAATACTTAGGAATGTATTCGCTCCTTAGGTCAGTAAGTAGTTTTGAGACAGGGAAGAAGGCAAAGTAGTAAGGGAGGTGAACATAGTAAGCTACTTGACTTCGGTCAAGGGGGCTACTAATTACACTCCTCTCACTTTAATCAGTCTGTGTGTCAACCTGCGTTGGTCTGTCTGGCAATGCTTTCTGTATCGGTTTTTTATTTCAACTTTTTGGATTGCAGGAGATCATTTGGGAATTCATATCTGTATTTGACTCTGGGCTTCCCATTGGCCAATAAATAAAATTCGATTAGGCTCGCAAACTGGAAATTTAATATTTAATTTATTTTTATTTTTCAACCGGAACATCCGCACGAACCCGGATGCGCACTGACAACTTTTGGTCATTTGCTTTTCAGTTGAGAGGGTGCAATCATCTGGTCCATTGCTTTTGCTCCGTATCATCACAATTCCATGCTCCTCAAACCCTTAAACTGACCAATCAGATGCCTTACTGCTGGATATAGTTAACCGTTATACAAAGGACTTCCCAAATTGGTATTTTGATGACCAATATCATCACTTGGAAAGTAGGGAAAGCAGAAAACATTTCAACACCACCCCCTCTGAAGAATTCCAAGAATGAGGAAAACCGAAAAAAATGAAAATAATGAAATAATTAAAAAACAAAGTTACAGAAAGAATAAAAGAGGGCATCTTCTTCTATGTGCCATGTTCCTTCAGGACATTAGTGATCATGACTCTCCACAATTTCTTGTCCTTTATAGCTCTTTTTTTGCTATCTCTCCTAAATCTTGTTCCACCATCTACTTACTTATCTCCCTGGATAGATTACTGACTACTTTCTCCTTCAATAAATACTAACCTGCGTGACTTTTGAGGAGACAGTCAAGAGGCAGCTGTGAGGAAGTCTAGAGACAGTTGAGACACAGCATAACTATACAGTTTGGACATACATCGTTGTCGTCGTCCTGTGGCCATTGGCCATGACAGAACTCGCTACACCCCTCCAGTATTCCCTGTAAATTTGGAACCCTGGCGCAGTTTTGCAGTGAAATTCAATCTTGTCAAATAGCTGAATACTTGATGCTTCGCCAGGGCTACCAAGGGTGTTTTTATTTTGACACTAACACTAGATGGGTTGCCTCCAGGCCCCATAACTGGAGGGAAGTGATCAATTAATACCTTTCCCAAGAGTACGAATGCTTAATTGATTGCAGGGTACTCAACTGGAATTTGAACTCAGCTTACCGATTTCTCTTTCCAAGCTGACATCCACTGCACCACAACGCACATCTGTCTGCTGACTAGAAACACTCTACATTGTATATTTGTTGTTATTCTAATACACTTGTTGAACCTACCTTCTTGTTCCATGTCTTTTCTTCCTGACCCTAACAGGCCACAACAACTTGGCAACAAAGATTTGCCACAGCAACAATATTATATTTAATGTTGTGAATTAGTTAAATTATTCAATTATTTCTGATATATCAATTTATTTTATTAAAAAATAAAGTTCTTTAAGATTTACTTTATTAAAAATAATTAAAAAGAGATTCATATTTTACAAAAGGCCTTTTCAAATGCCTTATCTAAAGAAAAATATTCACTAATTCAGCTTTTAATCTTTAATAAATTACTTTTATTCAGTTATAAAAAAAGTTATGTTTTGTACTGAGTTGTTTTGGTCCTGAGTTGTCACGACATTCATTTGGCAGTGTTGAGTTGAACCTTCCTGAGTAGAGAATATGAGGATAAGGAGGATAGAGCATTTGTGAGAAGGGGATATTAGTAATCTCAACTTAAATTTAAAATCTGTTCACCAATACTTCCTGACAGTTAAGCCAACCATGTTAGTTATAAAAGTCAAGAGAAATCTAACTCAAGCTAATGGCTTCTCTTTTTTTTTTTGTTTACTGTGGTCTTTGGAACAATAAAATTTCAATCCAAATATTAATGAAAAATATAGAAAATTAAGCAAAAAGCTAACAATTCCTACAGTTTAAAAGGCGAAATAAAGATAATGACCTGACACAAACAAATCTTGGCGTTTTCAAAAAGCTGCAGTCCATGTTACGCTAAAGTTTTCTGCTCTTTAATATAAAGTAATAATAACAAAAAGAACACAGATATTTTGATACTTTCTGATGTTATCACCAATCTAAAGATTTCTAAAAACAGACATTTAATTTGGAAAAATATGAAACTCATTCAATTTGACATTGTCGAATTCTAATTGTACCCAATTACAATAATTACAAATGATACGGAAAAACTAATTACTTGTAATTAAGTGAATCTTTCATTAAGTTAAAAATATTTACTAATTCAAGTTTTAATCTTTAATAAATTACTTTTATTCAGTTATAAAAAAGTTGTTTCACTATTGCTGAGTTGTCTTGGTCCTGAATTGTCCTGGTGGTCAGTTGGTAGTATTTAGTTGTCCTGCAACATAAGGTAGTGGCAATTTCACTTGTACTGCTCTTACTGTTACTGTCTCTCAGTTGAGTTTCTTTGGGCAGAACACAACTGTTTTGTATCTCTATCTTCAGACATAGCAAAGATGAAAAAATATTGAGAGCAGCCTGGTCCTGGGGAACAGTTGCCCATAGCAGTACCCACCTCATTGCTTTTGAGAGAGATTGGTAAAGAAAACAATAAAAAAACATATTAAGAAGACAGAAGATAATTATTGACATTACATTTAAACTTTTAAAGCTCAAATTTAACAGGAAAGTAAGAAGTCTGAAGAGAATATCACAAGCAATATGTGTTCAGGAAGAAATTGTTAGCATAGAATTTACAGTTATAACTAGCAATTTCAAAGGTAAAATGATGAAACCTTGCTGACAGTCTAGAACTGGACTCAAATTATAAGTACCAAAGAGGAAAGTGCATCAGATCAATTACCAAGAAAATATTTTAGACAAGGTACAGGGAAGCCGATGTTCATTGTGGTGCAGTGGATATCAACTCAGCATGAGAGATCAGGGTGCCAGGTTGGAATTTCAGTTGAATTCCTTGCATTCACTTATTCACAAATATCTTTGGGAAAGGTATTAATCTAACTCTTCCCTCCAGTTATGGGTTAAATAACAGGACAGATTGGGTTCTATAGCTTTGGCTGGCAACCAGTCTACCACAGAAAGCAATGACAACCTACTGCGAGATAATCTTCTGCCCAGTCTTTCGAGACATGATCACCTAAAGCATGTATCATGTATGGCACTTAACTGACTGACAGGGAAGCTATATTAGATTGATGGGAAATTGACTGAAGTTGATCAGGACTAATAACATTGCAGGTTATTCCTGGGATTCTATAAAGAATCTCTAAATATTTAGCAAGAGAAACATAACAGATATGGCAAAAATATTCAAAGCATGGCTGAATGGTGAACTTATATATATAAGATAGATTTTGGAAAGAAAATTGTCTAGCATGACCAATACAGTAAATCAACTTTCCTTGCAGATGTCCTAGCCATTGATTAAATATCATCCGTCATTTTCATATCTTTTGTATCTCTAACTTCAGACATAGCAAAGCTGAAAAAATATTGAGAGCAGCCTGGTCCTGGGGAACAGTTGCCCACAGCAGTACCCACCTCATTGGGTACTCATTCAGTTTCATATCAGTAAAAAAATGTTAGATCAAGTAGGTTACCATAGGCCAAGGGTGGGAAATTTATGGCCCGAAGGCTGCTTGCCTTCCTCCATAGAGTTTTCAGTGGCCCATGTAAGCATTTTTTTTTTTTTTTTTTTAATCATATCACCCTGAGCAAGGCGGTAATGCCACTGATGTGCAGGGGGCTACGTAAAAGTGAAAAGATTGGAAAAGAGAAAACCGGAAACCACATCCTAAACAGGGAACAAGGGATGAGCCTCTTCACCTGTTCAATAGACGTGGGTGGAGTGTGAACCGGGCGATAGTTTAGTCTATCTAAAATATTTAAATCTAACATTTTCTCCAACTTTTCACAATACATGTTAGTGCCGAGGCTAACTTGAACAGAGAATTGCTCCGTTTTTTATCAAATCACTTTGTTCATCTCTACAAGTGTCAGTTTTTGGTTTTTAATCTGATGTTACCTGGAACAGTGATGTAACTCTCGAGCTTTGGTATAGAGGGAATGAAAGCAAAACAAAAATGGTTGGAGGAAAGCTTTCTGTCCTTGGTTTATGGCCTTTGCTTTGTTAGTAGAGATATATACCTTTTTAGTCTTTTGTTTTATTTATTACATCTATTACGTATATATTTTACATTTACACTTATCATTAAATTAAATATTTATGTAAACTAATGAATATGATCAAATTTAGAGGGTATGACCCTCTGCTAAACACAGCTTACTTAATTAATTGCCCACCCCTGGCACAGGCTATTAGAAATAAATTTTTCTTTAAGATGATTTAAAGATACAGTTTTGTTTTGGAGGCATTAAAATTAATAACTTGTTTCTTATCCCAGTTAACCACAGATTGTAAACCCTTGTGCAAATTAACTGAAACAATAGGAAATAAACTAATTGGTTATTCAAAAAATTAAAGTATATGGTGGAAAATTAATGAATGAAAAGAATTAAAGCAATTTTATCAAAGCCCATTTTAAAGAAAAATTATTACTCTTAATAGATACATACTTGTGCAAATTAATTGAAACAATAGGAAATAAACTAATTGGTTATTCAAAAAATTAAAGTATATGGTGGAAAATTAATGAATGAAAAGAATTAAAGCAATTTTATCAAAGCCCATTTTAAAGAAAAATTATTACTCTTAATAGATACATACTTGTGCAAATTAATTGAAACAATAGGAAATAAACTAATTGGTTATTCAAAAAATTAAAGTATGCGGTGGAAAATTAATGAATGAAAAGAATTAAAGCAATTTTATCAAAGCCCATTTTAAAGAAAAATTATTACTCTTAATAGATACATACTTGTGCAAATTAATTGAAACAATAGGAAATAAACTAATTGGTTATTCAAAAAATTAAAGTATGCGGTGGAAAATTAATGAATGAAAAGAATTAAAGCAATTTTATCAAAGCCCATTTTAAAGAAAAATTATTACTCTTAATAGATACATACTTGTGCAAATTAATTGAAACAATGGGAAATAAACTAATTGGTTATTCAAAAAATTAAAGTATGTGGTGGAAAATTAATGAATGAAAAGAATTAAAGCAATTTTATCAAAGCCCATTTTAAAGAAAAATTATTATTCTTGTGAGTGTCATTCTTAATAGATATACACTTGTGCAAATTAATTGAAACAAAATGATTAATGTCATCCTAGGATTTTTCACACTTTTCCTGATCATGTATACGTCATTTCTTGGCATTTTTTCCCTCTTCAAACCACACTTTTCTTTACATTTTTGACTGATGGATCCAGTTTGTTTCTTTGCCTTGATAACATGACTGACAGTTTAAAGGCTGACACCGACAATATGTGGGATATCTTTGTAAGGCTTGCTAATCTGTTTTGAAGGGTTACGATTTTCATATGCTTCTTTTGAGTAACATCCATTTGGACAATGGCCATAGGACAGCTAATTGACAGTCAAGACAATGGTACCTGGACATGATAAAAATCTGATGCAATCACGGATGAAGCGGTATTTTTCATTACTAAACAAATTTCATCACACATACCCCAAAATAGATTTAAATCACTGTACACTAACGCAAATAATCTAATCTAAGGAAAAAAAAGAAATATCGATTACACCCTCTCACTCCAGTGGGTCTAAAATTGATCATACAGCAAAAGAAGGGAAACTAAAGCAGTTGTTTCAATTAATTTGCACAAGGGTTTATATAGATTCATATTACTGCACACCACTGAAAACGATTTAATCTGAGGAAAAAATAAGAATCGATTATACACTGTCACTCCATTTGGTCTGAAACTGACTCTACGGTAAAAAAACAAAAAAAGCAGTTGTTTTCATAAATTTGCACAAAGGTGTAGGTAATCTTTTAAACCATCTGCCAGCTTGACCTTATCAAAACAGACTTATCATTAAGAGAGGAGTGAATAGTTGTGTCACCAACATAGGTAGTGAAGTGAGAACTGATGACATGGTGGGAGGGTATCAAACCACCATCTCCACATAGCTAACCAATCAAAAGTAAAGAACTTCTATAGCTGTGAATTTTTCTAAGTCCTCTTTCCTCATTATGTACCCTAGAAATTTCAACAGTTTTCTTCCCATACGTAATACATGCTTGGGTGACCATGTCTCGAAAGAGGCCTGAGTGACTGGGCAGAAGATTTTCCGACAGTAGGTTGTGGTAGACTGGTCATCAACCAAGGCTATAAAATCCAATCTGTCCTAATATTTAACCCATAGCTGGAGGGAGAAGAATACCTTTTTCAAGAGTAAGTGAATGCAACAAATTCAACATGATTCTCTAATTTCTCGTTCCGAGCCAATATCCGCTGCGTCCCAATGTCCATCCAATGTTAAGTATAAATATCCTTTTCGTTTATATATTCTCTAAAACTTTGTCATTACTTATGCGTTCAGTCCATAGTATTCTAAGCATTATTCTATAGAGCAACATTTCTATTACCCCAGGCTTTTTTTTCATCTGTGAGGAGATTGTCCAGCTTTCATTACCATATAGAAGGACTGATATTCTGTAACAATTCAGTATGCTTTTTTCTGTTTTTAATGAAATTTTCCTAATTCTTTATACTTTGCTCAGCTTTTAGTAGTGATGTTTCATTATCCCAATGAGCCTCCAGATTTATGTTTTGCATTTTCCATCCATTGTGAAAAAACTACTCAGATGTTTAAACTTTTGTACTTCCTTGATTTTGGTATTACTGATTCATAATGTACATGGTATGCATTGCGACACATATCAGAATGAGAATTTGGAGAGCCAAGTTCAAATTCCAGTTGACTTCCTTGTTCACTTATGTGCAAATACCCTTGGGTAAGATTTTAATTAATCTCTTCCCTCCAAAATTAAGTTAAATAGCAGGACTGATTGGGTTCTATAGCCTTGGTCGGCCACCAGTCTACCACAGAAAGTAAAGGCAACCCACTGCTTGAAAATATTCTGCCCAGTCAGTCATGTCCTTTCAAGACATGATTGTCCAAGTGTGTATCACATATGACACTTAACTGACTGAATTTACATGTTGGACTCATCTTTTTGGTAGCAATAATGTATTCTATCTTCTTACAATTGAAGTTTAGTCCTTTCTTCTTGCTTTCTTTGACTATATTCTGTAGAAGCACTTTTTGTTTCCTTTCTTTATTGCTGTCTTTACTGTGTTATCAGCATATCTTATGTCGTTAAGATTGTGGTTGTTAATAATGAATCCTGGTAGGACTTCTAATTCTTTTGAAATTGACTCACCGTATAGGCTGAATAAGTCCAGTGAGAACATACATCATGCTGTACAAAAGTTAAAATGATGCATACATTTAGTTGGAATTGGCATGTGTAAAACAGTACGTCTAACATCTTGCCTTGATAACAATTTCCAGGAATCCTTTTTTCTCAAAGAGGCAATGACAGCAACAAAATCAGATTGAAATAGTGACAAGTAGATGGCTAGGTTGGTTTGGTAGAAGAATCTATTCTATTCTGTTTTCATTGGTTCATGTTTGACTGTTTTTATAGTTTATTTGTTTCGTATTCATTTATTCATTGCATTTCCAAGATTGTCTGCCCTTGTGTGCTCTCCTATGCCAATGGATCCATTTACATGTTTCTTCTCGACTAACGTATTCATCAGCTCATTTATTTTTTGTTTCTGCTTTTCTTTATTCTCTGTTTACGTGTTCTTTCTTTATTTTTTTATTCTCCTTTACTCTTTCTTTCCTTGTTAATTTTTCATGTACTTTTTCATTCTCCATTATTCTTTCTCTCCTCTTTGAATCTTCATTCACTATTCTATTCTTTTTTATTCTTTCTTTCTTTGTTAATTTTTCATGTACTTCTTATTCTTCGTTATTCTTTCTTTCCTCTTGAATTTTTCAATTCATTTTTTATTCTCCATTATTCTTTCTTTCCTCTTTGAATCTTCATTCACTAATATATATACTTTTTTATTCTTCCTTTGTTAATTTTTCATGTACTTCTTCTTCTTCATTAATCTTTCTTTCCTTTTTGATATTTCATTCATTTTTATTCTCCTTTATTCTTTCTTTCCTCTTTAATTTTTCATGTACTTTTTTATTCTTAATTATTCTTTCTTTTCTCTTTGAATCTTCATTCACTATTATATTCTCTTTTATTCTTTCTTTCTTTAATTTTTCATTCACTTTTTTATCCCCTGTTATTCTTTCTTTCCTCTTATTCTTAATTATTCTTTCTTTTCTCTTGTAATCTTCATTCACTATTATATTCTCCTTTATTCTTTCTTTCTTTGTTAATTTTTCATTCACTCTTTTGGTTCTCCTTTCCTTTTTCTTTCTTCTTTGAATTTTCACTTTTTTATTTTACGTTATTGTTTCTTTCCTCTTTGATTTTTCATTCACTTTTTAGTCTTCTTTATTCTTTGAAGCATTTTTCTGCTTCTCTTTTTCATTCATTTTCTTTTACAATTTCTTCTTTATTTAAACATTGATTTTTCTTTTGTTTCTTTTTCTTCTTTTTTTTTTGGCTTCATTCTTCTCTCTATTTCTCTTTCTTTCCAGTGTCTTTCTTCTCTGTCACACTCTCTTGTTCTTTGTTTACTTCTTTTTTCATTCATTTCCTCTTTTAAATAATGAAACTTTAATCCAAATCCCAGCATTCCAAAAAACATCAAGATGTAACCAACAAAACTTTGTCACAACCCAGTTCTTGATAATGACTGAGATGCTCAAAAGCACCTTAACAAAAACAGAAACAAACATATTTATCCACCATTTTCATCCTGATATACAAAAGCTTATTGGAAAAATACAATAAGAAAACTGGTGGACCTTGTCAGTTGAATGTCAAAAAACTTCTTTGCTACCTGAATATACCATCTAATTCCCAATTAAACCAGACAGGTCCTGATTTGGCAAGCCTGCCTCCAGTCACTTTCTCACCAACATGATGCGGCTTCCCTCTGTCTTTTCTATAAGTATTTTCATGGCTACTACTTTGATGAGCTTCTTTCCCTGGTGCCCTGACCACATGTTTTACATGTGCTACAAGATTGGCATCAAGGTAACCACCTCTTCTACTCTAACAGTTTCTTTAGATGCATGCCCTTCCATTTGCTTGCTTCCCTGATAGCTACAGTCTCCAAAAGTTTAAATGCAACATCAATTGCCATCTTCAGTCACCTTGATTCCCATCCTTCTCTCATCTTTTCTTCAACATCCCCTGTACCTTGTTTTTTCACTCAATGTAACCCTCTGTGCACCAGTGGCAGTCCTGTCTTGCTTGAGGTTAAATGATTATAAAAAAAAATCTCTGTAGATGATTTCAAAATTCCAGCATTCCCCAAAGAATACCAGAATGTACACAAAGGAATTCTAATGACTACACAGGTTCTTGAAAATGACTGCATTAGTCAATGGTATTTAAACAAAATAATAACAAAATATATGAATTTAAAACAGTTTATTCAAAACAGAACCCAACATCTTACTTGAAAATTGGAAAATATATTAAAGAAAATAAAACTGATAAACTTTGTCAGTTGTTTTTAATTAAACTTATTTGAATACTAATTGCCAAAATAGAGCTTATACATATATATATATATATATATGTATATTTGAATACTAACTGCCAAAATAGAGCTTATACATATATATATATATATATATATATATATATATATATATATATGGCTTATGTGAGCCGAAAGCTTAGACCTGATAAAAAATTCAACAAATACTGTGATTTTTTGTTGTCTTTTAACGACATCACCATCAAGTATATCAGACGGTATGAACGGATCCTACACAAAATTAATAGACAAAACTTGTCTATATTATTCAATGAAACCTGCATTAATGAAAAAATGCTGCCAAAATACACACAATATATATATATATATATATATATATATATATATATATATATATATATAAACATACTGTTAAATATAAGAGACAATGAATATCTATTATGTTTAATCATGAGCTGTTCTAAACGTCATATTTTGGCTTTAATTTCAGTTGAAAATAAAGACAAAAATTCTCCAACATTTGGATAATTTTTTATTAATTTGGTTCTAAGCTTTTCACACCGAATATTTGAATACATGGTTCTGTTGTCATTTCACACTATCACATGGTATAACGTCATAGAATCGCATTGCAAATTTGCAAACTGCGTTTGTTATTTTTGGTAACTATTGCCGTTGCCTAGCAGAGTTTTATGTCAACACAAAATAAAGTTGTCGGTGATGGTGGATGTTATTTTGTTACCGTCTGAAGATGGATCATGTGAGCTGGAAGCTTAGAACTAAATTAATAAAAAATTATCCAAATGTTGGAGAATTTTTGTCTTTATTTTCAACTGAAATTAAAGCCAAAATATGACGTTTAGAAAGACAGTATGTTGATTAAGGTATGGTTTCATTACACATATCTGACCAATGAAACCATACTGCAATCAACATACAGTCGCTTGGATTTTTAAAAAGATTTTTAAATCATTTGTCATTTAAAAATCTCTGACGAAGCTTGTTATAGTCAAACATGTTACATTAAAGACACTTTTTCCTACTTGTCTTTTACTGATTCTGTTAATCTGTGAATAACCTGTTGTGAAAGCTGCCTATCTCTGCCAGTACACAGATGGTTCAGTGGTAAGATGTTTGTATAATGACAAATTAGTCAGATTTTGAACCAAACTTGAAGCTATGCAGATAATCTAAGTGCACTGAAGATCTGTGATATGGTGAAAGATCTGCAGATGATTATATATATATATATACTATTGTCCTCATCTTTATTACCATATTCACAATGTTTTGGCCAATATACACACTGGCTTTCTTCAGGTAATATCAGTTGGAATATCAAATCAAACACTTTATTTATTCCATAGGGAGAGATTATTCTAATTCTGCATGCCATGCCTTTGAATATCTCAGTTTTAGTTAATTCTCTTTGGTAACTCAATCACCTTTAGGTCGGAGCAAACGCCTTTTTGTGAATATGGCAACAAAGATGAGGACAGCAGTCTGATCAATGTAAATAGTGTAAATAATTACAATGCCTCATCTCAGAAATATAAACAGATCCTTAAGGAGGCCAGAGCATACAATGGCCAAAACATCATGAATATGGCAACAAAGATGAGGACAACAATCCAAACAATGTAAATAGTGTAAATAATTAAAATACCTCATCTCAGAAATATAAACAGATCCTTAAGAAGGCCTGAACATACAATGGCCAAAACATTGTGAATATGGCAACAAAGATGAGGACAACAGTTCAAACAATGTAAATAGTGTAAATAATTACAATACCTCATCTCAGAAATATAAACAGATCCTTAAGAAGGCCTGAACATACAATGGCCAAAACATTGTGAATATGGCAACAAAGATGAGGACAACAGTTCAAACAATGTAAATAGTGTAAATAATTACAATGCCTCATCTCAGAAATATAAACAGATCCTTATGAGGGCCAGAGCATACAATGGCCAAAACATCATGAATATGGCAACAAAGATGAGGACAACAATCCAAACAATGTAAATAGTGTAAATAATTAAAATACCTCATCTCAGAAATATAAACAGATCCTTAAGAAGGCCTGAACATACAATGGCCAAAACATTGTGAATATGGCAACAAAGATGAGGACAACAGTTCAAACAATGTAAATAGTGTAAATAATTACAATGCCTCATCTCAGAAATATAAACAGATCCTTATGAGGGCCAGAGCATACAATGGCCAAAACATCATGAATATGGCAACAAAGATGAGGACAACAATCCAAACAATGTAAATAGTGTAAATAATTAAAATACCTCATCTCAGAAATATAAACAGATCCTTAAGAAGGCCTGAACATACAATGGCCAAAACATCATGAATATGGCAACAAAGATGAAAACAACAGTTCAAACAATGTAAATAGTGTAAATAATTACAATATCTTATCTCAGAAATATAGACAAATAAAGAAGGATTACTAAATCCGTTATTCTATACTGTATTCAAGAATTCTACCAATTCTCCAAGTTTAATTGCAAGACGAGACTAATAATATATATTCTATATTAGAAGGCCTTCTTGACCAAAAGGAATCATGAGAAATATATAAAAAATTAGAATCTTTGGACACAGCTATTTTTTACTAATATATAGAGATTTTATATACACATATATTCATACAGGGTTTTGCAAACATATTAATGCAAAAAATAACATTTTGATTCCCACATGATGAAAAATTCTCAGCCTTGCCAAAAAATACAAAAATTTTCAGTATTTCATCTTTTGGCCAGATGTTTAGAAAGTAGACTGACCCCTAATATCTTTTAAGCCCCTCCCTCATGGTAACAAATTCATAGAGATTTTTCTGTCATTTTCTTTGGCACATTTGATGTCATTTTCTTTCACATATCAACCTTTGTCTCTCTCAACTCAAGGTTAATTCTGGTTTAGAAAATTGCCCAACTGTATTGCCCAGATCACAACCTTCTCATCTGACCACTGACTCACTCCTCTTTGATGTCAACAATCAAAACCTTACATCATGTTTCAGTAAATTCATTGAACATCCCCCCCCACCAATCTTTCCTGTACCTACTCTCTTACTTCCGTTTCCTTTCTTTCTCTCTTTCCCTGCTTCCTATTTAGATATTTGTGAGACTGGAAAGAGAGAAGATATATTTTGGTTTTCTCCACTCTATATATTAGGCATTAGTACAGTGAAGAATGGAACCAAAAACAGGACAATCCTCAAAGAAAACTTGTTACAATCTGCAAAAGACATGAGACTAGGGTGGAGGTTGACCTTCCAGCAGGTCAAAGAACTTAAACAGAGCTTGAACAGAATGGTTTAGATCAAAGTATCGCCAGATGTAAATCTATTTTAGAATCTATAACAAGACTGAACATCATGAGCTATTTTGGAAAAGATGAAGGGGCAAAATTTTCAGTATCTAATTATGCAAAGCAGGTTAAGTCATACCCCTAATGACTTGCAACTGTAACTGCATCAAAAGGTGGACATATAAAATATTAACTCAGGATTAAGGGTGAATACTTAAGCATTCAATAGATGACTGATTTATGACAATTTTAATTCTAGTTGGTAACACTACAAAATATGGAAAATATGTAATGAGAATCATTACTTGTGCAAGTCCTGAATATTTTTGATTTTAATAGAAAGAAAGGAAAGTAAAAATAACTAAAATAAATAATTCTAAAAACTAATTGTGCCATACTAGAATATACAAATGTGCCACAATATTTACGTCATTCTGATTGTTGTCCTCATCTTTACTGCCCTATTAACAACATTTTGGCCTTTGTACACTTCAACCTTCTTCAGGTGATATACACTGAAATTTCAAACCGAACCTTCACAGGAGTAGAATGTTCTAGTTCCATGTGTCATGTCTTTTTTTATCAGTTAATTCCCTTTAGTATCTCAACACTCCAAGTTTTTTTTTCCCTCGGCAGTGGCCAGAACTTACAAATCACTTTTTTGGATTACTCAAGCAATGCTTTAATCTGCTAGACTACATGTCCTTGGAGACATCCACTGGCCCACATATCCTTGGGAACATGCTTTTACTCACTAGGCCAAGTGTACCTGAGGACATGCTTTTATCTACTGGGCCACATGTTCTAAGGGACATGCTTTTATCCAGTAGGCTATGTATCCTTGGAGACATGCTTTTATTTACAACAGTGGTGTAATACCAGACAACCTGAGTAGATGAATTTTCATAACTCTGCCTAAGAAGCCAGGTGTAAACAAATGCAAACTCCACTGAACAATCAGTTTAATGAACCACATAACAAAACTCATCTTCCAAATTCTGATGAATAAAGCGTGAAGCAGAATCAGGCCAGAGATAAAACAAGAACAGTGTGGTTTCATCAAGGACACTAGAACAAGGAATGCAATATTTATGCTTAGAATGTTATCAGAAAGGGCAATCTCAAATGAAAAAAGAAAGTGCACCTATGTTTTCTAGGCTATGTAAAGGCATTCAACAAAATATGTCACAAAGAATATAGATGTTCAGATATACAAAGACACAAAAGGGTATATGTGTCTTTTCACCGGATCTATTGTACAGCAAGACTATTAAGAGGAACCTAGAAGATATGCCAGGATTCATCATTGGTGGCCACAATCTGAAAAACATCAAATACGCAAATGATACATTGCAGATAGTAGACATGGAAAGGAAAGTACAATCCCTTCAAAAGAAAGTAGCTGAAGAAAATCGAAATAAAGAACTACAAATGAACTACAAGAAAACTGAATTCATGGTTATCAGCAAACAGAGGAGCCCAAAATGTCAATTACAGGTGGTGAATACTAAAATCAAGCAGGTACAGAAATTTAAATACCTGGAAAGTGTTATAACAGAAGACAGAAACTGCAACACTGAGATCCAAAGGCGAATTGGCATGGCGAAGGACGCATTCCAGAAGCTGAGTAGAGTATAAAGAGACAGGAAAATTACGCTAGAAACAAAGAAGAGAGAACTGGTTTGATATGTGATGTCTGTTCTTCAATATGGCAGTGAATGCTGGACAATCTCTTCAAAGATGAAGAAAAAACTCAAAGTAACTGAAATGTGGTTCTACAAAAGGATGCTGCAGATATCATGGATCAAGCATGTGAGTAATGATGAGGTTTTGGAAATGATGGAAACGAAAAGGAAATTAATACTGAGCATCAGGAAAAGACAGAAGCAGCTGAAATGTGGTTCTAGAGAAGGATGCTGCGGATATCATGGACCGAGCATGTGAGCAATGATGAGGTTTTGGAAATGATGGAAACGAAAAGGAAATTAATACTGAGCATCAGGAAAAGACAGAAGCAGCTGAAATGTGGTTCTAGAGAAGGATGCTGCGGATATCATGGACCGAGCATGTGAGCAATGATGAGGTTTTGGAAATGATGGAAACGAAAAGGAAATTAATACTGAGCATCAGGAAAAGACAGAAGCAGCTGAAATGTGGTTCTAGAGAAGGATGCTGCGGATATCATAGACCGAGCATGTGAGCAATGATGAGGTCTTGGAAATGATGGAAACGAAAAGGAAAATAATACTGAGCATCAGGAAAAGACAGAAGCAAGTGAAATGTGGTTATAGAGAAGGATGCTGCGGATATCATGGATCAAGCATGTGAGCAATGATGAGGTTTTAGAAAGGATGGAAACGAAAAGGAAAATAATACTGAGCATCAGGAAAAGACAGAAGCAAATGAAATGTTGTTCTAGAGAAGGATGCTGCGGATATCATGGATCGAGCATGTGAGCAATGATGAGGTTTTGGAAATGATGGAGACAAAAAGGAAATTAATACTGAGTACCAAGAAAAGACAGCTAAAGTTCCTGGGACATGTAATGAGAAAGGTGGGATTGGAGAATCTGGTGCTCATGGGTCAAATAGAAAGAAAGGGAGACAAGGAAAAGAAGTGGGTAATGTATTTGGCAGGCCTGAGTATGTGGATAGCAGAACAGAGTTTGTGTGGATTAACAGAAGAAAGAGTGTTAAGTGCCACCAGGGATAGGGAGATGTGTAAGGCCATAATCGTGTGTGTGTGTGTGTGTGTGTGTGTGTGTGTGTGTGTGTGCCATATTTGGTTTTTAATATATTGTTGGCTCTGCATATTCATTGCTTTCGATTTGGCATTGAGCACTTTTTTTTTAAATAACTGTCTACTGGTCACAATCAGTCCCTTTTTACTGTTATATATAAATAGATATATTCATGAATAAAAAAGAGACAAAAGGAAAAATATATATTGTTTTAGTCAATGCATTTCATCTACGGACAGACTTTATCAAAAAAAAAAAAATGAAACGTGTCAACTAAAACAAAATAACATTTTTCTCTTGTCTCTTTTTTTAATCATACTGTTCCTCTTCTCAAATTATCTGAATATAGAAATATATATATAAAAAGGTTTCTTAGGACCTTGGGAGAGAAATCTCCTGCAAAATATAGATGTGACAAGCATAAAAAACAGAGAAAGAAATTTGAAAACAATCTCATATGCTTATAAATTTCTTTGAATAATTCAAATACGTGAACACACACAACAGTAAATATAGAGATACATATTTTTAAATTATATATATATATATATATTTTAAATTTTGTGTATTTAGGCAGAAAATTTTGTTTTAAACATGTCAGATTAGATAAACTGCAAAGACTGTGTTTGCTTATTTTTAATAAAATCTATTCATACTCACAGATAAGCTTTCGAGTATTACAATCAAAAGATGTCAGAAATGAGCTGTAACTTTGATAGATGTTATTTTCATTCATTTCTTAAGGTACCCAAGTACTTTCAACCTCTTTTTGAGATCATCTTCAGTGGTGTGAGTTATGGTAACAAATGTAACCGGAAAATTGTGTTTCTAAAAGTTACTGTACATTTTTTCCTGCTTGAACATTACAGCTCATTTCTGACGTCTTTTGATTGTAATACGCAAAGGATTAAAGTGAGTATGAACAAATTTTATTAAAAATAAGCAAACGTAGTGTTTGCAATTTATTTAATCTGCTATATATATATATATATATATATATATATATATATATATATATATATACAGTTTATTGTATCCAGCTCAATATATGTTCATGCACAAGCATGTGTTTTGATCTCTGACTTAGTACTTCCTGTGCCTGTATATCATCAACTCGGTGCCTAACATCCCAAAGTCTGGTGCTCCTACCATTGCTTACCCATTACAAATTATTATCCAAATTACCTGTCTCTTCCGTTTTTGTCAAATCTTCTTTCGTCTTTGCAAAGCCAGCATTGCTATCAATCTTAGAATGAGTTCACGCGACAGTAATCAATGTGTCAGCCATTTTTATCTTTCTTTATTCGTTTTTTTACATTTTGAATTTTTCTTTTTCACTTTTCCCATGTTTCCTTCTTGCTTTTTATGCTCGTTTTTATTTATTTCTTTTTCCTTTATTTTCTTCCTTATTTTTATTCATTAGTTTTGTTTTCAGTTACATTTTATCGATCTTTTTGGTTTCGCTTTTCTTTATATTAATTCTCTTCTTTTCATTTTATTCTCTTGTTGCTTCTCTTCCCTTATCTTAATTCTCTTGATGATTTTCCTTTCTTTCATTCTCTTGTTATTTTTCCTTCCTTTCTTTCATTCTCTTGTTATTTTTCCTTCCTTATATTCATTCTCTTGTTTTTTCATCCTAATATTCATACTCTAGTAGATTTCATTTCTTTTCCTTCTCTTGTTGGTTTTCTTATGTTATATTCATTCTCTTTCTGTTTTTCTTTCCTTATATTCATTCTCTTGTTGCTTTTCCTTCTTTTCATTCTCTTGTTGCTTTTCCTTCTTTTCATTCTTTTATTGCTTTTCCTATATTATATTTATTCTCTTGTTGTTTTTTTCCTATTTAAATTCATTCTCTTGTATTTTTTGCTTTCATTCATTCTTTTTTCATTTTTCCTTCTTTATATTCATTCATTTGTTTTTCTTCCTTATATTCTCTTCTTAGTTCTCCTTCCCTTTCATTCTCTTGCTGTTTTCCTATATTCATTCTCTTGTTTTTGCTTTCTTTCATTTTTTAGTCACATTTCCTTCCTTATATTCATTCTTTTGCTGTTTTTCCTTCCTTGTATTTATTCTCTAGTTGTTTTGCGTACCTTATATTCATTCTCTTTTTTCTTTCGTTATATTCATTCTCTTGTTGCTTTTCTCCTTCCTTATCAGTCAGTCAGTTAAGTGCCATATGCAACACATGCTTGGGCAATCATGTCTTGAGAGAAACATGGGCAGAAGATTATCCCACAGTAGGTTGCCATTACTTTCTGCAGTAAACTGATTGCCAGCCAAGGCTACAGAACCCAATTTGTCCTGTTATTTAACCCATAACTGGTGGGAAAAGATGGATTAATACCTTTCCCAAGGGCATTTGTATGTAAGTGAATGCAAGGAATTCCTTCCTTATATTCATTCCATTTTTGCTTTTTCTTCCTTGTACTGCAATTTCTTTTCTTTCCTTTCAGTATCTTGTTTTTCTTCCTCATATTCATTCTCTTGCTGTTTTTACTTGTTTATATTCATTCCCTTGTTTCTTCCTTCCTTAAGATTTTCTTGGTGATATGAGTCTCTCTCCCTACCCCTTAGATTTATTCTATGATGTGAGTCTTTCTTTTTTTCTTTTGATTTTCTCTATGATATAAGTTTTATTTCATTTTCCTTAAGATTTTCTTTATGATATGAGTCTTTCTACTTTTCCTAAAGACTGATTCTATTATATGTGTCTGTCTCTTTTCCTTATGATTGTCTATATATTATGTGTTTTTCATCTCTTCCTTAAGATTTATTCTCTGATCAGTGTATTTCTCCTATTCCTTTAGTGTTTTTCTCTGGAGTGTAAAATTCATTCTTCTTATTCAATAGGATTTTAAAACTGCCTCATCAGATCAAGACTAACTTGGACAATGACAGTACGGAAAGACAAGAAAATCTCACTGGAAACAAAGAAGAGAGTGCTTGATTGCTACATGATATCTTTTTTTTGTGTGGCAGTGAATGTTGGATGATCTTCTCAAGGATGAAGGAGAGGATTGAGGCAGCAGAAATGTGGTTTCATAGAAGGATACTGAGGATACTATGGACTGAGCATGTGACTAATAATGAGTTGTTGGAGAGGATGTAAATGAGGAGAAAACTCATACTTAACATAAAGAAGAGACAGATGAGATTTCTGGGACATGTAATGAGGAAGGACAGCCTGGAGAATTTAATACTCTCAGAATAGATAGAGGGAAAGAGAGACAGGAGAAAGCAGCATGAGAACTACTTGATAGGCCTGAGCCAATTGATGGCAGAGTGGTGTTTGGGAGAGATCCCAAGATGAAGAATTTTGGGAGCAACAAGAGACAGAGTCAAGTGGAAGTCCATGATTGCCTACGTCCTGAAGGGACACGGCACATAACGAAGAAGAATCCTGCATGACATCAGACTTGTTCTGAAATATCTAAATTGTCAGATCTATACAACCACATTTTTAGAGCAATATTTAGAAATGACTTGAAATAAATTAATACAGTATGTCTTTATGAGGACAGTCCTTCTTTGAACCATGTACCCTGTCACTACAGAATCATAAACAATTTTATCAAATAGCAGAAACCAGAACACTTGCAAACACTTAACAACAGCATAAGTAGTGTAATGATCTTATGGAACAACCAGCCAGTAACCAACTAGAATAGGAGTTGATTCTAACTGATCAAAAACCGCCAGGGCAAATTGGTAGGTAATAACCTGGGAGATTCCATTCTGTTACAGGCAAATCTATTCTGTAAGCATTGATTGGCTGATAATTTAAGTGTGTATATTGAGCTCCATAAATATTAGCACAATATCCACACTCTTGAATATTCACCATATCAGGGAGACAAAAGAAGACAGCCATGTTGAAAGGTAAGTTATTTGACTTCTACAAGTAGCACATGTAACTCAAAAGGAAAATAAAGACACGATCAAGATGTTGATGTTTCAAACTACGTAAAACAAAAGTCTATGAAGGAAGCATCCTCACCTCACTACTGGGATGAGAGATGACATCTTTTAACAGATCTGAGAAGTCTGTTTTCCTTAAAAATTGTTTTAACCGAAAGATTTTATAAATTTCAACTGATGTTAGAATTGACTGATGGTTAATGAATACTTACTTATAAGGAAATAGTTAATATCCCCACTACCATCACTGAGTGAATAATCCATGTTTGTCTGAGCAAGGACTATCCAGATTTCATGTTTTCTAAATATTGAATCAAGATTTATTATGCAATGTTAGTAGCGGTTTTGTTGGTCATCTGAAATGTTAGTGTGTTTCAAGTATCACACGTGTAGAGGATTTACACAGTAAATCCTTGAGGGATAAGGAAGAAACATAAAAGGTTTATGGTGTAAATCCATAATGAAGATAGACTCAGAGGTACAAGGAATAGAACACCTTATGTACAATGAAGATAACGCGAAATACAATTGAATAAAATGTTTCAAACATAAGTCGAAACTGAACATGTTGCTTCAGGCATACAGTTACATCAAAGCAAAGTCAGACTGACTTGTCGGATGATCATTTTCAGCAAGAATGATGAGTTCCCAAAAGCTCTGGCTTACAGCCCAGTGGTAGCTAAGAGGAAGAGGGAGAACTGTCTCCCCATTAGCTTTTTATATGGATTAGCAACCTGTAAGTGTCATGCGAGCATCTTCATAATGTTCTAACAGCAAAATATCAAAGATGCATTTTAGAAACCGAGAAAAAAAAATTAAAGGATTTGCCAGTGTATTTATGAAATAAAAAAAATATCTGAGAATACCATAGACAGAATATGTGAGTAACAGAGAAGTTTTCAGAAAAAGAGGAACAACAAGGAAACTTACTTCAAACAGTCATAAAGTAACAGATGAATTGATTTTAAAGAACAATAATGAAGAAAGAAGGCTTGGAAAACATAACACACTTACAGGCAATAGTGAAGAGACAAGAGAGCAAAAGCAGTTGAGAGTGAAGAAAGAAGGCTTGAAAAGTTCAACACACTTATGGGCAATAGTAAAGATATGAAACAGAAAAAGTAAAAAAAGAAGAATGCAGACTTGGAAAATTTAATACACTTACAGATAATAGTGAATGCAAGGTAAACCAGGGTAAGTGATTGAGAAGAAAGAAAGAAGGCTTAGAAAATTCAATGCACTTATAGGTAATAGTGAAGGCAAGACAAGAGAGGGAAAGTTGTTGATAATGAAGCAAGAATCCTTCAAAAATTCAACGCAATAATGAAGGCAATACAAGGAAGTCAAAGAAGTCAAAATTGAGGAAGGCTTGGAAAACTCAGACTTACACTTACCAGTAATGGTAAAGACAAGACAAGACAAGAAAAGGAACGTAGTTGAAAAAAAAGAAAGAAGGCTTGGAAAATTCAACACACTTACAGGTAATAGTGAAAGCAAGAATGAGAAAGCAGTTAAGAATGAAAAAGTAGTTTAGGAAATTTAGTATACTTACAGATAATAGTGAAAGCAAGACATACAGGAGAAAGGAGTTGAGAATGAAAAAAGAAGGTTTATAAAAATTAATACACAGGCATTAATGATGGCAAGGCAAGCAAGAGAATAAAGAGCAGAAGGTTGATGGAACAAACACCATAAAAAAGATTAGTTGTAAAGAAGCAGAAATTCTTTATTACAATAAAAAGAGGAAGTTGTTGAGTGATGTGGTTTGACATTGAATTCTTCATTGTTCTGAATTCAAAACTGTGCTACTTTTACAATGGCAGCAATACAAAGCTTGAGTTTACCCTTAAATATAACTCATAACTGAAAATAAAATAAATGAATATTCCTTGTGGATACTCTGCACTCAATTAGTAAAGTGAAAAAACTTATAAAGCGAATCAAAAGAAAAAGAGAAAGACTCACATCATAGAATAAATCTAAGAAAGACTTATATCATAGAGAAAATCTTAAGGAAAATGAAAGAAAATTTATATCAAAGAGAAAGTCAAAAGAAAAGAAAAAGACTAATATTATAGAATGGATCTAAGGGGAAGGGAGAAAGACTCATATCATAGAGAAAATCTTAAGAAAAATGAAATAAAACTTATATCATAGAGAAAATTGAAAGGAAAAGAGAAAGATTAATATTATAGAATGAATCTAAGGGAAAGGGAGAAAGGCTCATATCATAGAGAAAATCTTAAGGAAAATGAAATAAAACTTATATCATAGAGAAAATTGAAAGAAAAAGTGAAAGACTAATATTATAGAATGGATCTAAGGGGAAGGGAGAAAGACTCATATCATAGAGAAAATCTTAAGGAAAATGAAATAAAACTTATATCATAGAGAAAATTGAAAGAAAAAGTGAAAGACTAATATTATAGAATGAATCTAAGGGGAAGGAAGAAAGACTTATATCATAGTGAAAATCATAAGGAAAATGTGAAAAACTCATATAAAGAAAATCAAAAGGAAAAGAAAAAGAAACATATCATATAATAAATTTTGAGAAATATGTGAAAAATTCATTTCATAGAGAAATTTAAATTAAAAGATACATATAGTATAAATCTAAGGGAAAAAAAGAATGAATCAATAATCAATCTTCAAGAAAAATGAGAAAAACCATATCTTAGAGAAAATCAAAAGAAAACAGAAAAGACACACTGTAAAAATCTTCAGGAATATGATGAAAAATTCATAACATAGAGAAAACTGCAAGAAAAGTGAAAGAGTCATATCATAGTATTAAATAAGTATTACTCATGTAATAGACAAAATCTCTGGAAAAGTGAAGGAAACTCATATTATAGACAAAATCTAAGGGGAAAGACTCATGTCATATAATAAGTTTTAGGGAAAATGAGAAAGATATATGTGCATTGTGGTGCAGTGGATATCAACTCGGAATGACAAATCGGGGTGCTGAGTTCAAATTCCAGTTGAATTCCTTGCATTCACTTACGCACAAATACCCTTGGGAAAGATATTAATCCATCTCTTCCCTCTAGTTATGGGTTAAATAATAGGACAGATTGGGTTCTATAGCCTTGGCTAGAAACCAGTCTACTGCAAAAAGCAATGGCAACCTACTGCAAGATAATCTTCTACCCTAGTCAGTCATGTCTCGAAAGAGACATGATTACCCAAAGTGTGTATCACGTATGGCACTTAACTGACCAATATGATGGAGAAAATCTGAAAGAAAATATTGGGATTTTTTTTTAGAAATCATAAATTTTTATCAATGTGAGCAAATGACAAAATATATTTTTCCATTTTTTTGTGCTTGTAAAATCTTGTATCCTTTGCATAAATGAAATAGCTGTTTTATTCAGAGTAGGCAAATACAAGTTCATCTATATCATCAGTAAGTCTCCCACCCCTGAGTCACAATTTATTATTTGTCATTTGGCCTTCTTAATATGCATAGCAGATACTTCAGAAAGTAATTATTATATCTATCTTCTATTTCTACGACATCAATATTTTTTAAACATTTATATTTCAAAATCTTTTTCTCTGCATTTATTGGTTTGCTCTTCCTGTAAATTTTCATAGTAATTGTTGAGTTCTCACACTCTTGGGATTTGACATTTCACTTAAATATGTAACAGCCAACAATACGTTCATGCTGAGGTATAAAATGGCGGAGGGGGTAAAAAGACAAAATCAATAAAAATTTTAAATCTCTGGAGTTATTCAGTTTTCCTCTCATCCGAAAATCAAAATCGTTATTCAAAACACAAGGCAATGAATCTGTCTTATTAATGAAACAGGCGTGCCCTGTCTACAAAATTTCATCTCTAATTATCACAACTCAGGCAGACATACAATAACCAGTGTGAATGCAATAGGAAAAACATCAACAAATAAAGGGGTAGACATTACTATATTAGAACATTCTGTGAGCAGCTCCTTTCCATACAAATGAAATGTTGCTAGCATCTATCTAATTTAGCATCAATACTATGGCAAATAATTCAGATGAGCTACATTCTTTACTTTCACAAGTTCAGACCTTCATAGTGAAGATCCACCATGCAATATATATGGTGTCAAATCCTCCCCATTCCCTTCATGTTCCCCAGTATTGTTACTTGTGGAACAGACTAGCATCTATCTAATTTACCATCAATACTATGGCAAATAATTCAGATGAGCTACATTCTTTACTTCCACAAGTTCAGCCCTTCATAGCGAGGATCTGCCATACAATATATATGGTGTCAAATCCTCCCCATTCTCTTTGTGTTCCCTAGAATTGTTTCTTTGTGGAACAGACTAGCATCTATCTAATTTACCGTCAATACTATGGCAAATAATTCAGATGAGCTACATTCTTTACTTCCACAAGTTTAGCCCTTCATAGCTAGGATTCGCCATACAATATATATGGTGTCAAATCCTCCCCATTCTCTTCGTGTTCCCCAGAATTGTTACTTTGTGGAACAGACTAGCATCTATCTAATTAACCATCATTACTATGGCAAATACTTCAGATGAGCTATATGCCTTACTTCCACTAGTTCAGAAATTCATAGCGAGGATCCGCCATACAATATATATGGTGTCAAATCCTCCCCATTCTCTTCATGTTCCACAGAATTGTTACTTTGTGGAACAGACTCCTGAGAGAATTCTTCCTTAAAAACTACAATCTTTAGCCTTTGAATTCCAGGTTCATTTTTATTTTTTTTGCTCCAGTATAGTTCATCCTGTACAAAGCTTGAGGATCACTTAAGATTGAGGGTTACACTTGAAGGTCAGTTTTTACAGAGTTAATGGTAGCAGTCTATTATTTTCCACCCTGCAACCCCTTTCCCTCAAACAAAATATTGATAGCTACTCAGTATTCTATTGCTATTACTATGACAAATGTTCAACTGAGTTACATTCCTTAGTTCTACGAATTCGGACCTTCACGGGTAGGACCCATCATGCTATGTTTATGGAAGCAAACCATTTCCATTTCTTCTTCATTTCTTTTATAAGAAGTGAGTTCCTCTAAGACAATTTCTTCCTCAAAATGGTCATTTTTTAGGATCAACTCCCAAGAGGATGCTTCCCTGACAACACAAGGCAATGAATTTGTCTTATTAATGAAATAGGCATGGAATGTCTGCATCCCTAACTATCACAACTCAAGTAGACATACTGCAGCAACAACCAGTGTGAATGCAACAGTTACAAAGTATAGGAAGTTGTGGAGAGCCATGATTATTTATACTAACATGAAATTGATTTGTTACTGATTTCTTAGAGAACTGTGAAATAAGACTGTATATTTATTTTTTATCAGTTGAGTATCTGCCAATGAATATGGATGAAAAAAAAAACCAACTGAACCAAAATAAAACACTGGATCATGACAGGGTACAAAACAAGACTAACAGGGTACAAACAAGACTAACACAGAAACACCACATACATAGATGTATGGATGGATTTAAAATGATCCTGGGTAATATGAATAGAAATCCTTGGTAATTCACTGCATTTCTTTTATAAGAAGCAAGTTCCACTAAGATAGTTTCTTTCTCAAAATAGCCACTTTTTGGGATCAACTCCCAAGAGGATGCTTCCCTGGCAACTATGAAACACAAGATAATGAATCTGTCTTATTAATGAAACAGATGTGGTCTGCCTACAAAATTTCATCTCTAATAGTCACAATTCTTGCTTTCCTGATGGCTATAACCTCCAGGAATTTAAATGCAAGGTCAATATTCATCTCTTAACTACTTGACCCTAGTTCTTTCTTTGCAACTGTCATCACACCTGTATTCCCATCCTTCTCTTACTCCTTTCTAACTGGTTCGTCTTCCTCTTCACTCACTTCTACTTAATCTTTTTACTCTTATGTAGCCCCCTGCACATTAGTGGCATTACCGCCTTGCTCAGGATGATATGATTAAAAAAAAACATATTGCAGCAATAACCAGTGTGACGGCAACAGTTACAAGGAAGTTGTAGAGAAATATGATTACCCAAATTCAGACACAGGACATAAAAAGAAGAATCCATTCTCTGACCCAAATTACCAAAAACTAAAAAGAATAAGAAATTGTGGAGAGCCACGATTTCAAAATTCTGACACAGCACATAAAAAGAAGAATCCATTCTCTGACCCAAATTACCAAAAACTAAAAAGAATAAGAATTTGTGGAGAGCCATGATTTCAAAATTCTGACATAGCACATAAAAAGAAGAATTCATTCTCTGACCCAAATTACCAAAAACTAAAAAGAATAAGAATTTGTGGAGAGCCACGATTTCAAAATTCTGACATAGCACATGAAAAGAAGAATCCATTCTCTGACCCAAATCACCAAAAACTAAAAAGAATAAGAATTTGTGGAGAGCCACGATTTCAAAATTCTGACACAGCACATAAAAAGAAGAATCCATTCTCTGACCCAAATCACCAAAAACTAAAATGAATAAGAATTTGTGGAGAGCCATGATTTCAAAATTCTGACATAGCACATAAAAAGAAGAATTCATTCTCTGACCCAAATTACCAAAAACTAAAAAGAATAAGAATTTGTGGAGAGCCACGATTTCAAAATTCTGACATAGCACATAAAAAGAAGAATCCATTCTCTGACCCAAATCACCAAAAACTAAAAAGAATAAGAATTTGTGGAGAGCCATGATTTCAAAATTCTGACACAGCACATAAAAAGAAGAATCCATTCTCTGACCCAAATTACCAAAAACTAAAAAGAATAAGAATTTGTGGAGAGCCACGATTTCAAAATTCTGACATAGCACATAAAAAGAAGAATCCATTCTCTGACCCAAATTACCAAAAACTAAAAAGAATAAGAATTTGTGGAGAGCCACGATTTCAAAATTCTGACATAGCACATAAAAAAGAAGAATCCATTCTCTGACCCAAATTACCAAAAACTAAAAAGAATAAGAATTTGTGGAGAGCCACGATTTCAAAATTCTGACATAGCACATAAAAAGAAGAATCCATTCTCTGACCCAAATTACCAAAAACTAAAAAGAATAAGAATTTGTGGAGAGCCACGATTTCAAAATTCTGACATAGCACATAAAAAGAAGAATCCATTCTCTGACCCAAATTACCAAAAACTAAAAAGAATAAGAATTTGTGGAGAGCCTTGATTTCAAAATTCTGACATAGCACATAAAAAGAAGAATCCATTCTCTGACCCAAATTACCAAAAACTAAAAAGAATAAGAATTTGTGGAGAGACATGATTTCAAAATTCTGACATAGCACATAAAAAGAAGAATCCATTCTCTGACCCAAATCACCAAAAACTAAAAAGAATAAGAATTTGTGGAGAGCCATGATTTCAAAATTCTGACATAGCACATAAAAAGAAGAATCCATTCTCTGACCCAAATTACCAAAAACTAAAAAGAATAAGAATCTGTGGAGAGCCATGATTTCAAAATTCTGACATAGCACATAAAAAGAAGAATCCATTCTATGACCCAAATCACCAAAAACTAAAAAGAATAAGAATTTGTGGAGAGCCATGATTTCAAAATTCTGACATAGCACATAAAAAGAAGAATCCGTTCTCTGACCCAAATCACCAAAAACTAAAAAGAATAAGAATTTGTGGAGAGCCATGATTTCAAAATTCTGACATAGCACATAAAAAGAAGAGTCCGTTCTCTGACCCAAATCACCAAAAACTAAAAAGAATAAGAATTTGTGGAGAGCCATGATTTCAAAATTCTGACATAGCACATAAAAAGAAGAATCCGTTCTCTGACCCAAATTACCAAAAACTAAAAAGAATAAGAATTTGTGGAGAGCCACGATTTCAAAATTCTGACATAGCACATAAAAAGAAGAATCCGTTCTCTGACCCAAATTACCAAAAACTAAAAAGAATAAGAATTTGTGGAGAGCCATGATTTCAAAATTCTGACATAGCACATAAAAAGAAGAATCCATTCTCTGACCCAAATTACCAAAAACTAAAAAGAATAAGAATTTGTGGAGAGCCACGATTTCAAAATTCTGACATAGCACATAAAAAGAAGAATCCATTCTCTGACCCAAATCACCAAAAACTAAAAAGAATAAGAATTTGTGGAGAGCCACGATTTCAAAATTCTGACATAGCACATAAAAAGAAGAATCCATTCTCTGACCCAAATTACCAAAAACTAAAAAGAATAAGAATTTGTGGAGAGCCACGATTTCAAAATTCTGACATAGCACATAAAAAGAAGAATTCATTCTCTGACCCAAATTACCAAAAACTAAAAAGAATAAGAATTTGTGGAGAGCCATGATTTCAAAATTCTGACATAGCACATAAAAAGAAGAATTCATTCTCTGACCCAAATTACCAAAAACTAAAAAGAATAAGAATTTGTGGAGAGCCATGATTTCAAAATTCTGACATAGCACATAAAAAGAAGAATCCGTTCTCTGACCCAAATCACCAAAAACTAAAAAGAATAAGAATTTGTGGAGAGCCATGATTTCAAAATTCTGACATAGCACATAAAAAGAAGAATCCGTTCTCTGACCCAAATTACCAAAAACTAAAAAGAATAAGAATTTGTGGAGAGCCACGATTTCAAAATTCTGACATAGCACATAAAAAGAAGAATCCATTCTCTGACCCAAATTACCAAAAATTAAAAAGAATAAGAATTTGTGGAGAGCCACGATTTCAAAATTCTGACATAGCACATAAAAAGAAGAATCCATTCTCTGACCCAAATTACCAAAAACTAAAAAGAATAAGAATTTGTGGAGAGCCACGATTTCAAAATTCTGACATAGCACATAAAAAGAAGAATCCATTCTCTGACCCAAATCACCAAAAACTAAAAAGAATAAGAATTTGTGGAGAGCCATGATTTCAAAATTCTGACATAGCACATAAAAAGAAGAATCCATTCTCGGACCCAAATCACCAAAAACTAAAAAGAATAAGAATTTGTGGAGAGCCACGATTTCAAAATTCTGACATAGCACATAAAAAGAAGAATCCATTCTCTGACCCAAATTACCAAAAACTAAAAAGAATAAGAATTTGTGGAGAGCCATGATTTCAAAATTCTGACATAGCACATAAAAAGAATTCATTCTCTGACCCAAATTACCAAAAACTAAAAAGAATAAGAATTTGTGGAGAGCCATGATTTCAAAATTCTGACATAGCACATAAAAAGAAGAATTCATTCTCTGACCCAAATTACCAAAAACTAAAAAGAATAAGAATTTGTGGAGAGCCACGATTTCAAAATTCTGACATAGCACATAAAAAGAAGAATCCATTCTCTGACCCAAATCACCAAAAACTAAAAAGAATAAGAATTTGTGGAGAGCCATGATTTCAACATTCTGACACAGCACATAAAAAGAAGAATCCATTCTCTGACCCAAATCACCAAAAACTAAAATGAATAAGAATTTGTGGAGAGCCATGATTTCAAAATTCTGACATAGCACATAAAAAGAAGAATTCATTCTCTGACCCAAATTACCAAAAACTAAAAAGAATAAGGATTTGTGGAGAGCCACGATTTCAAAATTCTGACATAGCACATAAAAAGAAGAATCCGTTCTCTGACCCAAATTACCAAAAACTAAAAAGAATAAGAATTTGTGGAGAGCCACGATTTCAAAATTCTGACATAGCACATAAAAAGAAGAATCCGTTCTCTGACCCAAATTACCAAAAACTAAAAAGAATAAGAATTTGTGGAGAGCCATGATTTCAAAATTCTGACATAGCACATAAAAAGAAGAATCCATTCTCTGACCCAAATTACCAAAAACTAAAAAGAATAAGAATTTGTGGAGAGCCACGATTTCAAAATTCTGACATAGCACATAAAAAGAAGAATCCATTCTCTGACCCAAATTACCAAAAACTAAAAAGAATAAGAATTTGTGGAGAGCCACGATTTCAAAATTCTGACATAGCACATAAAAAGAAGAATCCATTCTCTGACCCAAATCACCAAAAACTAAAAAGAATAAGAATTTGTGGAGAGCCACGATTTCAAAATTCTGACATAGCACATAAAAAGAAGAATCCATTCTCTGACCCAAATTACCAAAAACTAAAAAGAATAAGAATTTGTGGAGAGCCACGATTTCAAAATTCTGACATAGCACATAAAAAGAAGAATTCATTCTCTGACCCAAATTACCAAAAACTAAAAAGAATAAGAATTTGTGGAGAGCCATGATTTCAAAATTCTGACATAGCACATAAAAAGAAGAATTCATTCTCTGACCCAAATTACCAAAAACTAAAAAGAATAAGGATTTGTGGAGAGCCACGATTTCAAAATTCTGACATAGCACATAAAAAGAAGAATCCGTTCTCTGACCCAAATTACCAAAAACTAAAAAGAATAAGAATTTGTGGAGAGCCACGATTTCAAAATTCTGACATAGCACATAAAAAGAAGAATCCGTTCTCTGACCCAAATTACCAAAAACTAAAAAGAATAAGAATTTGTGGAGAGCCATGATTTCAAAATTCTGACATAGCACATAAAAAGAAGAATCCATTCTCTGACCCAAATTACCAAAAACTAAAAAGAATAAGAATTTGTGGAGAGCCACGATTTCAAAATTCTGACATAGCACATAAAAAGAAGAATCCATTCTCTGACCCAAATTACCAAAAACTAAAAAGAATAAGAATTTGTGGAGAGCCACGATTTCAAAATTCTGACATAGCACATAAAAAGAAGAATCCATTCTCTGACCCAAATCACCAAAAACTAAAAAGAATAAGAATTTGTGGAGAGCCACGATTTCAAAATTCTGACATAGCACATAAAAAGAAGAATCCATTCTCTGACCCAAATTACCAAAAACTAAAAAGAATAAGAATTTGTGGAGAGCCACGATTTCAAAATTCTGACATAGCACATAAAAAGAAGAATTCATTCTCTGACCCAAATTACCAAAAACTAAAAAGAATAAGAATTTGTGGAGAGCCATGATTTCAAAATTCTGACATAGCACATAAAAAGAAGAATTCATTCTCTGACCCAAATTACCAAAAACTAAAAAGAATAAGAATTTGTGGAGAGCCATGATTTCAAAATTCTGACATAGCACATAAAAAGAAGAATCCGTTCTCTGACCCAAATCACCAAAAACTAAAAAGAATAAGAATTTGTGGAGAGCCATGATTTCAAAATTCTGACATAGCACATAAAAAGAAGAATCCGTTCTCTGACCCAAATTACCAAAAACTAAAAAGAATAAGAATTTGTGGAGAGCCATGATTTCAAAATTCTGACATAGCACATAAAAAGAAGAATCCATTCTCTGACCCAAATTACCAAAAACTAAAAAGAATAAGAATTTGTGGAGAGCCACGATTTCAAAATTCTGACATAGCACATAAAAAGAAGAATCCATTCTCTGACCCAAATTACCAAAAACTAAAAAGAATAAGAATTTGTGGAGAGCCACGATTTCAAAATTCTGACATAGCACATAAAAAGAAGAATCCATTCTCTGAACCAAATTACCAAAAACTAAAAAGAATAAGAATTTGTGGAGAGCCACGATTTCAAAATTCTGACATAGCACATAAAAAGAAGAATTCATTCTCTGACCCAAATTACCAAAAACTAAAAAGAATAAGAATTTGTGGAGAGCCATGATTTCAAAATTCTGACATAGCACATAAAAAGAAGAATTCATTCTCTGACCCAAATTACCAAAAACTAAAAAGAATAAGAATTTGTGGAGAGCCATGATTTCAAAATTCTGACATAGCACATAAAAAGAAGAATCCGTTCTCTGACCCAAATCACCAAAAACTAAAAAGAATAAGAATTTGTGGAGAGCCATGATTTCAAAATTCTGACATAGCACATAAAAAGAAGAATCCGTTCTCTGACCCAAATTACCAAAAACTAAAAAGAATAAGAATTTGTAGAGAGCCACGATTTCAAAATTCTGACATAGCACATAAAAAGAAGAATCCATTCTCTGACCCAAATTACCAAAAACTAAAAAGAATAAGAATTTGTGGAGAGCCATGATTTCAAAATTCTGACATAGCACATAAAAAGAAGAATCCATTCTCTGAACCAAATTACCAAAAATTAAAACGAATAAGAATTTGTGGAGAGCCATGATTTCAAAATTCTGACATAGCACATAAAAAGAAGAATCCATTCTCTGAACCAAATTCCCAAAAACTAAAACGAATAAGAATTTGTGGAGAGCCATGATTTCAAAATTCTGACATAGCACATAAAAAGAAGAATCCATTCTCTGACCCAAATTACCAAAAACTAAAAAGAATAAGAATTTGTGGAGAGCCACGATTTCAAAATTCTGACATAGCACATAAAAAGAAGAATCCATTCTCTGACCCAAATTACCAAAAACTAAAAAGAATAAGAATTTGTGGAGAGCCACGATTTCAAAATTCTGACATAGCACATAAAAAGAAGAATCCATTCTCTGACCCAAATTACCAAAAACTAAAAAGAATAAGAATTTGTGGAGAGCCATGATTTCAAAATTCTGACATAGCACATAAAAAGAAGAATCCATTCTCTGACCCAAATCACCAAAAACTAAAAAGAATAAGAATTTGTGGAGAGCCATGATTTCAAAATTCTGACATAGCACATAAAAAGAAGAATCCATTCTCGGACCCAAATCACCAAAAACTAAAAAGAATAAGAATTTGTGGAGAGCCACGATTTCAAAATTCTGACATAGCACATAAAAAGAAGAATCCATTCTCTGACCCAAATTACCAAAAACTAAAAAGAATAAGAATTTGTGGAGAGCCATGATTTCAAAATTCTGACATAGCACATAAAAAGAATTCATTCTCTGACCCAAATTACCAAAAACTAAAAAGAATAAGAATTTGTGGAGAGCCATGATTTCAAAATTCTGACATAGCACATAAAAAGAAGAATTCATTCTCTGACCCAAATTACCAAAAACTAAAAAGAATAAGAATTTGTGGAGAGCCACGATTTCAAAATTCTGACATAGCACATAAAAAGAAGAATCCATTCTCTGACCCAAATCACCAAAAATTAAAAAGAATAAGAATTTGTGGAGAGCCATGATTTCAAAATTCTGACACAGCACATAAAAAGAAGAATCCATTCTCTGACCAAAATCACCAAAAACTAAAATGAATAAGAATTTGTGGAGAGCCATGATTTCAAAATTCTGACATAGCACATAAAAAGAAGAATTCCTTCTCTGACCCAAATTACCAAAAACTAAAAAGAATAAGAATTTGTGGAGAGCCACGATTTCAAAATTCTGACATAGCACATAAAAAGAAGAATCCATTCTCTGACCCAAATTACCAAAAACTAAAAAGAATAAGAATTTGTGGAGAGCCACGATTTCAAAATTCTGACATAGCACATAAAAAGAAGAATACATTCTCTGAACCAAATTACCAAAAACTAAAACGAATAAGAATTTGTGGAGAGCCATGATTTCAAAATTCTGACATAGCACATAAAAAGAAGAATCCATTCTCTGAACCAAATTACCAAAAACTAAAACGAATAAGAATTTGTGGAGAGCCATGATTTCAAAATTCTGACATAGCACATAAAAAGAAGAATCCATTCTCTGACCCAAATTACCAAAAACTAAAAAGAATAAGAATTTGTGGAGAGCCACGATTTCAAAATTCTGACATAGCACATAAAAAGAAGAATCCATTCTCTGACCCAAATTACCAAAAACTAAAAAGAATAAGAATTTGTGGAGAGCCACGATTTCAAAATTCTGACATAGCACATAAAAAGAAGAATCCATTCTCTGACCCAAATCACCAAAAACTAAAAAAGAATTAGAATTTGTGGAGAGCCATGATTTCAAAATTCTGACATAGCACATAAAAAGAAGAATCCATTCTCGGACCCAAATCACCAAAAACTAAAAAGAATAAGAATTTGTGGAGAGCCACGATTTCAAAATTCTGACATAGCACATAAAAAGAAGAATCCATTCTCTGACCCAAATTACCAAAAACTAAAAAGAATAAGAATTTGTGGAGAGCCATGATTTCAAAATTCTGACA
This sequence comes from Ascarosepion bandense, assembly GCA_037127315.1. Classification (NCBI taxonomy): domain Eukaryota; kingdom Metazoa; phylum Mollusca; class Cephalopoda; order Sepiida; family Sepiidae; genus Ascarosepion; species Ascarosepion bandense. The sequence goes on along the minus strand of JBBBDQ010000460.1, from coordinate 4,323,567 downwards.
TAGCACATAAAAAGAATTCATTCTCTGACCCAAATTACCAAAAACTAAAAAGAATAAGAATTTGTGGAGAGCCATGATTTCAAAATTCTGACATAGCACATAAAAAGAAGAATTCATTCTCTGACCCAAATTACCAAAAACTAAAAAGAATAAGAATTTGTGGAGAGCCACGATTTCAAAATTCTGACATAGCACATAAAAAGAAGAATCCATTCTCTGACCCAAATTACCAAAAACTAAAAAGAATAAGAATTTGTGGAGAGCCATGATTTCAAAATTATGACACAGCACATAAAAAGAAGAATCTATTCTCTGACCCAAATCACCAAAAACTAAAATGAATAAGAATTTGTGGAGAGCCATGATTTCAAAATTCTGACATAGCACATAAAAAGAAGAATTCATTCTCTGACCCAAATTACCAAAAACTAAAAAGAATAAGAATTTGTGGAGAGCCACGATTTCAAAATTCTGACATAGCACATAAAAAGAAGAATCCGTTCTCTGACCCAAATTACCAAAAACTAAAAAGAATAAGAATTTGTGGAGAGCCACGATTTCAAAATTCTGACATAGCACATAAAAAGAAGAATCCGTTCTCTGACCCAAATTACCAAAAACTAAAAAGAATAAGAATTTGTGGAGAGCCATGATTTCAAAATTCTGACATAGCACATAAAAAGAAGAATCCATTCTCTGACCCGAATTACCAAAAACTAAAAAGAATAAGAATTTGTGGAGAGCCACGATTTCAAAATTCTGACATAGCACATAAAAAGAAGAATTCCTTCTCTGACCCAAATTACCAAAAACTAAAAAGAATAAGAATTTGTGGAGAGCCACGATTTCAAAATTCTGACATAGCACATAAAAAGAAGAATCCGTTCTCTGACCCAAATTACCAAAAACTAAAAAGAATAAGAATTTGTGGAGAGCCACGATTTCAAAATTCTGACATAGCACATAAAAAGAAGAATCCGTTCTCTGACCCAAATTACCAAAAACTAAAAAGAATAAGAATTTGTGGAGAGCCATGATTTCAAAATTCTGACATAGCACATAAAAAGAAGAATCCATTCTCTGACCCAAATTACCAAAAACTAAAAAGAATAAGAATTTGTGGAGAGCCACGATTTCAAAATTCTGACATAGCACATAAAAAGAAGAATCCATTCTCTGAACCAAATTACCAAAAACTAAAACGAATAAGAATTTGTGGAGAGCCATGATTTCAAAATTCTGACATAGCACATAAAAAGAAGAATCCATTCTCTGAACCAAATTACCAAAAACTAAAACGAATAAGAATTTGTGGAGAGCCATGATTTCAAAATTCTGACATAGCACATAAAAAGAAGAATCCATTCTCTGACCCAAATTACCAAAAATTAAAAAGAATAAGAACTGTGGAGAGCTACCATTTCAAAATTTCACATAGCATACAAAGAAGAATCCATTCTCTGACCCAATTACCAAAACTAAAAGAATAAGAATCAGAGAGCTGCTTACTTCAAAATTTGACATAGCACACAAAAGAAGAATCCATTCCCTGACCCAAATCACCAAAACTAAAAAGAATAAGAACTCCAGGAGAGTCATGATTTCAAAATTCTGACATAGCACATAAAAAAGAATCTTATTCTTTTTGGACCCAAACTACCAAACCAAAAGAATAAGAATTTGTGGAGAGCCACGATTTCAAAATTCTGACAGCACATAAAAAGAAGAATCCATTCTTCTCTGATTCCAAATTACCAAAAAACTAAAAAGAAGCAAGAATTTGTGGAGAGCCATGATTTCAAAATTTTTGACATAGCACACAAAAAGAATTCATTCTCTGACCCAAATTACCAAAAACTAAAAGAATAAGAATTTGTGGAGAGTCATGATTTCAAAATTCTGACATAGCACATAAAAAGAAGAATCTATTCTCTGACCCAAAATTACCAAAACTAAAAGAATAAGAATTTGTGGAGAGCCAACATTTCAAAACTTGGACATAGCACATAAAAAGTTAAACCCATTCTCTGACCCAAAATTACCAAAACTAAAAGAATAAGAATTTGTGGAGAGCCATGATTTCTGCAATTCTGACACAGCACATAAAAAGAAGAATCTATTCTCTGACCCAAATCACCAAAACTAATGAATAAGAATTTGTGGAGAGCCATGATTTCAAAATTCTGACATATAGCACATAAAAAGAAGAATTCATTCTTCTCTGACCCAAATTACCAAAACTAAAAAGAATAAGAATTTGTGGAGAGCCACGATTTCAAAATTCTGGACATAGCACACAAAGAAGAATCCGTCTCTGACCTAAAATTACCAAAAACCAAAAAGAATAAGAAAGAAATTTGTAGGTTTTACGATTTCAAAATTCTGGACATAGCACATAAAAAAAGAAGAATCCGTTCTTCTGGACCCAAATTACCAAAAACTAAAAGAATAAGAATCCAGGAGAGTCATTATTTCAAAATTCTGACATAGCACATAAAGGTAATCCGTCTCGACCCCAAATTACCAAACCAAAAGAACAAGAATTATGTGGAGAGCCACGATTTCAAAATTCTGACAGAACACATAAAAAGAAGAATCCATTTTCTGACCCAAATTACTAAAAACTAAAAAGAATAATGATTTGTGGAGAGCCATGATTTCAAAATTCTGACATAGCACATAAAAAGAAGAACTTATCTTCTGAACCAAATTACCAAAAACTAAAACGAATAAGAATTTGTGGAGAGTCATGATTTCAAAATTCTGACACAGCACATAAAAGAAGAATCCATTCTTCATCTGCAACTACCAAAAACTAAAGAATAAGAATTCTAGAGAGCCACGATTTCAAAATTCCAGCATAGCACATAAAAAAGAATCCATTCTCTGACCTAAAATTACCAAAAACTAAAAAGAATAAGAATTCTGTAGGAATAGGACTTCAAAATTCTGACATAGCATAAAAAGAAGAATCTATTCTCTGGACCTAAAATCACCAAAAACTAAAAGAATAAGAATTTCAGGAGAGCCACGATTTCAAAATTCTGACATAGCACATAAAAAGAAGAATCACATTCTCTGACCCAAATTACCAAAACTAAAAATAGTATTAAGAATCTTTGTGGAGAGCCATGATCAAAATTCTGACACAGCACATAAAAAGAATTTTATTCTCTGGACCCAAATTACCAAAAACCAAAAGAAGAAGAATTTAAAGAGCTGCTGACTTCAAAATTCTGGACATAGCACATAAAAGAAGAATTCATCTCTGGACCCAAATTACCAAAACTAAAAGAATAAGAATTCCAGAGAGCCACGATTTCAAAACTTCAATATAGCACATAAAGAAGAATCTATTCTCTGACCTAAATTACCAAAAACTAAAAAGAATAAGAATTTGTGGAGAGCCATGATTTCAAAATTCTGACATAGCACATAAAAAGAAGAACCATTCTCTCTGAAACCAAATTACCAAAACTAAAACGAATAAGAATTCTGTAGAGCCACGATTTCAAAATTCTGACATAGCACATAAAAAGAAGAAGAATCCTATTTCTGAACCAAAATTAACAAAACTAAAACGAATATAATTCCAGAGAGCCATGATTTCAAAATTTCTGACATATAATACAAAAAGAAGAATCCATTTCTTAATTCCAAATTACCAAAAACTAAAAAGAATAAGAATTTGTGGAGAGCCATGATTTCAAAATTCTGACATAGTGACAAAAAAAGAAGAAATCCATTCTCTGACCCAAATTACAAAAAACCAAAAGAACAAGAATTTGTGGAGAGCCATGATTTCAAAATTCTCTGACATAGCACATAAAAAGAAGAATCCACCTTCAGAACCAAATTACCAAAAACTAAAACGAATAAGAAATTTCAGAGAGCCAGTGATTTCAAAATTCTGAGCCATAGCACATAAAAAGAATCTATTCTCTGGAACCAAATTACCAAAATCTGAAATTCCAAGAATTTGTGGAGAGCCATGATTTAAAATTCTGACATAGTGTTGTATAAAAAGAAGAATCTTATTCTCTGACCCAAAATTACCAAAATTGCAAAAGAATAAGAATTTGTGGAGAGCCATGATTTCAAAATTCTGACACAGCACATAAAAAGAAGAATCCATTCTCTGACCCAAATTACCAAAACTAAAAGAATAAGAATTTGTGGAGAGACATGATTTCAAAATTCTACATAGCACATAAAAAGAAGAATCCATTCTCTGACCCAAATCACCAAAAAACCAAAAAGAATAAGAATTTTGTGGAGAGCCATGATTTCAAAATTCTGACATAGCACACAAAGAAGAATCCATTCTCTGACCCAAAATACCAAAAACTAAAATATTAAGAATCTGTGGAGAGCCATGATTTAAAACAAATTCTGACATAGTACAAAAAAAGAAGAATCCATTCTATGACCTAAATCAAAAACTAAAAGAATAAGAATTTCAGAGAGCCATGATTTCAAAATTCTGACATAGCACATAAAAAGAAGAATCCGTTCTCTGACCTGTAAATCACCAAAACTAAAAAGAATAATAATTTCTGGAGAGCCAGTGATTTCAAAATTCTGACATAGCACATAAAAAGAAGAGTCCGTCTTCTGACCCAAAATCACCAAAAACTAAAAAGAATAAGAATTTGTGGAGAGCCATGATTTCAAAATTTTTGACATAGCACATAAAAAGAAGAATCAAGCCTTCTGACCCAAATTACCAAAAACTAAAAGAATAAGAATTTGTGGAGAGCCACGATTTCAAAATTCTGACATAGCACATAAAAAGAAGAATCCGTTCTCTGACCCAAATTACCAAAAACTAAAAAGAATAAGAATTTGTGGAGAGCCATGATTTCAAAATTCTGACATAGCACATAAAAAGAAGAATCCGTTCTCTGACCCAAATTACCAAAAACTAAAAAGAATAAGAATTTGTGGAGAGCCACGATTTCAAAATTCTGACATAGCACATAAAAAGAAGAATCCATTCTCTGACCCAAATTACCAAAACTAAAAAGAATAAGAATTTGTGAGATACGATTTCAAAATTCTGACATAGCACATAAAAAGAAGAATCCGTTCTCTGACCCAAATTACCAAAAACTAAAAAGAATAAGAATTTGTGGAGAGCTGCGGATTTCAAAATTTGACATAGCACATAAAAAGAAGAATCCATTCTCTGACCCAAATTACCAAAACTAAAAAGAATAAGAATTTGTGGAGAGCCACGATTTCAAAATTCTGACATAGCACATAAAAAGAAGAATCCATTCTCTGACCCAAATTACCAAAAACTAAAAAAGAATAAGAATTTGTGGAGAGCCACGATTTCAAAATTCTGACATAGCACATAAAAGAAGAATTCATTCTCTGAACCAAATTACCAAAACTAAAACGAATAAGAATTTGTGGAGAGCTACAGATTTCAAAATTTGACATAGCACATAAAAAGAAGAATCCATTCTCTGAACCAAATTACCAAAACTAAAACGAATAAGAATTTGTGGAGAGCCATGATTTCAAAATTCTGACATAGCACATAAAAAGAAGAATCCATTCTCTGACCCAAATTACCAAAAATTAAAAAGAATAAGAATTTGTGGAGAGCCACGATTTCAAAATTCTGACATAGCAATATAAAAAGAAGAATCCATTCTCTGACCCAAATTACCAAAACTAAAAAGAATAAGAATTTATAGAGAGCCACGATTTCAAAATTCTGACATAGCACATAAAAAGAAGAATCCATTCTCTGACCCAAATCACCAAAACTAAAAAAGAATAAGAATTTGTGGAGAGCCATGATTTCAAAATTTACATAGCACATAAAAAAAAGAATCCATTCTCGGACCCAAATCACCAAAACTAAAAAGAATAAGAATTTGTGGAGAGCCACGATTTCAAAATTCTGACATAGCACATAAAAAGAAGAATCCATTCTCTGACCCAAATTACCAAAAAACTAAAAAAAGAATAAGAATTTGTGGAGAGCCATGATTTCAAAATTCTGACATAGCACATAAAAGAATTCATTCTCTGACCCAAATTACCAAAAACTAAAAAGAATAAGAATTTGTGGAGAGCCATGATTTCAAAATTCTGACATAGCACATAAAAAGAAGAATTCATTCTCTGACCCAAATTACCAAAACTAAAAAGAATAAGAATTTGTGGAGAGCCACGATTTCAAAATTCTGACATAGCACATAAAAAGAAGAATCCATTCTCTGACCCAAATTACCAAAACTAAAAAGAATAAGAATTTGTGGAGAGCCATGATTTCAAAATTCTGACACAGCACATAAAAAGAAGAATTTACCTCTGACCCAAATCACCAAAAACTAAAATGAATAAGAATTTGTGGAGAGCCATGATTTCAAAATTCTGACATAGCACATAATAAGAAGAATCTAGTCTCTCTGACCCAAATTACCAAAAACTAAAAAGAATAAGAATTTGTGGAGAGCCACGATTTCAAAATTCTGACATAGCACATAAAGAAGAATCCGTTCTCTGACCCAAATTACCAAAAACTAAAAAGAATAAGAATTTGTGGAGAGCCACGATTTCAAAATTCTGACATAGCACATAAAAAGAAGAATCCGTTCTCTGACCCAAATTACCAAAAAACTAAAAAGAATAAGAATTTGTGGAGAGCCACGATTTCAAAATTCTGACATAGCACATAAAAAGAATCCATTCTCTGACCTAAATTACCAAAAACTAAAAAGAATAAGAATTTGTGGAGAGCCACGATTTCAAAATTCTGACATAGCAATATAAAAAGAAGAATCCATTCTCTGACCCAAATTACCAAAACTAAAAAGAATAATGATTTGTGGAGAGCCATGATTTCAAAATTCTGACATAGCACATAAAAAGAAGAATCCATTCTCTGAACCAAATTACCAAAACTAAAACGAACAAGAATTTGTATAGCCATGATTTCAAAATTCTGACATAGCACATAAAAAGAAGAATCCATTCTCTGACCCAAATTACCAAAAACTAAAAAGAATAAGAATTTGTGGAGAGCCAGCCGATTTCAAAATTCTGACATAGCACATAAAAAGAAGAATCCATTCTCTGACCCAAATTACCAAAAACTAAAAAGAATAAGAATTTGTGGAGAGACATGATTTCAAAATTCTGACATATTACAAAAAGAAGAATCCATTCTCTGACCCAAATCACCAAAAACTAAAAAGAATAAGAATTTGTGATACACGGTGCAAGAGATACAAACATAGCACATAAAAAAGAAGAATCCATTCTCTCTACAGCCCAAATTGCAAAAACTAAAAAGAATAAGAATCTGTGGAAGGCCATGATTTCAAAATTCTGACATAGCATAAAAGAATTCATTCTCTGACCCAAATTACCAAAAACTAAAAGAATAAGAATTTTGAAGCCATGATTTCAAAATTCTGACATAGCACATAAAAGAAATTCATTTCTCTAAAACTGATACCAAAAACTAAAAAGAATAAGAATTTGTGGAGAGCCACGATTTCAAAATTCTGACATAGCACATAAAAAGAAGAATCCATTCTCTGACCCAAATTGCAAAAAACTAAAAAGAATAAGAATTTGTGGGAAAATATACATGATTTCAAAATTCTGACATAGCACATAAAAAGAAGAATCCATTCTCTGAACCAAATTACCAAAAACTAAAACGAATAAGAATTTGTGGAGAGCCATGATTTCAAAATTCTGACATAGCACATAAAAAGAAGAATCATTCCTCTAGACCAAATTGCCAAAAAACTAAACGAATAAGAATTTGTGGAGAGCCATGATTTCAAAATTCTGACATAGCACATAAAAAAGAAGAATCCATTCTGTTAAAATTACCAAAAACTAAAAAGAATAAGAATTTGTGATATGATTTCAAAATTCTGACATAGCACATAAGAAAGTCATTCTCTGACCAAATGCAAAAACTAAAAAAAGAATAAGAATTTGTGGAAATAACGATTTCAAAATTCTGACACCTTTCAAAAAAAAGAAGAATCCATTCTCTGAACCAAATTACCAAAAACTAAAACGAATAGAAATTTGTGGAGAGCCATGATTTCAAAATTCTGACATAGCATAAAAGAAGAATCCATTCTCTGAACCAAATTACCAAAAACTAAAACGAATAAGAATTTCAATGGAGGTAACGTTTTCAAAATTCTGACATAGCACATAAAAAGAAGAATCCATTCTCTGACCCAAATTACCAAAAACTAAAAAGAATAAGAATTTGTAGAGCCATGATTCAAAATTCTGACACCATAGCACATAAAAAGAAGAATCCATTCTCTGACCCAAATTACCAAAAACCAAAAAATAAGAATTTGTGGAGAGACATGATTTCAAAATTCTGACATAGCACATAAAAAGAAGAATCCATTCTCTGACCCAAATCACCAAAAACTAAAAAGAATAAGAATTTGTGGAGAGCCATGATTTCAAAATTCTGACATAGCACATAAAAAGAAGAATCCATTCTCTGACCCAATTACCAAAAACTAAAAGAATAAGAATCTGTGGAAGGCAACGATTTCAAAATTCTGACATAGCACATATAAAGAAGAATCCATTCTATGACCCAAATCTTAAAAACTAAAAGAATAAGAATTTGTGGAGAGCCATGATTTCAAAATTCTGACATAGCACATAAAAAGAAGAATCCGTTCTCTGACCCAAATCACCAAAAACTAAAAAGAATAATAATTTCTGGAGAGCCATGATTTCAAAATTCTGACATAGCACATAAAAAGAAGAGTCCGTTCTCTGACCCAAATCACCAAAAACTAAAAAGAATAAGAATTTGTGGAGAGCCATGATTTCAAAATTCTGACATAGCACATAAAAAGAAGAATCCGTTCTCTGACCCAAATTACCAAAAACTAAAAAGAATAAGAATTTGTGGAGAGCCACGATTTCAAAATTCTGACATAGCACATAAAAAGAAGAATCCGTTCTCTGACCCAAATTACCAAAAACTAAAAAGAATAAGAATTTGTGGAGAGCCATGATTTCAAAATTCTGACATAGCACATAAAAAGAAGAATCCGTTCTCTGACCCAAATTACCAAAAACTAAAAAGAATAAGAATTTGTGGAGAGCCACGATTTCAAAATTCTGACATAGCACATAAAAAGAAGAATCCATTCTCTGACCCAAATTACCAAAAACTAAAAAGAATAAGAATTTGTGGAGAGCCACGATTTCAAAATTCTGACATAGCACATAAAAAGAAGAATCCGTTCTCTGACCCAAATTACCAAAAACTAAAAAGAATAAGAATTTGTGGAGAGCCATGATTTCAAAATTCTGACATAGCACATAAAAAGAAGAATCCATTCTCTGACCCAAATTACCAAAAACTAAAAAGAATAAGAATTTGTGGAGAGCCACGATTTCAAAATTCTGACATAGCACATAAAAAGAAGAATCCATTCGCTGACCCAAATTACCAAAAACTAAAAAGAATAAGAATTTGTGGAGAGCCACGATTTCAAAATTCTGACATAGCACATAAAAAGAAGAATTCATTCTCTGACCCAAATTACCAAAAACTAAAAAGAATAAGAATTTGTGGAGAGCCATGATTTCAAAATTCTGACATAGCACATAAAAAGAAGAATTCATTCTCTGACCCAAATTACCAAAAACTAAAAAGAATAAGAATTTGTGGAGAGCCATGATTTCAAAATTCTGACATAGCACATAAAAAGAAGAATCCGTTCTCTGACCCAAATCACCAAAAACTAAAAAGAATAAGAATTTGTGGAGAGCCATGATTTCAAAATTCTGACATAGCACATAAAAAGAAGAATCCATTCTCTGAACCAAATTACCAAAAACTAAAACGAATAAGAATTTGTGGAGAGCCATGATTTCAAAATTCTGACATAGCACATAAAAAGAAGAATCCATTCTCTGACCCAAATTACCAAAAACTAAAAAGAATAAGAATTTGTGGAGAGCCACGATTTCAAAATTCTGACATAGCACATAAAAAGAAGAATCCATTCTCTGACCCAAATTACCAAAAACTAAAAAGAATAAGAATTTGTGGAGAGCCACGATTTCAAAATTCTGACATAGCACATAAAAAGAAGAATCCATTCTCTGACCCAAATTACCAAAAACTAAAAAGAATAAGAATTTGTGGAGAGCCATGATTTCAAAATTCTGACATAGCACATAAAAAGAATTCATTCTCTGACCCAAATTACCAAAAACTAAAAAGAATAAGAATTTGTGGAGAGCCATGATTTCAAAATTCTGACATAGCACATAAAAAGAAGAATTCATTCTCTGACCCAAATTACCAAAAACTAAAAAGAATAAGAATTTGTGGAGAGCCACGATTTCAAAATTCTGACATAGCACATAAAAAGAAAATCCATTCTCTGACCCAAATCACCAAAACTAAAAAGAATAAGAATTTGTGGAGAGCCACATTTCAAAATTTGACACAGCACATAAAAAGAAGAATCCATTCTCTGACCCAAATCACCAAAAACTAAAATGGCACTTGTGGAGAGCCATGATTTCAAAATTCTGACATAGCACATAAAAAGAAGAATTCATTCTCTGACCCAAATTACCAAAAACTAAAAAGAATAAGAATTTGTGGAGAGCTACCATTTCAAAATTCTGACATAGCACATAAAAAGAAGAATCCGTTCTCTGACCCAAATTACCAAAAACTAAAAGAATAAGAATTTGTGGAGAGCCACGATTTCAAAATTCTGACATAGCACATAAAAAGAAGAATCCGTTCTCTGACCCAAATTACCAAAACTAAAAAGAATAAGAATTTGTGGAGAGCCATGATTTCAAAATTCTGACACATAGCACATAAAAAGAAGAATCCATTCTCTGACCCAAATTACCAAAACTAAAAAGAATAAGAATTTGTGGAGAGCCATGATTTCAAAATTCTGACATAGCACATAAAAAGAATTCATTCTCTGACCCAAATTACCAAAACTAAAAAGAATAAGAATTCTGTAGGTCAATATCAGCTCTGACATAGCACATAAAAAGAAGAATTCATTCTCTGACCCAAATTACCAAAAAACTAAAAAGAATAAGAATTTGTGGAGAGCCACGATTTCCAAAATTCTGACATATATTACATAAAAAGAAGAATCCATTCTCTGACCCAAATTACCAAAAACTAAAAGAATAAATTTGTGGAGAGCGAAGTGATTTCAAAAATTTGACACAGCACATAAAAAGAAGAATCTATTCTCTGACCCAAATCACCAAAAACTAAAATGAATAAGAATTTGTGGAGAGCCATGATTTCAAAATTCTGACATAGTACATAAAAAGAATAATTCATTCTTCTTGACCCAAATTACCAAAACTAAAAAGAATAAGAATTTGTGGAGAGCCACGATTTCAAAATTCTGACATAGCACATAAAAAGAAGAATCCGTTCTCTGACCCAAATTACCAAAATTCAAAGAATAAGAATTTGTGGAGAGCCACGATATCAAAATTCTGGACATAGCACATAAAAAGAAGAATCCGTTCTCTGACCCAAATTTCACACAAAAACTAAAAAGAATAAGAATTTGTGGAGAGCCAAGGATTTCAAAATTCTGACATAGCACATAAAAAGAAGAATCCATTTCTCTGACCCAAATTAACAAAAAACTAAAAAGAATAAGAATTTGTGGAGAGCCACGATTTCAAAATTCTGACATAGCACATAAAAAGAAGAATTCCTTCTCTGACCCAAATTACCAAAAACTAAAAAGAATAAGAATTTGTGGAGAGCCACGATTTCAAAATTCTGACATAGCACATAAAAAGAAGAATCCGTTCTCTGACCCAAATTACCAAAACTAAAAGAATAAGAATTTGTGGAGAGCCACGATTTCAAAATTGACATAGCACATAAAAAGAAGTATCCGTTCTCTGACCCAAATTACCAAAAACTAAAAAGAATAAGAATTTGTGGAGAGCCATGATTTCAAAATTTGACATAGCACATAAAAAGAAGAATCCATTCTCTGACCCAAATTACCAAAAACTAAAAAGAATAAGAATTTGTGGAGAGCCACGATTTCAAAATTCTGACATAGCAGACAAAAAAAGAAGAATCCATTCTCTGAACCAAATTACCAAAAACTAAAACGAATAAGAATTTGTGTATAGCCATGATTTCAAATTCTGACATAGCACATAAAAAGAAGAATCCATTCTCTGAACCAAATTACCACAAAAACTAAAACGAATAAGAATTTGTGGAGAGCCATGATTTCAAATTCTGACATAGTACACAAAAAGAAGAATCCATTCTCTGACCCAAATTACCAAAAGGAAAAAGAATAAGAATTTGTGGAGAGCCACGATTTCAAAATTCTGACATAGCACATAAAAAGAAGAATCCATTCTCTGACCCCAAATTACCAAAAATTAAAAAGAATAAGAATTTGTGGAGAGCCACGATTTCAAAATTCTGACATAGCACATAAAAAGAAGAATCCATTCTCTGACCCAAATCACCAAAACTAAAAAAGAATAAGAATTTGTGGAGCTACATTTCAAAATTCTGACATAGCACATAAAAAAAGAATCCATTCTCGGACCCAAATCACCAAAAACTAAAAAGAATAAGAATTTGTGGAGAGCCAACATTTCAAAATTCTGACATAGCACATAAAATGAAGAATCCATTCTCTGACCCAAATTACCAAAAACTAAAAAGAATAAGAATTTGTGGAGAGCCATGATTTCAAAATTCTGACATAGCACATAAAAAGAATTCATTCTCTGACCCAAATTACCAAAAACTAAAAAGAATAAGAATTTGTGGAGAGCCATGATTTCAAAATTCTGACATAGCACATAAAAAGAAGAATCTATTCTCTGACCCAAATCACCAAAAACTAAAATGAATAAGAATTTGTGGAGAGCCATGATTTCAAAATTCTGACATAGCACATAAAAAGAAGAATTCATTCTCTGACCCAAATTACCAAAAACTAAAAAGAATAAGAATTTGTGGAGAGCCACGATTTCAAAATTCTGACATAGCACATAAAAAGAAGAATCCGTTCTCTGACCCAAATTACCAAAAACTAAAAAGAATAAGAATTTGTGGAGAGCCACGATTTCAAAATTCTGACATAGCACATAAAAAGAAGAATCCGTTCTCTGACCCAAATTACCAAAAACTAAAAAGAATAAGAATTTGTGGAGAGCCACGATTTCAAAATTCTGACATAGCACATAAAAAGAAGAATCCATTCTCTGACCCAAATTACCAAAAACTAAAAAGAATAAGAATTTGTGGAGAGCCACGATTTCAAAATTCTGACATAGCACATAAAAAGAAGAATCCATTCTCTGACCCAAATTACCAAAAACTAAAAAGAATAATGATTTGTGGAGAGCCATGATTTCAAAATTCTGACATAGCACATAAAAAGAAGAATCCATTCTCTGAACCAAATTACCAAAAACTAAAACGAATAAGAATTTGTGGAGAGCCATGATTTCAAAATTCTGACATAGCACATAAAAAGAAGAATCCATTCTCTGACCCAAATTACCAAAAACTAAAAAGAATAAGAATTTGTGGAGAGCCACGATTTCAAAATTCTGACATAGCACATAAAAAGAAGAATCCATTCTCTGACCCAAATTACCAAGAACTAAAAAGAATAAGAATTTGTGGAGAGACATGATTTCAAAATTCTGACATAGCACATAAAAAGAAGAATCCATTCTCTGACCCAAATCACCAAAACTAAAAAGAATAAGAATTTGTGGAGAGCCACGATTTCAAAATTCTGACATAGCACATAAAAGAAGAATCCATTCTGACCCAAATTACCAAAACCAAAAGAATAAGAATCAGAGAGCCATGATTTCAAAATTCTGACATAGCACATAAAAAGAATTCATTCTGACTCAAATTACCAAAATCAAAAAGAATAAGAATTTGTGGAGAGCCATGATTTCAAAATTTGACATAGCACATAAAAAGAAGAATTCATCTCTGACCCAAATTACCAAAACTAAAGAATAAGAATTTGTGGAGAGCCACGATTTCAAAATTCTGGACATAGCACATAAAGAAGAATCCATTCTCTGACCCAAATTACCAAAAACTAAAAGAATAAGAATTTCAGAGAGCCAGATTTCAAAATTTGACATAGCACATAAAAAGAAGAATCTTATTCTCTGAACCAAATTAATAAAAATCAAAATTAATAAGAATTTCAGAGAGCCATGATTTCAAAATTCTGACATAGCAGCAAAAAGAAGAATTCGCTCTCTCTGAACCAAATTACCAAAACTGCAAAACTAATAAGAACTTCATAGAGAGCCATGATTTCAAAATTCTGACACAGCACAGCAAAAAAAGAAGAATCTATTCTCTGACCCAAATTACCAAAAACTAAAAAAGAATAAGAAAACTGTGGAGAGCCACGATTCAAAATTTCTGACATAGCACATAAAAAGAAGAATCCATTCTCTGACCCAAATTACCAAAACTAAAAAGAATAAGAATTCTGTATAGCCACGATTTCAAAATTCTCAATATAGCACATAAAAAGAAGAATCCATTCTCTGACCCAAATTACCAAAACTAAAAAAGAATAAGAATTTGTAGAAGGCCGATTTCAAAATTCTGACATAGCACATAAAATAAATCCCATTCTCTGACCCAAATTACCAAAACTAAAAAAGAATAAGAATTTGTGGAGAGCTTACCATTTCAAAATTTGACATAGCATACAAAAAGAAGAATCCATTCTGACCCAAATTACCAAACCAAAAGAAGGCAGAATTTGTGGAGAGCCATGATTCTAAAATCTGACATAGCACATAAAAAGAAGAATCTATTCTCTGAAATCACAAATTACCAAAAAACTAAAACTAATAAGAATTTGTGAGGTCATGATTTCAAAATTCTGGACACAGCACATAAAAAGAAGAATCCATTCTCTGAACCAAATTACCAAAACTAAACGAATAAGAATTTGTGGAGACCATGATTTCAAAATTCTGACATAGCACATAAAAAGAAGAATCCATTCTCTGACCCAAATTACCAAAACTAAAAAGAATAAGAATTCTGGAGAGCCACGATTTCAAAATTCTGACATAGTACAAAAAGAAGAATCTATTCTTTCTGGACCTGAAATTACCAAAACTAAAAGAACAAGAATTTGTGGAGAGACATGATTTCAAAATTTCAATAGCACATAAAAAGAAGAATCTATTCTTCACCCAAATCACCAAAAAACTAGAAAAGAATAAGAATTTGTGGAGAGTCATGATTTCAAAATTCTGACATAGCACATAAAAAAGAAGAATCTATTCTCTGACCCAAATTACCAAAAACCAAAAAAGAATAAGAATCTGTGGAGAGCCATGATTTCAAAATTCTGACATAGCACATAAAAGAAGAATCCATTCTATGACCCAAATCACCAAAAACTAAAAAGAATAAGAATTTGTGGAGAGCCATGATTTCAAAATTCTGACATAGCACATAAAAAGAAGAATCCGTTCTCTGACCCAAATCACCAAAAACTAAAAAGAATAATAATTTCTGGAGAGCCATGATTTCAAAATTCTGACATAGCACATAAAAAGAAGAGTCCGTTCTCTGACCCAAATCACCAAAAACTAAAAAGAATAAGAATTTGTGGAGAGCCATGATTTCAAAATTCTGACATAGCACATAAAAAGAAGAATCCGTTCTCTGACCCAAATTACCAAAACTAAAAAGAATAAGAATTTGTGGAGAGCCACGATTTCAAAATTCTGACATAGCACATAAAAAGAAGAATCCGTTCTCTGACCCAAATTACCAAAAACTAAAAAGAATAAGAATTTGTGGAGAGCCATGATTTCAAAATTCTGACATAGCACATAAAAAGAAGAATCCGTTCTCTGACCCAAATTACCAAAAACTAAAAAGAATAAGAATTTGTGGAGAGCCACGATTTCAAAATTCTGACATAGCACATAAAAAGAAGAATCCATTCTCTGACCCAAATTACCAAAAACTAAAAAGAATAAGAATTTGTGGAGAGCCACGATTTCAAAATTCTGACATAGCACATAAAAAGAAGAATCCGTTCTCTGACCCAAATTACCAAAAACTAAAAAGAATAAGAATTTGTGGAGAGCCATGATTTCAAAATTCTGACATAGCACATAAAAAGAAGAATCCATTCTCTGACCCAAATTACCAAAAACTAAAAAGAATAAGAATTTGTGGAGAGCCACGATTTCAAAATTCTGACATAGCACATAAAAAGAAGAATCCATTCTCTGACCCAAATTACCAAAAACTAAAAAAGAATAAGAATTTGTGGAGAGCCACGATTTCAAAATTCTGACATAGCACATAAAAAGAAGAATCCATTCTCTGACCCAAATTACCAAAAACTAAAAAGAATAAGAATTTGTGGAGAGCCACGATTTCAAAATTCTGACATAGCACATAAAAAGAAGAATTCATTCTCTGACCCAAATTACCAAAAACTAAAAAGAATAAGAATTTGTGGAGAGCCATGATTTCAAAATTCTGACATAGCACATAAAAAGAAGAATTCATTCTCTGACCCAAATTACCAAAAACTAAAAAGAATAAGAATTTGTGGAGAGCCATGATTTCAAAATTCTGACATAGCACATAAAAAGAAGAATCCGTTCTCTGACCCAAATCACCAAAAACTAAAAAGAATAAGAATTTGTGGAGAGCCATGATTTCAAAATTCTGACATAGCACATAAAAAGAAGAATCCGTTCTCTGACCCAAATTACCAAAACTAAAAAGAATAAGAATTTGTGGAGAGCCACGATTTCAAAATTCTGACATAGCACATAAAAAGAAGAATCCATTCTCTGACCCAAATTACCAAAAACTAAAAAGAATAAGAATTTGTGGAGAGCCATGATTTCAAAATTCTGACATAGCACATAAAAAGAAGAATCCATTCTCTGACCCAAATCACCAAAAACTAAAAAGAATAAGAATTTGTGGAGAGCCATGCTTTCAAAATTCTGACATAGCACATAAAAAGAAGAATCCATTCTCGGACCCAAATCACCAAAAACTAAAAAGAATAAGAATTTGTGGAGAGCCACGATTTCAAAATTCTGACATAGCACATAAAAAGAAGAATCCATTCTCTGACCCAAATTACCAAAAACTAAAAAGAATAAGAATTTGTGGAGAGCCATGATTTCAAAATTCTGACATAGCACATAAAAAGAATTCATTCTCTGACCCAAATTACCAAAAACTAAAAAGAATAAGAATTTGTGGAGAGCCATGATTTCAAAATTCTGACATAGCACATAAAAAGAAGAATTCATTCTCTGACCCAAATTACCAAAAACTAAAAAGAATAAGAATTTGTGGAGAGCCACGATTTCAAAATTCTGACATAGCACATAAAAAGAAAATCCATTCTCTGACCCAAATCACCAAAAACTAAAAAGAATAAGAATTTGTGGAGAGCCATGATTTCAAAATTCTGACACAGCACATAAAAAGAAGAATCCATTCTCTGACCCAAATCACCAAAAACTAAAATGAATAAGAATTTGTGGAGAGCCATGATTTCAAAATTCTGACATAGCACATAAAAAGAAGAATTCATTCTCTGACCCAAATTACCAAAAACTAAAAAGAATAAGAATTTGTGGAGAGCCACGATTTCAAAATTCTGACATAGCACATAAAAAGAAGAATCCGTTCTCTGACCCAAATTACCAAAAACTAAAAAGAATAAGAATTTGTGGAGAGCCACGATTTCAAAATTCTGACATAGCACATAAAAAGAAGAATCCGTTCTCTGACCCAAATTACCAAAAACTAAAAAGAATAAGAATTTGTGGAGAGCCATGATTTCAAAATTCTGACATAGCACATAAAAAGAAGAATCCATTCTCTGACCCAAATTACCAAAAACTAAAAAGAATAAGAATTTGTGGAGAGCCACGATTTCAAAATTCTGACATAGCACATAAAAAGAAGAATCCATTCTCTGACCCAAATTACCAAAAACTAAAAAGAATAAGAATTTGTGGAGAGCCACGATTTCAAAATTCTGACATAGCACATAAAAAGAAGAATCCATTCTCTGACCCAAATTACCAAAACTAAAAAGAATAAGAATTTGTGGAGAGCCATGATTTCAAAATTCTGACATAGCACATAAAAAGAAGAATCCATTCTCTGAACCAAATTACCAAAAACTAAAACGAATAAGAATTTGTGGAGAGCCATGATTTCAAAATTCTGACATAGCACATAAAAAGAAGAATCCATTCTCTGACCCAAATTACCAAAAATTAAAAAGAATAAGAATTTGTGGAGAGCCACGATTTCAAAATTCTGACATAGCACATAAAAAGAAGAATCCATTCTCTGACCCAAATTACCAAAAACTAAAAAGAATAAGAATTTGTGGAGAGCCACGATTTCAAAATTCTGACATAGCACATAAAAAGAAGAATCCATTCTCTGACCCAAATCACCAAAAACTAAAAAGAATAAGAATTTGTGGAGAGCCATGATTTCAAAATTCTGACATAGCACATAAAAAAAAGAATCCATTCTCGGACCCAAATCACCAAAAACTAAAAAGAATAAGAATTTGTGGAGAGCCACGATTTCAAAATTCTGACATAGCACATAAAAAGAAGAATCCATTCTCTGACCCAAATTACCAAAAACTAAAAAGAATAAGAATTTGTGGAGAGCCATGATTTCAAAATTCTGACATAGCACATAAAAAGAATTCATTCTCTGACCCAAATTACCAAAAACTAAAAAGAATAAGAATTTGTGGAGAGCCATGATTTCAAAATTCTGACATAGCACATAAAAAGAAGAATTCATTCTCTGACCCAAATTACCAAAAACTAAAAAGAATAAGAATTTATGGAGAGCCACGATTTCAAAATTCTGACATGGCACATAAAAAGAAGAATCCATTCTCTGACCCAAATTACCAAAACTAAAAAGAATAAGAATTTGTGGAGAGCCATGATTTCAAAATTCTGACACAGCACATAAAAAGAAGAATCTATTCTCTGACCCAAATCACCAAAAACTAAAATGAATAAGAATTTGTGGAGAGCCATGATTTCAAAATTCTGACATAGCACATAAAAAGAAGAATTCATTCTCTGACCCAAATTACCAAAAACTAAAAAGAATAAGAATTTGTGGAGAGCCACGATTTCAAAATTCTGACATAGCACATAAAAAGAAGAATCCGTTCTCTGACCCAAATTACCAAAAACTAAAAAGAATAAGAATTTGTGGAGAGCCACGATTTCAAAATTCTGACATAGCACATAAAAAGAAGAATCCGTTCTCTGACCCAAATTACCAAAAACTAAAAAGAATAAGAATTTGTGGAGAGCCACGATTTCAAAATTCTGACATAGCACATAAAAAGAAGAATCCATTCTCTGACCCAAATTACCAAAAACTAAAAAGAATAAGAATTTGTGGAGAGCCACGATTTCAAAATTCTGACATAGCACATAAAAAGAAGAATCCATTCTCTGACCCAAATTACCAAAAACTAAAAAGAATAATGATTTGTGGAGAGCCATGATTTCAAAATTCTGACATAGCACATAAAAAGAAGAATCCATTCTCTGAACCAAATTACCAAAAACTAAAACGAATAAGAATTTGTGGAGAGCCATGATTTCAAAATTCTGACATAGCACATAAAAAGAAGAATCCATTCTCTGACCCAAATTACCAAAAACTAAAAAGAATAAGAATTTGTGGAGAGCCATGATTTCAAAATTCTGACATAGCACATAAAAAGAAGAATCCATTCTCTGACCCAAATTACCAAGAACTAAAAAGAATAAGAATTTGTGGAGAGACATGATTTCAAAATTCTGACATAGCACATAAAAAGAAGAATCCATTCTCTGACCCAAATCACCAAAAACTAAAAAGAATAAGAATTTGTGGAGAGCCACGATTTCAAAATTCTGACATAGCACATAAAAAGAAGAATCCATTCTCTGACCCAAATTACCAAAAACTAAAAAGAATAAGAATCTGTGGAGAGCCATGATTTCAAAATTCTGACATAGCACATAAAAAGAATTCATTCTCTGACCCAAATTACCAAAAACTATAAAGAATAAGAATTTGTGGAGCCATGATTTCAAAATTCTGACATAGCACATAAAAAGAAGAATTCATTCTCTGACCCAAATACAAAACTAAAAAAGAATAAGAATTTAAAAAGTGGAGAGCCACGATTTCAAAATTCTGACATAGCATATAAAAAGAAGAATCCATTCTCTGACCCAAATTACCAAAAACTAAAAAGAACAAGAATTCCCAGAGAGCCATGATTTCAAAATTCTGACATAGCACATAAAAAGAAGAATCCATTCTCTGAACCAAATTACCAAAACTAAAACGAATAAGAATTTGTGGAGAGCCATGATTTCAAAATTCTGACATAGCACATAAAAAGAAGAATCCATTCTCTGAACCAAATTACCAAAACTAAAACGAATAAGAACTGGGGAGACAAGATTTCAAAATTCTGACATAGCACATAAAAAGAAGAATCCATTCTCTGACCCAAATTACCAAAACTAAAAAAGAATAAGAATTTGTGGAGAGCCAATGATTTCAAAATTCTGACATAGCACATAAAAAGAAGAATCCATTCTCTGACCCAAATTACCAAAAAAAAAAAAAACTAAAAAGAATAAGAATTTGTGGAGAGCCACGATTTCAAAATTCTGACATATACACATAAAAAGAAGAATCCATTCTCTGACCCAAATTACCAAAAACTAAAAAAGAATAAGAATTTGTGAGCTGGATTTCAAAATTCTGACATAGCACATAAAAAGAAGAATCCATTCTCTGACCCAAATTACCAAAAACTAAAAAGAATAAGAATTTGTGGAGAGCCACGATTTCAAAATTCTGACATAGCACATAAAAAGAAGAATCCATTCTCTGACCCAAATTACCAAAACTAAAGAATAAGAATTTGTGGGAGAGTCATGATTTCAAAATTCTGACATAGCACATAAAAAGAAGAATCCATTCTCTGAACCAAATTACCAAAAACTAAAACGAATAAGAATTTGTGGAGAGCCATGATTTCAAAATTTGACATAGCACATAAAAAGAAGAATCCATTCTCTGAACCAAATTACCAAAAACTAAAACTAATAAGAATTTGTGAGAGCCATGATTTCAAAATTTGACATAGCACATAAAAAGAAGAATCCATTCTCTGACCCAAATTACCAAAAACTAAAAAGAATAAGAATTTGTGGAGTAGCCACGATTTCAAAATTCTGACATAGCACATAAAGAAGAATCCATTCTCTGACCCAAATTACCAAAACTAAAAGAATAAGAATTTGTGGAGAGACATGATTTCACCCACATAGCACATAAAAGGAAGAATCCATTCTCTGACCCAAATCACCAAAAACTAAAAAGAATAAGAATTTGTGGAGAGCCATGATTTCAAAATTCTGACATAGCACATAAAAAGAAGAATCCATTCTCTGACCCAAATTACCAAAAACTAAAAAGAATAAGAATCTGTGGAGAGCCATGATTTCAAAATTCTGACATAGCACATAAAAAGAAGAATCATTCTATGACCCAAATCACCAAAACTAAAAAGAATAAGAATTTGTGGAGAGCCATGATTTCAAAATTTACATAGCACATAAAAAGAAGAATCCGTTCTCACAAGCCCAAATCACCAAAAACTAAAAGAAATAATAATTTCTGGAGAGCCATGATTTCAAAATTCTGACATAGCACATAAAAAGAAGAGTCCGTTCTCTGACCCAAATCACCAAAAACTAAAAGAATAAGAATTTGTGGAGAGCCATGATTTCAAAATTCTGACATAGCACATAAAAAGAAGAATCCGTTCTCACAGCCCAAATTGCAAAAACTAAAAGAATAAGAATTTGTGGAGAGCCACGATTTCAAAATTCTGACATAGCACATAAAAAAGAGAATCATTCTCTGACCCAAATTACCAAAACTAAAAGAATAAGAATCTGTGGAGAGCCATGATTTCAAAATTCTGACATAGCACATAAAAAGAAGAATTCATTCTCTGACCCAAATTACCACAAAAAAACTAAAAAGAATAAGAATTTGTGGAGAGCCATGATTTCAAAATTCTGACACCAGCATAAAGAAAGAATCCATTCTCTGAACCAAATTACAAAAACTAAAACGAATAAGAATTTGTGGAGAGCCATGATTTCAAAATTCTGACATAGCACATAAAAAGAAGAATCCATTCTCTGAACCAAATTACAAAAACTAAAACGAATAAGAATTTGTGGAGAGCCATGATTTCAAAATTCTGACATAGCACATAAAAAAGAAAGAATCATTCTCTGACCCAAAATTACCAAAAACTAAAAAGAATAAGAATTTGTGGAAATACACGATTTCAAAATTCTGACATAGCACATAAAAGAAAAGTCATTCTCTGACCCAAATTACCAAAAACTAAAAAGAATAAGAATTTGTGGAGGCACGATTTCAAAATTCTGACACTGCTTTATAAAAAGAAGAATCCATTCTCTGACCCAAATTACCAAAAACTAAAAGAATAAGAATTTGTGGAGAGCCACGATTTCAAAATTCTGACATAGCACATAAAAAGAAGAATCCATTCTCTGACCCAAATTACCAAAAACTAAAAAGAATAAGAATTTGTGGAAACCACGATTTCAAAATTCTGACATAGCACATAAAAGGAAAGATCCATTCTCTGACCCAAATTACCAAAAACTAAAAAGAATAAGAATTTGTGGAGAGCCATGATTTCAAAATTCTGACATAGCACATAAAAAGAAGAATCCATTCTCTGAACCAATTACCAAAAACTAAAACGAATAAGAATTTGTGTGGAGAGCCATGATTTCAAAATTCTGACATAGCACATAAAAAGAAGAATCCATTCTCTGACCCAAATTACCAAAAAATTAAAAAGAATAAGAATTTGTGGAGAGCCACGATTTCAAATTCTGACATAGCACATAAAAAGAAGAATCCCATTCTCTGACCCAAATTACCAAAAACTAAAAAGAATAAGAATTTGTGGAAGACATGGTTTTCAAAATTCTGACATAGCACATAAAAAGAAGAATCCATTCTCTGACCCAAATCACAAAAACTAAAAGAATAAGAATTTGTGGAGAGCCATGATTTCAAAATTCTGACATATGCTATAAAAAGAAAAAAGAATCCATTCTCTGACCCAAATTACCAAAAACTAAAAAGAATAAGAATCTGTGGAGAGCCATGATTTCAAAATTCTGACATAGCACATAAAAGAAGAATCCATTCTATGACCCAAATCACCAAAAACTAAAAAGAATAAGAATTTGAGCCATGATTTCAAAATTCTGACATAGCACATAAAAAGAAGAATCCGTTCTCTGACCCAAATCACCAAAAACTAAAAAGAATATCATTCCTGGAGAGCCATGATTTCAAAATTCTGACATAGCACATAAAAAGAGTCCGTTCTCTGACCCAAATCTCAAAAACTAAAAGAATAAGAATTTGTGGAGAGCCATGATTTCAAAATTCTGACATAGCACATAAAAAGAAGAATCCGTTCTACGGCCAAATTGCAAAAACTAAAAAGAATAAGAATTTGTAGGAGAGCCACGATTTCAAAAATTCTGACATAGCACATAAAAAGAAGAATCCATTCTCTGACCCAAATTACCAAAAACTAAAAAGAATAAGAATCTGTGGAGAGCCATGATTTCAAAATTCTGACATAGCACATAAAAAGAATTCATTCTCTGAACCAAATTACCAAAAACTAAAACGAATAAAAATTTGTGGAGAGCCATGATTTCAAAATTCTGACATAGCACATAAAAAGAAAATCCATTCTCTGAACCAAATTACCAAAAACTAAAACGAATAAGAATTTGTGAAGCCATGATTTCAAAATTCTGACATAGCACATAAAGAAGAATCCATTCTGACCCAAATTACCAAAAAAACTAAAGAATAAGAATTTGTGGAGAGCCACGATTTCAAAATTCTGACATAGCACATAAAAAGAAGAATCCATTCTCTGACCCAAATTACCAAAAACTAAAAAGAATAAAAATTTGTGGAGAGCCACGATTTCAAAATTCTGACATAGCACATAAAAAAGGAAAGATCCATTCTCTGACCCAAATTACCAAAAACTAAAAGAATAAGAATTTGTGGAGAGCCACGATTTCAAAATTCTGACATAGCACATAAAAAGAAGAATCCATTCTCAAGCCCAAATTACCAAAAACTAAAAAGAATAAGAATTTAGCAGGAGAGCCACGATTTCAAAATTCTGACATAGCACATAAAAAGAAGAATCCATTCTCAGCCCAAATTACCAAAACTAAAAGAATAAGAATTTGGCAAGGAGAGCCATGATTTCAAAATTCTGACATAGCACATAAAAAGAAGAATCCATTCTCACAGACAAATTACCAAAAACTAAAACGAATAAGAATTTGTGGAAGCCATGATTTCAAAATTCTGACATAGCACATAAAAAGAAGAATCCATTCTCTGACCCAAATTGCAAAAAGTAAAAGAATAAGAATTTGTGGAGGCACGATTTCAAAATTCTGACATAGCACATAAAAGAAGAATCCATTCTCTGACCCAAATTACCAAAACTAAAAAGAATAAGAATTTGTGGAGAGACATGATTTCAAAATTCTGACATAGCACATAAAAAAGAAGAATCCATTCTCTGACCCAAATCACCAAAAACTAAAAGAATAAGAATTTGTGGAAGCCATGATTTCAAGAATTCTGACATAGCACATAAAAAGAAGAATCCATTCTCTGACCCAAATTACCAAAAACTAAAAAGAATAAGAATCTGTGGAGAGCCATGATTTCAAAATTCTGACATAGCACATAAAAAGAAGAATCCATTCTATGACCCAAATCACCAAAAACTAAAAAGAATAAGAATTTGGCGGGAGGCCATGATTTCTGAAATTCTGACATAGCACATAAAAAGCAGAATCCGTTCTCTGACCCAAATCACCAAAACTAAAAAGAATAATAATTTCTGGAGAGCCATGATTTCAAAATTCTGACATAGCACATAAAAAGAAGAGTCCGTTCTCACAGCCCAAATCACCAAAAAACTAAAAAGAATAAGAATTTGTGGAAGCCTTTGAATTTCAAAATTCTGACATAGCACATAAAAAAGAAGAATCCGTTCTCTGACCCAAATTACCAAAAACTAAAAAGAATAAGAATTTGAAACTGAATTTCAAAATTCTGACATAGCACATAAAAAGAAGAATCCGTTCTCTGACCCAAATTACCAAAACTAAAAGAATACAGGAGGAATTTGGAAGCCATGATTTCAAATTCTGACATAGCACATAAAAAAGAAGAATCCATTCTCTGACCCAAATTAGCAAAAACTAAAAGAATAAGAATTCTGGAGAAGGCACGATTTCAAATTCTGACATAGCACATAAAAGAAGAATCCATTCTCTGACCCAAATTACCAAAAACTAAAAAGAATAAGAATTTGTGGAGAGCCACGATTTCAAAATTCTGACACAGCACATAAAAAGAAGAATCAGTTCTCTGACCCAAATGCAAATAAAAAGAATAAGAATTTGTGAAGCCATGAATTCAAAATTCTGACATAGCACATAAAAAGAAGAATCCATTCTCTGACCCAAATTACCAAAAACTAAAAAGAATAAGAATTTGTGGAGAGCACGATTTCAAAATTCTGACATAGCACATAAAGAAGAATCCATTCTCTGACCCAAATTACCAAAAACTAAAAAGAATAAGAATTTGTGGAGAGCCACGATTTCAAAATTCTGACATAGCACATAAAAAAGAAGAATCATTCTCTGACCCAAATTACCAAAACTAAAAGAATAAGAATTTGTGGAGAGCCACGATTTCAAAATTCTGACATAGCACATAAAAAGAAGAATTCATTCTCTGACCCAAATTACCAAAAACTAAAAGAATAAGAATTTGTGGAGAGCCATGATTTCAAAATTCTGACATAACACATAAAAAGAAAATTCATTTCTCTGACCCAAATTACCAAAAACTAAAAAGAATAAGAATTTGTGGAAACCTTGATTTCAAAATTCTGACATAGCACATAAAAAGAAGAATCCGTTCTCTGACCCAAATCACCAAAAACTAAAAAGAATAAATTTGTGGAGAGCCATGATTTCAAAATTCTGACATAGCACATAAAAAGAAGAATCCGTTCTCTGACCCAAATTACCAAAAACTAAAAAGAATAAGAATTTGTGGAGAGCCACGATTTCAAAATTCTGACATAGCACATAAAAGAAGAATCATTCTCTGACCCAAATTACCAAAAACTAAAAGAATAAGAATTTGTGGAAATAGCAGTTCAAGACTACAGCTACTTCTAAAAAGAAGAATCCATTCTGGCCAATCACCAAAAAACTAAAAAGAATAAGAATTTGTGGAGAGCCATGCTTTCAAAATTCTGACATAGCACATAAAGAAGAATCCATTCTCGGACCCAAATCACAAGAAGCAAAAGATAAAATTTGTGGAGAGCCACGATTTCAAAATTCTGACATAGCACATAAAAAGAAGAATCCATTCTCTGACCCAAATTACACCAAAAACTAAAGAATAAGAATTTGTGGAGAGCCATGATTTCAAAATTCTGACATAGCACATAAAAGAATTCATTCTCTGACCCAAATTACCAAAAACTAAAAGAATAAGAATTTGTGGAGAGCCATGATTTCAAAATTCTGACATAGCACATAAAAGAAGAATTCATTCTCTGACCCAAATTACCAAAAACTAAAAAGAATAAGAATTTGTGAGAGGCACGATTTCAAAATTCCTGACATAGCACATAAAAAAAAATCCATTCTCTGACCCAAATCACAAGAACTAAAAAGAATAAGAATTTGTGAAATACATGATTTAAAATTACAACAGCACATAAAAAGCAGAATCCGTTCTCTGACCCAAATCACCAAAAACTAAAAAGAATAATAATTTCTGGAGAGCCATGATTTCAAAATTCTGACACATACCTCCAAAAGGAATCCGTTTCTCTGACTGAAATCTTAGAAACTAAAAGAATAAGAATTTGTGGAGAGCCATGATTTCAAAATTCTGACATAGCACATGAAAGGGGAATCAGTTTCTCCATTGATACAAAGAAACTAAAAAGAATAAGAATTTGTGGAGAGCCACGATTTCAAAATTCTGACATAGCACATAAAAAGAAGAATCCGTTCTCTGACCCAAATTACCAAAAACTAAAAAGAATAAGAATTTGTGGAGAGCCATGATTTCAAAATTCTGACATAGCACATAAAAGAAGAATCCATTCTCTGACCCAAATTAGCAAAAACTAAAAAGAATAAGAATTTGTGGAGAGCCACGATTTCAAAATTCTGACATAGCACATAAAAGAAGAATCCATTCTCTGGCCAAATTACCAAAAACTAAAAAGAATAAGAATTTGTGGAGAGCCACGATTTCAAAATTCTGACATAGCACATAAAAAGAAGAATCGTTCTCTGACCCAAATTACCAAAAACTAAAAAGAATAAGAATTTGTGGAGAGCCATGATTTCAAAATTCTGACATAGCACATAAAAAAGAAGAATCATTCTCTGACCCAAATTACCAAAAACTAAAAAGAATAAGAATTTGTGGAAACCCACGATTTCAAAATTCTGACATAAAGCACATAAAAGAAGAATCCATTCTCTGACCCAAATTGCAAAAACTAAAAAGAATAAGAATTTGTGGAGAGCCACGATTTACAAAATTCTGACATAGCACATAAAGAAGAATCCATTCTCTGACCCAAATTACAAAAACTAAAAAGAATAAGAATTTGTGGAGAGCCACGATTTCAAGGAAATTCTGACATAGCACATAAAGAAGAATTCATTCTCTGACCCAAATTACCAAAAACTAAAAAGAATAAGAATTTGTGGAGAGCCATGATTTCAAAATTCTGACATAGCACATAAAAGAAGAATTCATTCTCTAAGCCCAAATTACCAAAAACTAAAAAGAATAAGAATTTGTGGAGAGCCATGATTTCAAAATTCTGACATAGCACATAAAAGAAGAATCCGTTCTCTGACCCAAATCACCAAAAACTAAAAGAATAAGAATTTGTGGAGAGCCATGATTTCAAAATTCTGACATAGCACATAAAAGAAGAATCCGTTCTCTGACCCAAATTACAAAAACTAAAAAGAATAAGAATTTGTGGAAATACAATTCAAAATTCAGCACTGGCACATAAAAAGAAGAATCCATTCTCTGACCCAAATTACCAAAAACTAAAAAGACAGAATTTGTGGAGAGCCATGATTTCAAAATTCTGACATAGCACATAAAAAGAAGAATCCATTCTCTGACCCAAATCACAAAACTAAAAGAATAAAAATTTGTGTAAGAGCCATGCTTTCAAAAATTCTGACATAGCACATAAAAGAAGAATCCATTCTCGGACCCAAATCACCAAAAACTAAAAGAATAGAGAATTTGTGGGAAACTTACGATTTTAAAATTATTACCTAGCACATAAAAAATCCAGCTACGGCCCAGAATTACCAGCAAAAAGAATAAGAATTTGTGAAGCCATGATTTCTTGAAAATTCCAAAGCAACATAAAAGAATTCATTCTCTGACCCAATTACCAAAAACTAAAAAGAATAAGAGGTATTGGAGAGCCATGATTTCAAAATTCTGACATAACATAAAGAAGAATTCATTCTCTGACCCAAATTACCAAAAATAAAAAGAATAAGAATTTGTGAGAGCCACGATTTCAAAATTCTGACATAGCACATAAAAAAAAATCCATTCTCTGACCCAAATCACCAAAAACTAAAAAGAATAAGAATTTGTGGAGAGCCATGATTTCAAAATTCTGACACAGCACATAAAGAAGAATCCATTCTCTGACCCAAATCACCAAAAACTAAATGAATCAAGACTGCTGGAAACCATAAGATTTAAATTTGACACTTAGCACACTCAAAAAAGGAATTCATTCTCTGACCCAAATTACCAAAAACTAAAAGAATAAGGAATTTGGCAAGGCACGATTTCAAAATTCTGACATAGCACATAAAAAGAAGAATCCGTTCTCTGACCCAAATTACCAAAAACTAAAAAGAATAAGAATTTGCTGGAGAACACGATTTCAAAATTCTGACATAGCACATAAAAGAAAATCTGACTAAAATTCTTAAAACTAAGAGAATAAAATTTGTGAGCCATGATTTTAAAATTCTGACATAGCACATAAAAGAAAGAATCCATTCTCTGACCCAAATTACCAAAAACTAAAAAGAAGAAGAATTTGTGGAGAGCCACGATTTCAAAATTCTGACATAGCACATAAAAAGAAGAATCCATTCTCTGACCCAAATTACCAAAAACTAAAAGAATAAGAATTTGTAGAGCCAATTTGCAAAATTGACATAGCACATAAAAAGAAAGAATCCATTCTCTGACCCAAATTACCAAAAACTAAAAAGAATAAAATTTGTGGAGAGCCATGATTTCAAAATTCTGACATAGCACATAAAAAGAAAGATCCATTCTCTGAACCAAATTACCAAAAACTAAAACGAATAAGAATTTGTGGAGAGCCATGATTTCAAAATTCTGACATAGCACATAAAAGAAGAATCCATTCTCTGACCCAAATCACCAAAAACTAAAAAGAATAAGGAATTTGTGGAGAGCCATGCTTTCAAAATTCTGACATAGCACATAAAGAAGAATCCATTCTCGGACCCAAATCACCAAAAACTAAAAGAATAAGAATTTGTGGAGAGCCACGATTTCAAAATTCTGACATAGCACATAAAAAGAAGAATCCATTCTCTGACCCAAATTACCAAAAACTAAAAAGAATAAGAATTTGTGGAGAGCCATGATTTCAAAATTCTGACATAGCACATAAAAAAGAATTCATTCTCAGCCAAATTACCAAAAACTAAAATAAAGAATTTGTGGAGAGCCATGATTTCAAAATTCTGACATAGCACATAAAAGAAGAATTCCTTCTCTGACCCAAATTACCAAAAACTAAAAAGAATAAGAATTTGTGGAGAGCCACGATTTCAAAATTCTGACATAGCACATAAAAAAAAAATCCATTCTCTGACCCAAATCACCAAAAACTAAAATAAATTTGTGGAGAGCCATGATTTCAAAATTTGGCCAGCACAAAGAATCCATTCTCTGACCCAAATCACCAAAAACTAAAATGAATAAGAATTTGTGGAGAGCCATGATTTCAAAATTCTGACATAGCACATAAAAAGAATTCATTCTCTCTGACCCAGTACAAAAACTAAAAGAATAAGAATTTGTGGAGAGCCACGATTTCAAAAATTCAGCCTTAGCACATAAAAAGAAGAATCCGTTCTCTGACCCAAATTACCAAAAACTAAAAAGAATAAGAATTTGTGGAGAGCCACGATTTCAAAATTCTGACATAGCACATAAAAAGAAGAATCCGTTCTCTGACCCAAATTACCAAAAACTAAAAAGAATAAGAATTTGTGGAGAGCCATGATTTCAAAATTCTGACACCAGCACATAAAAAGAAGAATCCATTCTCTGACCCAAATTACCAAAACTAAAAAGAATAAGAATTTGTGGAGAGCCACGATTTCAAAATTCTGACATAGCACATAAAAAGAAGAATCCATTCTCTGACCCAAATTACCAAAAACTAAAAAGAATAAGAATTTGTAAGGAGAGCCACGATTTCAAATTCTGACATAGCACATAAAAGAAGAATCCATTCTCTGACCCAAATTATAAAAACTAAAAAGAATAAATTTGTAGGAGAGCCATGATTTCAAATTCTGACATAGCACATAAAAAGAAGAATCCATTCTCTGAACCAAATTACCAAAAACTAAAACGAATAAGAATTTGTGGAGAGCCATGATTTCAAAATTCTGACATAGCACATAAAAGAAGAATCCATTCTCTGACCCAAATTACCAAAACTAAAAAGAATAAGAATTTGTGGAGAGCCACGATTTCAAAATTCTGACATAGCACATAAAAAGAAGAATCCATTCTCTGACCCAAATTACCAAAAACTAAAAAGAATAAAAATTTGTGGAGAGCCACGATTTCAAAATTCTGACATAGCACATAAAAAGAAGAATCCATTCTCTGACCCAAATTACCAAAACTAAAAAGAATAAGAATTTGTGGAGAGCCATGATTTCAAAATTCTGACATAGCACATAAAAAGAAGAATCCATTCTCTGAACCAAATTACCAAAACTAAAACGAATAAGAATTTGTGGAGAGCCATGATTTCAAAATTCTGACATAGCACATAAAAGAAGAATCCATTCTCTGAACCAAATTACCAAAAACTAAAACGAATAAGAATTTGTGGAGAGCCATGATTTCAAAATTCTGACATAGCACATAAAAGAAAGAATCCATTCTCTGACCCAAATTACCAAAAACTAAAGGCAAGAATTTGTGGAGAGCCACGATTTCAAAATTCTGACATAGCACATAAAAAGAAGAATCCATTCTCTGACCCAAATTACCAAAAACTAAAAAGAATAAGAATTTGTGGAGAGCCACGATTTCAAAATTCTGACATAGCACATAAAAAGAAAGAATCCATTCTCTGACCCAAATTACCAAAAACTAAAAAGAATAAGAATTTGTGAGAGTATGATTTCAAAATTCTGACATAGCACATAAAAAAATTCATTCTCTGACCCAAATTACCAAAAACTAAAAAGAATAAGAATTTGTGGAGAGCCATGATTTCAAAATTCTGACATAGCACATAAAAAGAAGAATTCATTCTCTGACCCAAATTGCAAAAACTAAAAAAGAATAAGAATTTGTGGAAAGGCCACGATTTCAAAATTCTGACATAGCACAAATAAAAAGAAGAATCCATTCTCTGACCCAAATCACCAAAAACTAAAAAGAATAAGAATTTGTGGAGAGCCATGATTTCAAAATTCTGACACAGCACATAAAAAGAAGAATCCATTCTCTGACCCAAATGAGCAAAAACTAAAATGAATAAGAATTTGTGGAGAGCCATGATTTCAAAATTCTGACATAGCACATAAAAAGAAGAATTCATTCTCTGACCCAAATTACCAAAAACTAAAAAGAATAAGAATTTGTGGAGAGCCATGATTTCAAAATTCTGACATAGCACATAAAAAGAAGAATCCATTCTCTGACCCAAATCACCAAAAACTAAAAAGAATAAGAATTTGTGGAGAGCCATGATTTCAAAATTCTGACACAGCACATAAAAAGAAGAATGCATTCTCTGACCCAAATTACCAAAAACTAAAAAGAATAAGAATTTGTGGAGAGCCACGATTTCAAAATTCTGACATAGCACATAAAAAGAAGAATCCATTCTCTGACCCAAATTACCAAAAACTAAAAAGAATAAGAATTTGTGGAGAGCCTTGATTTCAAAATTCTGACATAGCACATAAAAAGAAGAATCCATTCTCTGACCCAAATTACCAAAAACTAAAAAGAATAAGAATTTGTGGAGAGACATGATTTCAAAATTCTGACATAGCACATAAAAAGAAGAATCCATTCTCTGACCCAAATTACCAAAAACTAAAAAGAATAAGAATTTGTGGAGGGCCATGATTTCAAAATTCTGACATAGCACATAAAAAGAAGAATCCATTCTCTGACCCAAATCACCAAAAACTAAAAAGAATAAGAATTTGTGGAGAGCCATGATTTCAAAATTCTGATATAGCACATAAAAAGAAGAATTCATTCTCTTACCCAAATTACCAAAAACTAAAAAGAATAAGAATCTGTGGAGAGCCATGATTTCAAAATTCTGACATAGCACATAAAAAGAAGAATCCAATCTATGACCCAAATCACCAAAATCTAAAAAGAATAAGAATTTGTGGAGAGCCATGATTTCAAAATTCTGACATAGCACATAAAAAGAAGAATCCGTTCTCTGACCCAAATCACCAAAAACTAAAAAGAATAAGAATTTGTGGAGAGCCATGATTTCAAAATTCTGACATAGCACATAAAAAGAAGAATCCGTTCTCTGACCCAAATCACCAAAAACTAAAAAGAATAAGAATTTGTGGAGAGCCACGATTTCAAAATTCTGACATAGCACATAAAAAGAAGAATCCGTTCTCTGACCCAAATTACCAAAAACTAAAAAGAATAAGAATTTGTGGAGAGCCACGATTTCAAAATTCTGACATAGCACATAAAAAGAAAAATCCGTTCTCTGACCCAAATTACCAAAAACTAAAAAGAATAAGAATTTGTGGAGAGCCATGATTTCAAAATTCTGACATAGCACATAAAAAGAAGAATCCATTCTCTGACCCAAATTACCAAAAACTAAAAAGAATAAGAATTTGTGGAGAGCCACGATTTCAAAATTCTGACATAGCACATAAAAAGAAGAATCCATTCTCTGACCCAAATTACCAAAAACTAAAAAGAATAAGAATTTGTGGAGAGCCACGATTTCAAAATTCTGACATAGCACATAAAAAGAAGAATCCATTCTCTGACCCAAATTACCAAAAACTAAAAAGAATAAGAATTTGTGGAGAGCCACGATTTCAAAATTCTGACATAGCACATAAAAAGAAGAATCCATTCTCTGACCCAAATTACCAAAAACTAAAAAGAATAAGAATTTGTGGAGAGCCATGATTTCAAAATTCTGACATAGCACATAAAAAGAAGAATCCATTCTCTGACCCAAATCACCAAAAACTAAAAAGAATAAGAATTTGTGGAGAGCCATGATTTCAAAATTCTGACATAGCACATAAAAAGAAGAATCCATTCTCGGACCCAAATTACCAAAAACTAAAAAGAATAAGAATTTGTGGAGAGCCACGATTTCAAAATTCTGACATAGCACATAAAAAGAAGAATCCATTCTCTGACCCAAATTACCAAAAACTAAAAAGAATAAGAATTTGTGGAGAGCCATGATTTCAAAATTCTGACATAGCACATAAAAAGAATTCATTCTCTGACCCAAATCACCAAAAACTAAAAAGAATAAGAATTTGTGGAGAGCCATGATTTCAAAATTCTGACATAGCACATAAAAAGAAGAATCCATTCTCTGACCCAAATTACCAAAAACTAAAAAGAATAAGAATTTGTGGAGAGCCATGATTTCAAAATTCTGACATAGCACATAAAAAGAAGAATCCATTCTCTGACCCAAATTACCAAAAACTAAAAAGAATAAGAATTTGTGGAGAGCCATGATTTCAAAATTCTGACATAGCACATAAAAAGAAGAATTCATTCTCTGACCCAAATTACCAAAAACTAAAAAGAATAAGAATTTGTGGAGAGCCACGATTTCAAAATTCTGACATAGCACATAAAAAGAAGAATCCATTCTCTGACCCAAATTACCAAAAACTAAAAAGAATAAGAATTTGTGGAGAGCCACGATTTCAAAATTCTGACATAGCACATAAAAAGAAGAATCCATTCTCTGACCCAAATTACCAAAAACTAAAAAGAATAAGACTTTGTGGAGAGCCACGATTTCAAAATTCTGACATAGCACATAAAAAGAAGAATCCATTCTCTGACCCAAATTACCAAAAACTAAAAAGAATAAGAATTTGTGGAGAGCCACGATTTCAAAATTCTGACATAGCACATAAAAAGAAGAATCCATTCTCTGACCCAAATCACCAAAAACTAAAAAGAATAAGAATTTGCGGAGAGCCACGATTTCAAAATTCTGACATAGCACATAAAAAGAAGAATCCATTCTCTGACCCAAATTACCAAAAAATAAAAAGAATAAGAATTTGTGGAGAGCCACGATTTCAAAATTCTGACATAGCACATAAAAAGAAGAATCCATTCTCTGACCCAAATCACCAAAAACTAAAAAGAATAAGAATTTGCGGAGAGCCATGATTTCAAAATTCTGACATAGCACATAAAAAGAAGAATTCATTCTCTGACCCAAATTACCAAAAACTAAAAAGAATAAGAATTGTGGAGAGCCATGATTTCAAAATCCTGACATAGCACATAAAAAGAAGAATTCATTCTCTGACCCAAATCACCAAAAACTAAAAAGAATAAGAATTTGTGGAGAGCCATGATTTCAAAATTCTGACATAGCACATAAAAAGAAGAATTCATTCTCTGACCCAAATCACCAAAAACTAAAAAGAATAAGAATTTGTGGAGAGCCATGATTTCAAAATTCTGACATAGCACATAAAAAGAAGAATCCATTCTCTGACCCAAATTACCAAAAACTAAAAGAATAAGAATTTGTGGACAGCCATGATTTCAAAATTCTGACATAGCACATAAAAAGAAGAATCCATTCTCTGACCCAAATTACCAAAAACTAAAAAGAATAAGAATTTGTGGAGAGCCATGATTTCAAAATTCTGACATAGCACATAAAAAAAAGAATCCATTCTCTGACCCAAATTACCAAAAACTAAATAGAATCAGAATTTGTGGAGAGCCATGATTTCAAAATTCTGACATAGCACATAAAAAGAAGAATTCATTCTCTGACCCAAATTACCAAAAACTAAAAAGAATAAGAATTTGTGGAGAGCCATGATTTCAAAATTCTGACACAGCACATAAAAAGAAGAATTCATTCTCTGACCCAAATTACCAAAAACTAAAAAGAATAAGAGTTTGTGGAGAGCCATGATTTCAAAATTCTGACATAGCACATAAAAAGAAGAATCCATTCTCTGACCCAAATCACCAAAAACTAAAAAGAATAAAAATTTGTGGAGAGCCATGATTTCAAAATTCTGACATAGCACATAAAAAGAAGAATTCATTCTCTGACCCAAATTACCAAAAACTAAAAAGAATAAGAATTTGTGGCGAGCCATGATTTCAAAATTCTGACATAGCACATAAAAAGAAGAATCCATTCTCTGACCCAAATTACCAAAAACTAAAAAGAATAAGAATTTGTGGAGAGCCATGATTTCAAAATTCTGACATAGCACATAAAAAGAAGAATTCATTCTCTGACCCAAATTACCAAAAACTAAAAAGAATAAGAATTTGTGGAGAGCCATGATTTCAAAATTCTGACATAGCGCATGAAAAGAAGAATCTATTTCTCTATGCATTTTTCTGATGTCTTTACAGAAGCATATTTCATCCCTGACAAACTTATTAATCAAGCAGCTCTTCTTTATATCATCAATATAACTCAGATACTCAATGAACTATGTGCCTTCGGTTTCCTGATAATAATGTGAATATTTAACATGACACTTGTTTTTGTTTTTGTTGGATTTAATATACAAGTTTGGGGAAAATGGCAAATTTAAATCAATGTTGTTGTTTTTTTTTATGGAATTGTTCAGAGAATTGGAGGAACCTGATTTCTTAGAAAACTGGAAAATAAAACTTTGGTGTATTTTATCTGTAGAACAACAACAGAAAAAACAACAAATATAATAATAATAATGCTAATATGGTGACAATGTCACTGCAAAATGACACAAGCACCAACCATTAAGAGTAGTGGATGAAGAAGGCAAATCAAAGATAGTCTGCAACTATGACTTTCAAATAGATTGAATTATTGAACACCAATGACTAGATATAGTCTTCAGCGAGATGACTGAAAATGAATGCCAAATAATAGTTGAGGTAATATCGGATGAATTGAATTCATTGAATTCACCTACGCACAAATACCCTTGGGAAAGGTATTAAACTGTCTCTTCCTTCCAGTTATGGGTTAAATAACAGGACAGATTGGGTTCTATAGCTTTGGCTGGCAACCAGTCTACTGCAGAAAGCAATGGCAACCTACTGAGAGATAATCTTCTGCCCAGTCAGTCTTTCGAGACTCTTTCGAGACTCTTTCGAGACATGATCGCCCAAGCGTGTATCACGTATGGCACTTAACTGACTGACTGACTCAAAATCTTATTTCAAAATTGGACAAATACAGTAAAATGAATCTGACCGATATTAATGCTTTTTTGTTTTCTTTTGGGTGTGTGTGGGGGGGGGGGGGGCTAAGTATACATTGTTCAAACATAAGGTAAATAAAATGGTTGCCATATCTAGTCAGGTGTTCCTGCAATTCAACATGAGGTTCTCACTAAAATCAAAAGAAGGTTCTGCAATGTAATTGATTCTGACTTGGCATCTCAACTTTAATTACTTTCTCACCAACATGATGTGGCTTCCCTCTGTCTTTTTTACAAATATTTTCATGATGCCCTGACCATCGAGACATGATCGCCCAAGCGTGCTTCACGTATGGCACTTAACTGACTGACTGAATATCGGATGATAACAATATAGCCGCAAATCATATAGAAAGATAAGCTACTGCTCTGACATGAAGGTCAAGGTTTTCAGATTGTAAAAAATGCAGGAGGAAAATGTTAACAGTGATTGGAGCACTTGGCTCCACTCCAAGGAAGCTTAAAGAAAGCAAACTACTATTACTACATCATCATCACCCTCTCCCTTCCTCTCTCCCTCCTTTGTAGATTTTAATAAATTTTCTCTTTCCATTATTTCGCCTAAATCATAATCGATCATCTCTTTACTTAAACTCATCAAGTATGTTATACTCTGTGTTCCTCTGTTCCCACTTGCCTTTAATCTGCCCTTGAGTGTCAGATTTTCCAAGCCCTCTTTTCTCATTATGTACCCTAGAAATGAACAATTATATCTTCCTCATAAGTTTTACTTTTGTTTTCATTTTCTCTAAAAAACTTGTTGCTTATAAATTTGGTGCTGAAGATACCATATATCAGTCAGTTAGTTAAGGGCCATACGTGATACATGCTTTGGGCGATCATGTCTCAAAAGAGACATGACTGACTGGGCAGAAGATTATCCTGCAGTAGATTGCCATTGCTTTCTTTGGTAGAACCCAGTGTGTTCTATTATTTAACCCATAACTGGAGGAGAGAGACGTATTAATACCTTTCCCAAGGGTATTTGCGCGTAAGTGAATGCAAAGAATTCAACTGCAATTCAAACATGGTTACCCGATTTGCCGTTCCAAGTCGATATCCACTGCATCACACTGCACATCTGCAACCAGAATGCACATCCGCTACCATATCTACCAAGCATATATATATATGTACTATTTTTTTTAATTCTTGGTCTAAAGCAAAGACCTGGCAGGGGAATATAATTCTTCTTCTTCTATGTGCCTTGTCCCTTCAGGACGTAGGCGATCATGGATCTCCATGTCTCCCTATCCCTTGTGGCTCTTAGTATGTTTGCTCCTGTTGCTCCTGGCAACCCCCGTTCCGTCATCCACCTGATCAGACCCTGCAAATATGTTATCCGCTGCCTTCCTCTGTCTCTCCTTCCTTCTATCTGTCCAGTCAGTATCAGGTTCTCCAGGCTCTCTTTCCTCATTGCATGTCCCAGGAACTTCAGTTGTCTCTTCCTGATGCTCAGCATCAATTTCCTTTTTGTTGCCATTCTTTCTAACACCTCGTCGTTGCTTGTATGCTCAGTCCACGATATCCGTAGCATCCTTCTGTAGAACCACATTTCGGCCGCTTCCAGTTTTGTCCTCATTTTCGATGATATTGTCCAGCATTCACAGCATTCATTTCTAACACTTCGTAACATATTGAAAAATACTGCTACAAATACTACTATTGCTGCTGCTATTGTTACTAGTTATACTACTACTACTATAATTAATAATACTAGACCCAGCAAAGGAATATATTGAACATAAAGCAAAATACTAATACTACTATTGCTGCTACTACTATTACTAGTCATACTACTACAACTACTACAATTGATAATAAGAATGGACCAGGCAAAAGAATGTACTGAATATGAAGCAAAATTCTACTATTACTACTGCTGCTTTTGTTGCTTCTGCTACTATTAATACTACTACTTCTTCTATGTGCCTTGTCCTTTCAGGACGTAGGCGATCATGGCTTTCCACATCTCACTATCCCTGGTGGATCTCAGTATGCTTTCTCCTGTTACACCACGCAACCTCTGTTCTGTCACCTCAGGCCCTTCAAATATGTTATCTACTGCTTTCCTCTGTCTCTTTTTCCCCTCTATGTAGCCTCTTAGTATCAAGTTCTCCAAGCCTTCTTTCCTCATTGCATGTCCCAGGAACTTTAGCTGTCTTTTCTTGATACTCAGTATTAATTTCCTTTTCATTTCCATCCTTTTCAAAACCTCATCATTGCTCACATGCTTAATCCATGATATCCAAAGCATCCTTCTGTAGAACCACATTTCAGTTGCTTCAAGTTTTTCTTTCCTTCATCTTTGATGATATTGTCAAGCATTCACTGCCATATTGAAGAACTGACATTACATAGCAATCCAATACACATTTTTTTGTTTCTAGTAAAATTTTCCTATCTCTTAATATTCTACTCAGATTCTGGAACGTGTCCTTCGCCATGCCATTTCACCTTCAGATTTCTGTGTCACACTTTCTGTCTTCTGTTAGAACACTTCCCATATATTTAAATTTTTGTACCTGCTTGATTTTCAATTTGTAAATGCATCAGACTGATTGAAGAACCACAAAGCCTCCAGGGATGGTTGAACCTCTGTCACTTGAAAATACAAGCTGAAAGTGTAATCACGGCTGTGGTGGGACAACCCTTGCATACGAAAGACTTAGGCAACGATGTGTAATACAATACAGGTTACCTAGTGTGTCAGTTTTGTTTAGAGAAACAAGAGAGTGTCATGTGTGTCATCAGTGAAAGTAAAATGTTGGCAAAGACAGAATACAAAGGATGACATAACCATGTTTGACTTAATTTGTAGTGACTATCCTAGACTACAACTAAGCCCCATTCCTACATATCGTTATTTCTACTCTTATGAATTCAACTTCTTTATCTATGTGCTGTGTCCTTTCCAGAGCTAGGTGATCATGGCCCTCCACATCTCTCTATGTCTTGTTGCTATTTATATCCCTTCTCCTATTATTCTATTTAATCCCCAGTCTACCATCCATCTGTTCAAGTCTATCATGTATGCTGTGCACTGCTTTCTCTTGTCTTCCTTCTCATCTATCAATCCCGTAAGTATCAGGTTCTCCAAGCCCTCCTTCCTCATTCAGTCAGTTAAGTGATATACGCTTGGGCAATCATATCTTGAAAGAGACATGACTGACTGGGTAGAAGATTATCCCACAGTAGGTTGCCATTATTTTCTGCGGTAGACTGGTTGCCAGCCAAAGCTACAGAAACCAATCTGTCCTGTTATTTAACACATAACTGGAGAGGGAAGACATAAAATAATACCTTTCCCAAGGATATTTGTGCATAAACAAATTCAAGGAATTCAACTGGAATTTGAACTCGGCTCTCCGATTTCAAACTGCACCAAAATACATGTCGCAAAAACTTCAGCTGTCGTTTTCTGATGTTAAGTATCAGTTTCCTTTTCACGTTCATCCTCTCCAAAACCTTGTCATTGCTCGTGTGCTCCATCCATAGTATCCTCAGCATCCTTCTGTAGAACCACATTTCGGTTGATTTAAGTCTTTCCTTCATCTTTGATGAGATTGTCCAGCATTTGCTGCCATATTGAAAGACAGACATCACATAACAATCCAGTACCCTCTCCATGTTTCCAGTGAAATCTTTTTGTCTTAACATTCTACTCAGCTTCTGGAATGCATCCTTGGCCATGTTACTGTGCATACTCCATATCACACTTTCTGTTCTCTGCTAGGACACTTCTCAGGAATTTAAATTTTTGTATCTGTTTGATTTTTGTATCACCAACTTGTACAATACTTATTACACTTAAATACTTAAACTCTTCTCATCAACCTTGTACCAGACAAAGAACAATACTGAACTTTTCTTACCAACCTTGTGCCAGTCATTATGAACATTATTATCATTGTGTATAACACAGAATTATTAATGTTTATATCAATGATTATTCTTACACACCATCTTTATTACTCCTATTTAAGTACATTTGTTACGGTCAATTAATGAAACTAAACAAGGCCAAATCAAATCACTCACTCTAACATTAACTGGTGATAAACCATAAATAAACTTACAGGTCTACTACAACATCATTATATGAATGTGCAGATGGTAGCGATACTTTAACAGCTCATGTCCTAAGGATAGTGTTGTGTCTGTAAGCTTCATGTAGGAGCTGAGAAATTACTGTCACTGTCCTGCCAAAATAACATCTATTTTCATGTCTGCACTGAAGATGTTTGTGGTTTTATTTTAGAAACTTAGTCAAAAATTTGGATTTCAGCATGAAGATAGATGGTATAAATAGCACCATGAAACATTCAGAACAACAATAATAATGATAATAATGGCTGATTCTAAATTCAGTAACATTTGAATATAAAGCTAAGTTGAATATTTTTACAAGGCCAAATCCCCCCCCCATTAACCTTTATTGGAATTTAAAATAAGCAATCAGAAAAACAAAACTAATCAAGCACAATAAAACAAAGACATTAAGTGCCTAAAGTGTCAGATTCGTGATATCTAATTATACAAAATTCTAAGCATACATGCCTACACTATTTTTTTTACAAGACAATTAAAAACATATACACATTCATACACCAATTAAAAAGCTTTTTTCATCTCACAATTGGCTTATAAACCACAAAAAATAGCCATACAGACATTTTTTAAGCAAAATGGATACATTCTCATTTTTCTAACCAATCAAATTTATTGTAAAATCTACCATTGAAGCTGCTGCTGAGCCTCTGAAATATATTAATACCATAAAATTTTCTTTCTCATCAGAGAGAATCCAGTTGTCAAGCAGGTCTCCCCTTCCATCCGACATGCAAATCCTTACTTTTTCATTTTCTCTTCTTTATTGCATTCATTAATTCCTTCTTCTATTTTCTGCATTTACTGTCAGTAAAAAAGAAAGGAAGATTAAAGATAACACTCCCATCCTCTCTTCTCACCAAGGAAATCAACTTTTTGCTGACTACTGTCACCTACACACTCATAATGCAGAACAGAGACCTCTCGTCTCATGCACAAATTCATTTCACACATCACATATACATACAATCTCTTTTGTACATATTATTCGACCGTCTTGAGAAAAAATGCACTCTAAAACTCATACCCAGAAGGGAGATTTTTCATTGCAAACTTTCAACACTTATTTTCAAATCACCAAAATAATATTTCAAATGTTCTTGTTAAATAAATTTCATATTAATTGTTACCAACAAGACCTTTTCATTATTTGTTCATGTTTATTTATGAGAAATATATTTTAATGCTGGTGGGCAAAGTTATGTTCAACACAAGGCCCTTCACAAGCATAGACAATCCCAAACCACAAAAGAATAATTTTTTTCCTACATGACACTGGATATATCAGTGCTATTCAAAAACTCATGCTCTATTTTTTTTTCCGTGGTATTAGCCAAGCAACAC
The DNA here is from genome assembly GCA_037127315.1 of Ascarosepion bandense. Lineage (NCBI taxonomy): Eukaryota > Metazoa > Mollusca > Cephalopoda > Sepiida > Sepiidae > Ascarosepion > Ascarosepion bandense. The sequence continues at coordinate 4,280,982 of JBBBDQ010000460.1, read as the reverse complement.
AAAGCAATGCTGCTCTTTCAAAATAAATCTAGACTGTGCCATCAAGTGACAGAGGAATAGCGCCAGCAGCCTCAAGAAAAATTACTACTTGCTGAAAACTGAAAGAGATATTTTCTTCAACTAAGATTGTTGACAAGAAAACTGCATACTTTTCACCTAAGCTAAGTCTGCAGGCACAAACTGTCTGCAACCACTTTCTTTTTTCCTTGTTGCTCTTGTTTCTATTTGTATATTTAATACATTTAAATAGTACAGGCTGGTATGTTTTTTTTCTCTAAAAAGCTGTCACGCTGTTCATTTAAAGACTCACGGACTTAACACTTACTCCCCATCAACTTAGGTTTGTATCTTAGCATCATAATTCACCACAACATTCACAAAGCTATTAATTTGTAGCTATTCTGAGATATATATTAAACATTAATTGATTTATCTTAAAACAATTTTGAAAGGATTTTGAAAAAGTAAAAAAAATGTGTTTACTTGATAAAATTAAATTTTTCCTATATCACATTAATGTTTTTTTTCTGTAACTCTATTTACATTAGGCTTTTATTTATTTTTTCTCCTCTTACACTTCTTGAATTACAAGTTTAATCCTGTTGAACTTGGCATTGGCAAATATTGGCAGTGTGAGAGCTGAATTGTTCTAGAAAGGAATTAAACCAATATATCTCATGTCAGTATTTGCAAGAGTGGAGGAGGGCATAGAGTAGGTTTCTACTAAAATCATGATACACAAAAATTAATTCACAAATTCATCCCCTGGAGTCTGTCTGGCCAAAAAGGATTTTCTTTATTGGGAAATTGAGCTTTAACTCAGAAGTCTACAATTTGTTAGATTACTCAGAAATCCCACAGTCCATTTCTATCTTCTGCTTCCCTTAATAGGGACATTTCACTTCCAATATCTTCCCTTACCTTTCCACTGTTCTCAAGACTATTTTCTGGCAGTTCTGATACCAGTAAGAATACAGCCTTTGGAGTTAAATTGAATGTTTATTAAGAGCAATTGAGTAAAATGCAGGAAAGGGGAAATTCCATGGTTAAATGACTGGACAGATAGGATGTTGTATGTGATTATACACAGTAAAGAGCAGGATGAATAAAGTGGGCGGTCAGTCAGGTGAACAAAGAAGTTTATTCATGCTCTGAATGGAAAGGAAAAAAGTTTAAGGGAAAATGAGAGAGATATACAGAGGAAAGGTTTCCAAAATTTTAAAAGAATTTAGAGTGACCCACTGAGAAGAATGGTCGTGGATGAACATTTTACCTGAAAGGCATTTATGATGAAGAAAAATTTGATTATATTTATTATAAAAACCAATAGAAAAATGTCTATAGAACTTTGCTAAATCAGGCTTAACTGATAAAATGGACACAAGCCATTTAATAATACAGTTGTTTACCAGAAAAGGTAAAAAAGCAGAACCACTGAGGGGGTAAAATAATACAATTGTTTTACAGAGGGGGTAAAATAATAAAGTTGCTTCACAATGGGGCAAAATAATGCAGCTGGTACACAGAGAAGGTCAAATAATAAAGTTAGTACAGAGGGGGTAAAATAATGCAGTTGTTTTACAGATGGGATACAATATTGCAGCTGGTTCATAAAAGGGGTAAAAAAATGAAGTTGGTTTACATAGGTTGTAAGATAATGCAGTTGGTTCACAGAAGAGCAAAGTAATGCAGATAGTACACAAACAGGGTAAAATAATGAAGTTAGTACATGGTGGGGATGTAAAATAATAAAGTTGTTTTACAGAGAGGATACATACTGCAGCTGGTTTACAAAGGGTGTGAAATAATGCAGCTGGTTAACAGAGGGGGTAAAATAATGCAGATAGTACACAGATGGGGTAAAATAATGAAGTTAGTACCTGGGGTTAGGGGGTAAAATAATGAAGTTGTTACATGGGGTATAAAATAATGAAGTTTTCCCACATAGGGTGTAAGATAATGAAGTTCCTCTCCAGAGGGGCAAAATATGCAGCTAATACATGGTGGGCAAATTAATGAAATTGGTACATGGGGGTAAAATAATGCCAGATACAATATTGCAGTTGATTCACAGAAAGAACAAAATAACATAGCTGGTACATAAAGGGGGTAAATTAATGAAGTTGGAACATGCGGGTGTAAACTGGAAGCTTAAATTAAGGGGAGGAGTGAGTCAAGACTAATGAAATAGTATAGTACATAATTTTATCCAGATTTGTACGAATACAAAGAGTACTTATCCAGACATTATGATTATATAGTCAACTTTCCTTCTTGGCACAATCGACAGACATCACTATTGCTGTAATGTTTGGCTTTTCTTAATATACTCCGGCTTACATTAGGATTTTTTTTTTATTTAAACACAGGGTTGACGAGTTTGATACAATTAAGGTTATCTTGCTTGAATGATGATTTAAAATTATACCATCATTTTTTTTTAAATTGCCCTCGAGTCACCCCATATATACTTTTCTCTGTCCATTTATATTTTGTTATATATATATATAGTTTGATTAAAAAGAACTGACAAGAAATGTCTGTTTGATATTTTAAATTTTTCTGTCCAAAGTTGTTCATGAACTTCAGAGAGTTTATCCGAAGTTTTAATCACAGTACTCAAAATCAAAAGGATGTGCATTGTGGTACAGTGGATATCGGCTCGGAACAAGAAACCGGGGAGCCGAATTCCAGCTGAATCCATTGTATTCACTTACGCGCAAATACCCTTGGGAAAGGTATTAAACTGTCTCTTCCTTCCAGTTATGGGTTAAATAGCAAGACAGATTGGGTTCTTTAGCTTTGGTCAGCAACCAGTCTACCGCAGAAAGCAATGGCAACCTACTGCAGGATAATCTTCTGCCCAGTCAGTCATGTCTTTTTCGAGACATGATCGCCCAAGCGTGTATCACGTATGGCACTTAACTAACTGACTGACTGACTCAAAATCTTATTTCAAAATTGGACAAATACAGTAAAATGAATCTGACCGATATTATTGCTTTTTCGTTTTCTTTTGGGTGGGGGGGCTAAGTATACATTGTTCAAACATAAGGTAAATAAAATGGTTGCCATATCTAGTCAGGTGTTCCTGCAATTCAACATGAGGTTCTCACTAAAATCAAAAGAGGGTTCTGCAATGTAATTGATTCTGACTTGGCATCTCAACTTTAATTACTTTCTCACCAACATGATGTGGCTTCCCTCTGTCTTTTTTACAAATATTTTCATGATGCCCTGACCATGTGAATTTAAGCATTTGGATGGATGTGTGTTGTGAATATCGGCTCGAAATGACAAATCCGAGTTCAAATTCTAGTTGAATTCACCTACCTGCAAATACTTTTGGGAAAAGTATTAATCCGTCTCTTCCCTCCAGTTATGTGTTAAATAAGAAGACAGATTGGGTTTTATAGCCTTGGTTGGCAACCAGTCTACCACAGAAAGTAATGGCAACCTACAACGGAAGAATCTTCTACCCACTCAATCATGTCTCTTTCAAGAGATGACTGCTCAAGCGAGTATCCTGTATGGCACTTAACAGACTGAGTGAATAGATTTGTATCAAGGTCCCACCCTTTTACCATTGAAATAGTTAAATGTACCCACTACTTTTACTCTAACATTTTTTTCACACTTCTCAACTGTGAAACTGCTTTTTATTTATTTCATTCTTTGATAGTCTCAGTTTCCAAAGATGTTAATGCAACATCAGTTGACATCTCTCTTCTTGAATCCAGTTCATCTTTTATCTTTTCTTCAATACCCACTGTACCCAGTCTTTTCTATCACTGTAATCCTCTGCGCACTAGTGGTGGTCATGTTGCGATGAAAATATTTATAGAAAAGACAGAGGGAAGCCATGTCACATTGGTGAGAAAGTGACTGAAGTTGAGATGCCAAGTCATGATCAGTTATACTGCAGATCCTTCTTTGGATTTTGTTGAGAAGTTTAAGATGAATAGCAGAAGCACCCGACCAGATATGGCAACAGTATTTAATGCACGAATGAATGGTAGATTTATAAATGTGCAAAATGGACGCTGGTGGGAAAAACTTTCTGGCCCGACACAGTGACCAAACCGTTCTAGCAGTAGATGCAGCTAAAGACTTCTTTTAAATTGTTTCACCCCAAGCAAGGCGGTACCGCCACTGATGCGCAGTGGGCTATATCAGAGAGTAAAAGTTTAAGCAGGAGGAGATTGAAGATGAACCAGTTACAGGGGGTGTCCGAGAAAGGGCAAGAGAAGGATGGGAGTACAAGTGTGATGACAGTTGCGAAAGTATAGTGAGAAAGGAAAAGAACAAAGATACAAGCGGTGATGTAGAAAGGACGAGAGAAAGACTGGAGTCAAGTGGATAAGAGATGGAAATTGACATTGCATTTAAATTCCTGGAGGTTGTATCTGTCAGTAAAGCAAGTATACGGGAAGGAGTTCCACAGGCAGGAAGTGCAAGAAAAGAAGTTGCTTGAGTAGAAGTATTAGCTGCATTTGTTAGATTTAACTGTAAAAGGGTGGGACTTTGTTGCCAGTCTGGTTGCTCAAGTAAATTATTGTGGAGGGTGCACCAGTGACCTAAGCTCATCAGAGCAGAATTTGATGTAATTGTTCTACTTCAGGTCAATTAAAAAAAGTGAGGTCAAGAAGATGCAGTGTGTTGCTCTCCAGGATATGCTGTTCTATCGAATAATAATGACCTGAATAAGTAGGCAATAAGAAAGTCTTAAGGAGAATGGCAAAAAAAAGGGCTTATTGGGGGCATGAGAGATAGGGGAAGGTAGCGTGCCAACTACACGATGAGCATGTCCAAATAGATAGCAGATTAGCTTGGCAAAGAGAAAAACATTGCTAAGAACCATGAGGAATAGGAAGTTGTTGAGAGTCATGATTAAAGTAACATGAATAATAATGACCTGAATAAGTAGGCAATAAGAAAGTCTTAAGGAGAATGGTAAAAAAAAGGGCTTATTGGGGGCATGAGAGATAGGGGAAGGTAGCGTGCCAACTACATGATGAGCATGTCCAAATAGATAGCAGATTAGCTCGGCAAAGAGAAAAACATTGCTAAGAACCATGAGGAATAGGAAGTTGTGGAGAGTCATGATTAAAGTAACATGAATAATAATGACCTGAATAAGTAGGCAATAAGAAAGTCTGAAGGAGAATGGCAAAAAAAAAGGTCTTATTGGGGGCATGAGAGATAGGGGAAGGTACCGTGCCAACTACACGATGAGCATGTCCAAATAGATAGCAGATTAGCTCGGCAAAGAGAAAAACATTGCTAAGAACCATGAAGAATAGGAAGTTGTGGAGAGTCATGATTAAAGTAACATATCACAGGAAAGTATTCATTATGAGTGTGAGTGTTTGCGAGGTGACTAAACAAGGTGTTTGGTTCTCATATCAAAAGATTGTTTCATGAGACACCTAGTGAGGATTGAACTCACAACTCAACAAGGAAAATTAGGCTACTTCAAAGCACTTTGTTGGTATGTATGTATTAGTATGGGGTCTGTTTTAAAAGAAGACAGAAAATGTGACACCAAATTCTGAAGGTGCTTTGGAGAAGCAAAAGATGGTTTTGAAAACGTCTAAACAAAGTATGAAGAAACAATAAAACATTATTCGAAACAAACAAATTTCTATGTGATATCCAACTTCTCATATGGAAGTGAATACTGGACAATCTCCCAACAGATGAAAAAGAAACTGGAGGTAACAGAAATGGTGTTTTACAGAAGGATACTGAGAATTCAGTGGATGGTGTGAGCAAGCAACAAAGAAAATGGTAACCAAAAAGGTATACTTTGAATCCGAAAGAAGCAGCAAAAAATTTCTTGGATAGCAGCTTCATTTCAATCACTTTCTTACATACATGATGTGGCTTCCCTCTGTCTTTACAAATATTTTCATGGCTTCTGCTTGGACGAGCTTCTGTTTCTGGTGCCCCAACCACGTAAATTTACTCATGCCACTAGATTGGAAACTAAGTCTTACCATTTTACCATCAAAATACTCAAACATAACTGTCACTTCTACTCTACCAGTTACTTTTCTCACACTTCCTGCCCGTGGAAGTGTGCTTCCTTTCTCTATACTTGATTCTCTGATAGCTACAAGCTACACAAGTTTAAGTACAACATCAAATGCCATTTTTATCTTCTTGATTCCTTTCTTTCTCTTATCCTTTCTTCGAAATCCCTGGTAACTTGTTCCCTCTTTTTCTTTCCTTTTCTCTCATTGTAACCCTCTGGTTGTTCTGCCTTGCTTGGGGGTGAAATGATTATAAAAACAATCACCTAACCCACATGAGTAACACCGAGAGCAAGGGAAAGATTAGGAGGCAGCAAGCTATTTTCTCAATGAGGTTCTGTGAATCAATGATGGAACGGGAGTTGGAAGGCATGGCAAGAGAAAAACACTTTTAATAGCTACAAGAGAGAAGTCACCCATGTTTTGCCTTACTATTGCATCTAGAATCTCATTTAATCAGTAATCAGATGCAGCAAACTTGTCTCATTCCATCTTTACTGATTGAATCCAGACCTTTCACCAATCGCAAGTAACCATTAATGATCCCTTGCTAATGACCCTAGAAAAACGGTTCATTCCCTGTAATTCTCCAACAAGTACCTGATACCTTCTACCATTCTTTATCTTTACAAGACCATATTCAGGAGGAATATGGTCTACTGCTGCCATATATGTGCAGGAGCTTCACTTTCCAGTTTCAGTAGAGTCCAAAAGCATCTCTGTATCACTGTGGGCAACAAATTATTTTCCACCCTACAACCAATTTCCCCAAAGAAACAATGCAAGCCTCCCTCTTCTCTGTTGCTATTTCCATGGAAAGTGTTCAGATGAACTACATTGCTTCGTATTATCAGTTATAACCATCCCAGCTAAAACATGTCATGCAACACACATTGTAGCAAACCACTCTCATTTCCTTTGTATTTCATTGGTGAGCTGTAAGTTCTACATGAGTAGCTTCTTCTTATGAAATGCTGTGTAACCAACTTCCAAGAGCATACTTCTCCAATCACTACAATCTTAACATGTTCAACTGTTAATTTTATCTTCCCTGCATATCCATGAAAATTATGCTCCTTACTCTATCAAATCCTATATCATCCATCAAGCAACTCAAACAAAAAAAGTAAAACTGCACACCTTCAAAATCAAATCCAAATGACTAAAAACATTTTGGAAAAACCCAGATCAAGGCAAATTTCATAAGTTAGTGTGAAAAGTAAAATTCTGGATGCTAATTGGATAGGAAATAGCAAATTGATCTATAATGCCAGTCAATGTTATTTTATCTAGAAGTGAAAATACAGTTTGGAGCTAATCACATGACTAAAATCCAATACTTAACCACATTCCATGACCGGTCAAAGTCAGTCAGAATGGGAGTGGTATCTGAAGCAGCTCAAGGCAATGTAAGGAATAAACTTCAAGCTAAGGTCATGTCTTGCCAACATACATTTATTCTACCTCTTCTTCCAATTTTTCTTTCTTTGTTTTCACTTCATGCAGCCAAAAAAAATAAAACAACAACAACAACAACAACAACAGGACAACTTCAACAATAATAATGAAATAATAATGAAATAATAATGAAACTTCAACTTAATTACAATTTCTTTGTTTCACCTTCTTCCTCACCCTGTCACCAACCAGAAAAGGGAAAAGAACACAGACTTTATTAGTTAAGTAGACTGAATCTCTACTGGCAGCAAACGGCCTGCATACGGACAGGTAACGACCTCAGTAGATACACAAAGATAGAAAAAGGCGTAAGACAAGGATGTGTATTTTCACCGGATTTGTTCAACCTATACAGCGAGAATATTTTGAGGACCCTAGATGACACGCCAGGATTTGTTATTGGAGGCCACAACCTGAACAACATAAGATACGCGGACGATACAGTACTGATTGCGGACACGGAAAGGAAACTGCAAGATCTCATACAGAAAGTAGCAGTGGAGAGTGACAAGAAGGGACTACAAATAAACTTTAAGAAAACTGAGTGCATGGTCATCAGCAAAAGATACAACCCAAAATGCCAAATACAGTTGGGGGATAACAGAATCAAACAAGTCCAAGAATTTAAGTACCTAGGAAGTGTTCTAACAGGAGATGGAAAGTGTGACATGGAGATCCGAAGGCGAATTGGCATGGCAAAGGACGCGTTCCAGAAGATGAGCAAAATACTAACACACAGGAAGATCTCAATAGAAACGAAGAAAAGAGTGCTAGACTGCTACGTGATGTCAGTTCTTCAGTACGGCTGTGAATGCTGGACAATATCATTGAAAATGAGGAAAAAACTGGAAGCGGCCAAAATATGATTCTACAGAAGGATGCTACGGATATCGTGGACTGAGCATACAAGCAACGACGAGGTGTTAGAAAGAATGGCAACAAAAAGGAAATTGATGCTGAGCATCAGGAAGAGACAACTGAAGTTCCTGGGACATGCAATGAGGAAGGAAAGCCTGGAGAACCTGATACTGACTGGTCAGATAGAAGGAAGGAGAGACAGAGGAAGGCAGCGGATAACATATCTGCAGAGTCTGATCAGGTGGATGATGGAACGGGGGTTGCCAGGAGCAACAGGAGCAAACTTACTAAGAGCCACAAGGGATAGGGAGACGTGGAGATCCATGATCGCCTACGTCCTGAAGGGACAGGGCACATACATGCATTCTACTACTATTTCTCTAGAACATTTAACCACATGCATTTTTCTATTGGAACATTTCACTCATACAAAATAATTAACTACATGTATTTTCTATTTGAGTATCTTTCTTCTTAGAAATTTGTTATCCAGTTCTATTAATAAAATTACACTTATTTACAAACAAAACACTTTCATTTTTCCAAACGCTCATTCAACCTTCTGATATTTTAAATTGTGGGTACTTCAATTGTTTTTGGCATGAGGCCAATTTAACAAACATAGCAAAAGCCCCTACAACCTCAAATGGCTCTTAAGCTTTGTACAAATGTCCTGGGTATGACGACAAATTACATCTGGCAGCAAGGCCTTTAATTGGGAGATTGGTGGTTTTGAGGATCAGGGAACCACCTCTTAACTGTTGCTGTTCCCAGCTTGACCTTGACCCAGGGTGGTAGTACCATGTTAGGGTTTCAGTTATAGGCAACTAGTGAACCCCACATAACAAAAATCAACAGGCCGTTTCTATAATAAAATTACCAGAATTTCATTTTTCTAGCAAAGTGACAATCAGTGCAATATTTAAAAAAATACAAAAATACATTTTTGTAATAAAATGACCAACAATATATTTTATGATATACAAAATGTATATTTAAAAAACATACCTCTACTTTGAAAATATAAAAATACATTTTCATGGTAAAACTACCAGCAATATATATTAACATAAAAAAATTTACCAACAATGCATATTTATAGTAAAATTACTAGCAATATATTTTATAGCAAATTGACCAACAATGCATTTTATCTGTAACTGAAGCAATAAAACTTTGTTATGAATATTTCACAGTTTCTGCTCTGATGATCTTAGCTCACTGGTGCCTCCTATGTATGAATTTACTCAAGCTACAAGATTCGCAACTAGGTCCCACCCTTTTACTGTGAAACCAATAAAAGGTAAATGCAACTTCTACTCTATCAGTTTCTTTTCTCACACTTCTTGCCCGTGGAATTCCCTTCCATTTACTTGCTTCCCTGACAACTACAATCTCCAAGAATTTAAATGTTGTCAATAGTCATCTCTTATCTCACTAACTTGCATCCTCTCTCTCTCTCTCTCTCTCTCTCTCTCTCTCTCTCTCATGCTCCTTTCTCTGTTCACTGTACTCTCATCCGTATCCTCATCCTTCTTTTACTCAATTCCTAACTCCCCCTATAACCTGTCACTCTTTCTCATAACTTTCCTCCTATGTAAACCCTGGTGCCACAGTGGCAGTAAAATGCCTTGCTTGGGGCGATATTATTATAAAAAATTTCAATTTCAGCATTGAATAAACCATAGAAGTTGATATGCTTCTAAATAAAATTAACCAACCAACTTTTTCGGGGTCAGTTCTACAAAGCAGTGGTGTGTGGGAGGAAGCTGATTGGATAGAAGTTATATCTTACTATTGAAATACGAAGAGTATGAAGGTGGTTCACTACAATATGCATAGCATGGTCAGTCTTAGCCATGAAGGCTAGAACTGGTGAACCTAAGGAATGGTTTCCCTTCAAAGTAATCCCTCTTGAGTTTAAAGCACTTTTAAATTGTTCTCTGTCATGTTCCTATGCACTACTGAAAAAATATTTTATGATCTACAAACCATATATCTAAAAAGTATACATTTACCCTGAAAGTATAAAATTATGTACAAAAGTATCTGTAATTGAAACCATAAAATTATATGCATAATATTTAGATTTCAGCATTAAATAACCCATAAAAGTTGATATGTCGTTAAATAAAATCAACAAATCAGCCAATCAACAAATTTCAATCAAATAATCAAAAAACATCAAATCAACAAATCAGCCAATCAACAAATCGACCAATCAATAAATGTCAATACACAAATCAACCAATCACCTAATGCCAATTTACAAATCAAACAATCAACAAATTCCAATCAATAAATAAACGAAACAAATTCTAATCGACAAATCAATGAATCACCAAACCAACCAATCAACAAATTCGAATTAACTAATCAAGAAAGTCAACCAGTCATCCAATCAACAAACACTAATCAACAAATACCAATCAACAAATCAGCCAATCAACAAATCAATGAATGTCAATACACAAATCAACCAATCAACAAATCAACCAATCACCTGATGCCAATTTATAAATCAACCAATGAATAAATGCCACTCAACAAATAAAGCAAATTTGAATCAACAAATCAGCCAATCAGCAAATTCCAATCAACAAACAGCCCAAAAAACAAATGCCAAATAATAAATCAACCAATAACCAATCAAAAATACAATAAACAAATCAACAAATTCTAATAAACCAATGAAAAATGCCAATCAACCAATCAGCCAATCAACAAATGCTAATAAACAAATAAACAAATACACCAATAAACAAATCAACCAATCAACAAATTGCAACCAACAAATCAACAATTGCCAAACAAGTTTGTTGTACTTTGATGGGTGAAAATGATGTTGGCTTTTCTATCAGTCAAATATATATATATATATATATATATATATATATATATATATATTCAAGTGAGAGATAGATGCTGGCTGAAGTTATGGCTGGGTTAATTAGTAAGACTTGTATCACTAAAACCATTATTATCTCCAAGAATAAAATGAAATTGCATATAGAATATTTTGATTTCAACATTAAATAACCTATAGAGGTAGATATGCTGCTAAACAAAGTCAACCACCCAGGGTGAGCATCATGTGAAAAAAAGAAAAAACATGAAGAAAAAAAGAATTTACTGCTGAGATTGTATTTTTAGAAGAATTGGTTTATTTAATTGCTTAGTTTTATCTTTACTGTTTTTATTTACACTAATGGACATTATTATTAGGCAACTCCAGTTTAAAAAAAAAATGATGTATTTCATACTATTTTTAGTATTTATTGCCAAGTGGCTAATTCTATTATTAATAATTATTATTAGGCAACTCCAGTTTTAAAAAAAAATGATGTATTTCATACTATTTTTAGTATTTATTGCCAAGTGGCTAATTCTAAATGAAAATAAAATGGTTCTTTTGTTAATACTGCACAGTAACATGTGCATCAAATGATCTGTTCTGGTGTCCAATTTTTGTGCTCTCTTCCCCATGCTAGTCTCTTCTTGTTGGCTGGCCAAAGCAAAGGCTTCCTGGCTGCCTTGTAAAATTTTGCAAAATGATAATAACAAAAGAACCATTCTATTTTCATTTAAAATTATCCACTTAGCAATAAATACTAAAAATAATATGAAATACATCATTTTTTTTAAAACTGGGGTGGCCTAATAATTATGGCCAGTAGTGTATATATATATATAGCAAATCTACATGATGCGATGGGTAAATTGTCGCTTTTTGCCTTGTAAAATTTTGCAAAGTAATAACAAAAGAAGCATTCTATTTTCATTTAGAATTATCCGCTTGGCAATAAACACTAAAAATAGTATGAAATACATCATTTTTTTTTTTTAAACTGGGTGGCCTAATAATTATGGCCGGTAGTATTTCTTCATCTTAAGTAAGAAAAAAAAATGGCCAATATCAGATAATATGGAAAGCAAACTTTGCTATATGACATTATCTTCCCATTAAAGATGCAAAAATTCATTTTGTAATTATCTTTAAGTTTTCTGTATTTTTATTACTGTTACATCAAATATTTGACAGTGAATAAAGATTAATGGCTTGAATGATGGGATAGAGACACAGTAATGTCAGATATAAGCAGATCATTACAGTTGTCTTTAAAACTTTTTAAAAATGTTCAAATCCTGGTTTTTAGAAACTTCTTGGTGAGACCATCAGTTTTAAAATATACAACATCTAAAGATCAATCACTAAATATAGCATATCACTGAATAAGTCTCAGGCCTGACATATAGATGGTGTCATTAATAAAAGATGCATATGATTTTTATGAAATACTAACCTTCAAATGACATGTGACAAAATTTGGGCTCAATCCAATTCTTAGTTTACAGTTATTTAATTGAAGCTACTAACACAGAATTTCAAAACAATGGAAGAATCAAAATTTTGTGTGTTGATAAAGCATTGCTTTCTGATGGGAAAAATACTGTTCAAGCAAAGCAATGGCTTGATAAGTGTTATTTGGATTCTACTATGACAGAAACAATAGTTAATAGATGGTATGCTACCTTTAATCGCAGTCGTATAGACACAAATAATGCTGAACAGTCAGGTCACCCAAAATTGGCAGACGTCTCAGAAAACACCAAAAAAATTGCTAAACTTGTAAATTGAAGTTGCGTGAAATAGCAGATAAGCTGAACATATCAGAAGGCAGTGTATTCACCATTTGGCATGAACATTTGTCAGTGAGAAAGTTGTGTTCAAAATGGGCACCATGTTTACTCACAGTCAATCGAAAACAACAATGTGTTGATGATTCAGAGCATTGTTTGTAACTGTTTCAATACAAAAGAAGAAATTTCTATGTAAATATGTGACAATGGATGAAACATAGATCCACCACTTCACTCTGGAGTCAAATCGGCAGTCAGCTGAGTGAAGAGCTGCAGGTGAAAGCTATCCAAAGCGACCAAAGATGTAAACATCCAGCCATTATGGCAAGGTTTTGATTGCTGTATTTTGGGATGCACAAGGTATTTTGTTCATCAATTACTTTGAGAAAGGAAGAACCATCAATAGCAAATATTATATAGCATTATTTGTGTGTTTAAGGAAGAAATCACTAAAAATCAGTCACAAATGAAGAAGAAAAAAGTGATCTTTCACTAAGACAACACACTGTGTTACAAGTTCATCGCAAAGATGACAAAACAACATGAATTGCAATACAAATTGCTTCCGTATCCACCATATTCTCCAGATTTGGCCCCCAGTGACTGCTGCCTGTTTGCAGACCTCAAAAGAATGCTCCAGGAAAAGATACTTGCTTCCAATGAGGAAGTGATATCAGAAACTGAGGTGTATTTTGAGGCCAAAAACAAATTGTTCTACAAAAAAGGCATCAAATTGTTAGAGGAGCGTTAGAATCAGTGTATCATCCTAGAAGGAGTCTATGTTGATGAATAAAGTTGAATTTTGCCTAAAAGTTGTTGTTTTATTAGTTAGGCCCAGGATTTATTGAGTAATGTGTTGATGCACTGTGAATAATGTCAGCTCAGCATTGATGCAGCATAAACCACAGGCGGGCCCCATGGGTGTTGGACAAATACAAATGTGCCTGAGCAGGCCTCTGCAACAGGATTTACTAGCCACCCTAGTAAATAATCATGCATGGATATGAGCATCCAGCCATTATTATAGATGGAGAAATCTGACTCTGTAAGTGATAAAAAGTTGGAAATAAATGAAAATTTAGAAGCCTGAAATTTTTCTGACTTTCAAGAGTAAGAGAATAAAAATTTACTGTGCTTTCTAAAAATCAAAGCCAAGTGTGAGAATTTTGTGCTCGCAGTCATCAGAACACTGAGAAAAGTACAAGAGGAGAAAGATATAAGAGAACATAAGAAAACTTCACAGTAAGATAAAAAAATACAAAAAATATAGAGTTTATTTTATGATGTCATTAGATGCAAAGGCCAGATTTGGGTGAAGGCTTTCTTCATTTTTGTGGGACATAAATATTTTGAGTATACTTTTTTATAGGTGACAACACAGTTGTCCCTAAATGGATAGAAATTTACCATTTATATTGACCAGAAACCAACAAACAAAAACAAACACTTATTTCATATATTTGCATATTTCATATATATATATATATATATATATGAAAAAAATCGCAAGATCGCCAAGACCTACCGCGGTTTCACACAACGGCTCGTCAGGGCCCTGACGAGCCGTTGTGCGAAACCGCGGTAGGTCTTGGCGATCTTGCGATTTTTTTCGTGTGTTTTTGCTCTGCGTAACTGCCTTTTTGTTAACACTTTTTGGTTAGTTTAGTATCGAGCACTTTTCTTTCCTGGTGGTTCGTTCTGTTCGAGGGTTTTTTTTCTTTACTGTGAAGAACCGTATGTATTGTCGGTCCTACGCAGTTTTCTTTTTTTTCCCCTCTTTGTCCAAAGCTCTATAGCCGAGGACAGTTAGATTCTGCTGGTTATTCGTGGTCTTTAAAAGTTTCTTGTGTAACATTTTAAGATTAGAATACGTACAGAGTCGGTTTTATTATTATTATTATTATTATTATTATATATATATATATATATATATATATATATATGTATATTTATAGTGTATCAAGGCAGCAGATAATTTTCGAAGCATATACTGTTAAATATAAGTGACAATGAATGTCTATTACATTTAATCATGAGCCCTTCTAAACGTCGTATTTTGGCTTTAATTTCAGGAGTAAAAAAAACAAAAATTCAACAATTGGGTAATTTTTTATTAAGTTGGTTCTAAGCTTTTCAGCTCATACAAGCCATCTTCAGAGAAGTTACAAAGATGTTAACATAAAAACATCCACCATCAAAGAAGGTTTTATCTTATGTTGACATAAAACTTTGCTAAGCAACAATAGCAGTTAACATTGTAATGATTTTCTTCATTTTTATGCATTCGGATATATATATATATATATATATATCCGAATGAATAAAAATGAAGAAAATCATTACAATGTTCAAAACATTAATTTAAAACAGTTCTCAATATAAAAATATAGCAATGAATATTTATTATTAATTATTATGTTAGAACATGTGTAAACTTTTGACCTCATATGAAAAAAAAATATTCCCAAAATAAAAGGAAGTGTTGGTCTTAGAATTTAAAAAAAAATAAAATGTTTATTCCCATCATTGTTAACTACCTGATGAGACATAGTTTGTAGTTTGCACATGTTCTAATGTAATAATTAAAAATAAATAAATATATATATATATATATATATATATATATATATATATATGTATGTATGTGTGTGAGTGTGTATGTCTATTCTACAAATATTTTCGTGGCTTCTGCTCTGATGAACTTAAGTCACTGGTGCCCCCAGCACAAGAATTTACTCATGCAACCAGACTGGCAACAAGGTCCCACCCATTTACAGTTAGATCAACCAAATGCAATTGCTTCTTTTCTCACACTTCCCGCCTGTGGAACTCCCTTCCATATACTTGCTTTCCTGGCGGCTACAACTACCAGAAATTTAAATTCAATGTCAATACCCCTCTCTTATCCACTTGACTCCAGTCCTTTCGCCTCGTATATCTTGTTATTTTTCTTTCTCTTTTTTTATTTTTGCAAATGTTTTAACACCTGTGTTTCCATTTTCCTCTTGCCCTTTCTCTGAAACTGGTTTGTCTTTCTCTTCACTCTCCTCCTGTCTGAACTTTTACTCTTATGTAGCCCTCTGTGCCTTAGTAGTGGTATGGCCTTGCTCGGGGTGAAACGATTAAATGCAAAAAATAAATAATTATATATATATATTACGGAAATTAATGAATTTTAATGAAACTTGGTTATAAGCAACCGACAATTTGTAATGAATTATTTTGAACATTATTTTTACCGATACTCGTATTTAAGTAGATATTCTGTTTTTAATTAAACAGTATTTTATATTTATATCTACCAGCCTGATTATTTCACGATAAATTTTTATTACGAAAATGTGTGCTATCCAGCAGGATTTGAACCTGCGGCCCTTATTTACATAGGGGAAGCTACCATTTGATCTGGTACTGTCTTAACCACTCGACCATGAATAGCCTCTTGATCAGACGAGGTTTTTATCATGCTTATATAACACAATTTTCAATCTATTCATGGTCGAGTGGTTAAGACAGTACCAGATCAAATGGTAGCTTCCCCTATGTAAATAGGGGTCGCAGGTTCAAATCCTGCTGGATAGCACACATTTTCGTAATAAAAATTTATCGTGAAATAATCAGGCCGGAAGATATAAATATAAAAAATACTGTTTAATTAAAAACAGAATATCTACTTAAATACGAGTATCAGTAAAAATAATGTTCAAAATAATTCATTACATATATATATATATGTGTGCATATGTGTGCTTATTTATATATGTGTGCATGCTTATATATATGTATATATATAGAGAGAGAGGGGTAGAGAGAAAGTCAGATATCAGCTAATTATAACATTATATATATATATATATATATATATATATATAATAAAATGTGCATAATTAAATGAATTAAGTATGTCAAATAAATCAAAACATTCACAAAACATTTTTCAGGCAAAATAGCACTTTGCTTTATGAGACTAAGCAGATAAAAAAATTGTGAAAAATGAGACAGTGTGTTTTAAAGACAAACAGGACCTTGCTTAAAAACACCGGATCAGATGGTGGTTTCTCCTACAAAGGGGTATACAGGTTTTTAATAGGTTTTCTCAAATGTGAAGACTTGTAGATGAAATATATATTGTTTAAAATAAAACAACGCAACTATTCAAATATCCCCATCTTAATAAATATATATATATATATATATAAATGTGAGTCTATGTAGAAAAAAATTCAAAATATATTTAAGTATATATATAAGTTTATATGTATATACATAAGTATATATGTGTAAGCATGTGTGCATATATGTGTATGTGTGTGTTTATATATATACTAGCAGTATAGCCTGGCATTGCTTGGGTGTAATGAAAGCTTTAAAACTAATCCATGGTCCTGGAGCTCAGACTCTTTGGACGTTGGCACAAAAGACTAAAAAGCAATAGTTGTTTCCAGTTAAAGCAAAACCATAGACTGAAAGAAAAATGAATGGATGTAAGTCAAATTTTGATTTCCTGGTATCGATATCAAATAAGTTTTTTTGTCGTAAACTGAATTTTGAAGGCTAAATAAGTCCTCTGAGTAAATGGTATCATGGCTGAGACTAAGAACTACAATTATAGAGCCAAACCCAAAGAAAAATCTAAAATAAAAGGTCTGAAAAAAATACAGGCAAATAAACAGACACACACACACACACACAAACATCTTGCCTTATATATAAAAATATTATCAATTTTCTGCACTATTATAAGAACTGCAACCTTGAAACTTCTGAATATCGTTCCTTATGTCTTTGTCTATGAGTGTATCAAATTTGATTAAAATCGAACCACTCCTTCTATAACCCAATTTTTTTGATTATCGATTTTCAATATTTATCAGGGGTACCTCGACACAAAACTTAGCTGAGAACATTCACAGATGCTTATAGTACAACTGTGTAAATTTTCAAGAAAATTTATTCAGCCGTTTCGGAGTCTATAGGTAATGGACACACACACAGACACCCACACACCCACATACACACACACAAAGTTTCATTTATAAATAAGTTTAGATTTAGATGCACATGTGTGTTTATATATATGTGTGTGTGTGTGTTCCTATATATATATATATACTAGCAGTTCGGCCGGGCTTGCTTGGGTATAATGAAAGCTTTAAAACTAATCTATGATCCTGGAGCTCAGACTCTTTGTACGTTGGCACGAAAAATGTAGGTTGTTGAAAGGTTGATTTGAAAGCTGTAGAACTGACTAAAATAAATGGATGTAAGTCAAATTTAATATCGATGTCAAATAAATTTTCTGTCACAAACTGAATTTTGAAGGCTAAATAAGTCCTCTGAGTAAATGGTATCATGGCTGAGACTAAGAACTACAATTATAACTACTTAGAGCAAAACCTGAAGCAAAAACCAAAATAAAAGGGCTGAAAACCTGATTTTGATCAGATCTGATTGAATATCAGGGTATTGATTCCCAATATCAAGTGGAAATTGGAAAAAATAAGTAGCCCATGACCTGACCAGAAGCCTAAAGAATATTTGTGTGAAGTTTGGTGAGAATCGGATAAAAATTGTGGATTTGTATAAAGGACAGACAGAGAGACAGACAGACACACACAAATATCTTGCCTTTTATAGATATGGATATCAGCAAAAATATCTCTTTCACTCTCTCTCTATATAAGCACACACACACACACACACACACACACACACACACATACACACACACACACACATATATACAGACACATATATATAAGCACACATATCTCTTTCTCTCTCTCTTCTTCACTCTCTGTTTCTCTCTCTGTTTCTCTCTCTCTCTCTATATATATATTGACCTTTTTGGCTTAAGGCACTTGTAAATAGATGTATCTGCTAAATATAATATATAATAAAAAATATATGTATATATAAATGTGTGTCTATGTAAAGAAACACTTAGGATATACATAAGCTTATATAAGTTTATATTCATGTCCATAAGCATATATGTCTAAGTATATATACATATATTGAATGAATTTTTATCTGACATTATTTATTATCACTATAAACGTTATTTTTAGTAGGTACACATGTTTGATTTGCAGTTCCTGTTTTTTATGAAAATAAAAACAGAGATACCAACTCAAACATTTATGCCTTAAAAATAAATTTTTATAGTAATAAGAAATACACACACACACACACACACACACACACACATATATATATATATATATATATATTAGTCATCCACATTCAAGCATGTTTTGCTGTATCACAGCTCATCAGTGTGGCTAGACGCATCCACTTGCTTCTGGCCGGGATCGAAACATGACCGATTTGGTGTCAGTTGGACTCACTACTCTCTAAGCCATGGGCACATGGAATTAGAGAAGGGAAATTTTAATTTTATAAGCAGTGTATACATAGTTTTAGTACAAAGAATTTTTCACTTTAACTGAGCAGTTTCATGCCAACTTCAAAGTTTTGTGAGGACATTATTATGAAGCCTTCACTCATTATGAGATTTATCAATATATATGTGTGTAAGCATCTGCTTATTTGTATGCATATATAATCCCATATGTCTTACATGTGTGCAAGCATATATGTATACATATCTATTTATATATAAAGATCAAGTATTGTGACTGTTGATATAAAAAGAAAACTACAACGCATATCAATTCAGCAATTAATCTCCTTTAAAACAGTCCCTTTCTGAAGATACACATATCTAATATTGTTTCCATTGATGGAAGCATTCCTGGAACTCTTTTTTGGCATAACAAGCAGCTGCTTTGTCACATTCTCTTGGATTCACTCAGTGTCTTGAAACTTTGTTTGTTTCAATTGGGATTTGATTTTTGAAGAGGGAAAAAGATCTGGTGAATATGGTGGTGGTTGGACCTGTGGAATGTTGGGCCTGGCCGAAAACCTGGTACACAAGACATGGTTACTGATGGAACTTCTCTGGTGAGAGGAACATATTTTATATTCTTTCCTTCCAAGCAAAACAATTCGCAATGGAAATGAGTGAGAATGTTATAACTTGGTGTATATGTGAAACAGAGGTCAAAGGTCAATCTGTACTGAGTAGCTTCACTCTCAATACTTTTGCTTCATTGCCATAGCAACAGCACCAATACTTTTTGATCAGACCATAAATATACATCAAATATCAAAGATGTCAAGGAAATTGAACAGAATATGATTATATATATATATATATATATATATATATATATTATTAAAATACTTTAATCCAAAACGGAAAAGTAGGAAGGTAAATCCCAAGAACCTGATCCTAATTAACATTAAAAATTTTAATATTAAAAAATGATACAGGAGGAGAGCTCAATGTAATTAAAATTACAGAGCTAATATAAAGTAAAATAAATTTTCAATATTCAAAAATGTTGAATGAACATTTCGACATAAAATCCCTAAGAGAGATTTTACATCTCCTCAGCAACCAAAATATTTTAAAATGGAAAAAATTAGAATAAAAGGGGAAATATATATATATATATATATAAAATAAAATAAATTTTCAATATTCAAAAATGTTGAATGAACATTTCGACATAAAATCCCTAAGAGAGATTTTACATCTCCTCAGCAACCAAAATATTTTAAAATGGAAAAAATTAGAATAAAAGGGGAAATAAAAAAAAATATATATATATATATATATATATATATATAAAATAAAATATATAAAATAAAATCAATATTCAAAAATGTTGAATGAACATTTCGACATAAAATCCCTAAGAGAGATTTTACATCTCCTCAGCAACCAAAATATTTTAAAATGGAAAAAATTAGAATAAAAGGGGAAATAAAAATATATATATATATATATATATATATATATATATATATATAAAATAAAATAAATTTTCAATATTCAAAAATGTTGAATGAACATTTTGACATAAAATCCCTAAGAGAGATTTTACATCTCCTCAGCAACCAAAATATTTTAAAATGGAAA